>CM077235.1:8557101-8929601 GCA_039654775.1 Spinibarbus caldwelli | reverse complement strand
ATTGTCCTATATGCGCAAAACGAAACCGCGCTAATGATTGGGGTGGAGATGGGGTAGCACGGGAAAAAATCTTAGCATGCGAGCTGATGCGCAGCCCTGCATGAACCTATGGAGAAGCAGTGCATTTGCGACTGAAAACTACTGCGTGCTACTATGAAAAAATATTTAGGAGTACCAGTGCGAGTGACTCAACCAACATATTTGTTTGCGCTGAGGAGAGCTTCAAAGGTTTCTAATGTACTTACAACGTGTTTTTGCAGCGTTGAGTAATGTATCACAGACATATCTGTTGATTCCTTGATCACAATGTTAATCAGAATCCACTCACTGCTCAAATCACCAGTGTTTTTTGTACGAATCCTCTCATTATAACAAAGTGTAGCTAGACACGATATATAAGATATTGTGCAATGTAGGGAGTTTAGTTGATTATAATGGAACTTTGTGAGTTCGCAATGAAATAAGGGCAGTGACAGCTTTCAATGATCATTAAGGGAGTTTGCAAATGTGATATTGATTTAATACAACAGTTCATTAAACAAGAAATTAATATTAAGTGACTTGCATTGTCTGACTACAACACTGTTGCCTGGCTTTGCTCTATTTCATCAACGAAAATAGTTGCAAACAAAGTAACAGCTGAGCCGCTGCGCATCTCCATTCAAACACAGCGGTGTCTCGTTTATGAATGAACGTGTGTTTTTAAATGAATCTGATTCAATTACCCATTCATTTTCGGTGCGTTCCAAACGGGATATATCGCCCTCCGAAGGGCACTTCGGAGTGAAAACAATCATGGCAGCCATATTGTAGTGTCGTTCCGAACCGAACCGATGCCCCCATGATCCTTTGCGCAGATTCTTTGCATGATGACGGCGCCTCCGTGTGGGCACGGGATGATGATGCAGAAGGGCGCTTCAAGAAACAGTTGTTTGGTCCCCTACACCCTTCAACCCTTCGAAGCTCTCACTCCGGAGGGTAAACCCTTTGAAGGGATTAGGGCATAGGGATGAACTCTTCCGAATGGAACGCAGGGAAAGACAGTCGCTTGCTTCATTCCTGAATAAATCAGCCGTTCAAATGAACCAATTGAATGAATGATTCAGTGATAAACTCAGTGACTTGCCGCCACCTACTGGCAGCTTTAGTTTAATTTTTAAAGTGTCTTTTCTGTTATTTACATCATTTAATATTAATAATATATTACTATAAAATAATATTAATATTATTTTCAAAATTTTATATTTAAAACATTAACCTCAACATGAATTTATGAATTTAATTGCACTCATTCCACCTCTGAGCCTCATCAAACGTCTGAAAATACACCTACAAGCCACTTTTGTGTTCTTCTGTGCCACCTCTGTAGGTAGAAACAAAATTCCCTATAAATCACTTTGAGTCAAATATCATCTCGTAATGGGAAGGCTAATATTTGATCAGAATTTTTGATTATTGATTAGAAGGTGCTCCTGAAATTTTTGACTGCGCTCCTAAAAACTAAAGTAAGCGTAGAGCCCTGTTTAACCACTTTTTGTTAATTTAAAAATTGAGAAATTCTTTCAAATTTATATATTTTACAAGAATTATAGCAAAAACCAGTTTGATGCAAGAATATATATATTTTTATCAATATTTGATCAATTGTATTTGAATATTACCAGTGTGAACTCCATTGATTTTAATGGATTTAATTAAATTCTTTTTAACACAAAATGGTCTAAATTTATGGAACCTACACATCCAAAACATTACTCTGAAATTTTTAATGTAAATATAATTGAAATTTTAAGTACTGTAAGAGGTCTTTCATGCTGCTACATATGCTGGGGTGTGAATTTGATAGGTGCTTGATATAAAATAGATGGTGCTTTAAAAACTCCTTGAAAGTCCTTGAATCTGGTGTTCATGAAAGAGTGGGAACCCTGAGACAAGGAACAGTGACTTCAGTTTTATGTTAATTAAACAGGAGTGGTGGCTAGCTGTGCTATATTAATAACCTAAAATGTCTGGATGGATTTCAAAATGTCTAAATCTTTATATTCCACCTTTCCACAAATTACCTACAGGACGATCTGCTAGTGTTATTGCAACCAAAAACGGAAAACTATTTGGACAATGCACATTTCAACCTTTCCCCCACATGCATATGTCCACTTCCACTGGGGTAAAGGACTGTAATCAATCAAGCCAGACTATCCAAGGACAAACTGACATAAGTCAAACTGCCTTTTGCCCAATCAGATCATTTGTTCTTGTTCTGGGGGTTGGCCAAGTCATTGTTCTGAGCCAATAGTTGTCGTAGTTGGTGTCATAATGGTAGGAGACATGACTGTGGATGATATCATGAGTAGCAGTAAGGGAGGTGGGTATAGAAAGTAAGTGAAGCACTAGAATAATTAATAATAATTTATAGAATTTAAATCTGATTGTTTTTATTTTTTTATGATTGCTTTTTACCTTCCATTGCTTTAAGAACAGTTTTATTTCTAGTAGTACCCTTTATCCCTGTTCAAAAATGATTGATCTTTTTATGATCTTTTTGTGGACTCGACTCAGATATTAGTAGATATTCGGTTGACTTCCAATAACTTCTAATTCCTCCCATTAATGAATCAACATGCATTGGAGCACAAATTGAAAACACTTTACCCAACCTGTTCAGTGCATCTGTAACATTTACAGTTTGCATACTGACCTATGTTAATAACTGACCTATTCTCAGTTGAATAATTCATACATGGTTGCCATAGAAACCCGTTTGGTCATTCAGAGGTCACTGTATCTACTTAACTCAAGTTGACAGGTAAGAGAGTGATAGAGAAGTTGAGCATTGATGGCTTCATGATTCAGCTAACATCTGCACTTTGAGTTCAAAAATAAATCGTTTCTATCGATGGTATTTTTCCAGAATCCACTCAGTTTAAAGATGACTTATAACTACATAACATTTTTCTGCATTGATCTACAAAAATGTGTAATTGGAATTATATATATTTTTGTTTTTTTCAACTGTCTGTTGAAAAGCAAAAGTAGGAAAAAAAAAAGAAAAAGAAAAAGATACAGATAAGTGCCAAAAATCAAATGATATGAAGTTCCATTCATTTTTTTTAAGTCACTGTATGGTTGAAAAATAGACATTACATGGTTATGTAATGCAGTAAATTTTTTTGAAGTTGCATTTCCATCAAAAATAACAGTGTCATGCTAAATACAGTTCATGTAATAAAAAATAATGCTAAAACTCAGAGGTGGGTAGAGTACCCAAAAACTGTACTCAAGTAAAAGTACTTGTAGAAATATTTACTCAAGTAAAAGTAATAGTCTGAATGGTTACTTGAGTAAAAGTAAAAAAGTATCGGATAAAAAAAACTAATCAAGTAGTAAGTTACTAGCTACTTTGGATCATATATTCAATATATGATACTAGCTACTAGTTACTAGCTACTTTGGATCATACAAGTTACTAGCTACTTTGGATCATATATTCAATATAGAATTTTTATTTAGATATATAGATATTTAGATAAAATGTATATATACATATATATATATGTGTATATATATATATATATATATATATATATATATATATATATATATATATATATATATATACACATGTATATATACATATATATATGTGTGTATATATATATATATATATATATATATATATATATATATATATACACATATACACATATACACACACACACACACACACACACACACACACACACAGGTGCATCTCAATAAATTAGAATGTCGTGGAAAAGTTAATTTATTTCAGTAATTCAACTGAAATTGTGAAACTCGTGTATTAAATAAATTCAATGCACACAGACTGAAGTAGTTTGTCTTTAGTTCTTTTAGTTGTGATGATTTTGGCTCACATTTAACAAAAACCTACCAATTCACTATCTCAAAAAATTAGAATACTTCATAAGACCAATAAAAAAAAAACATTTTTAGTGAATTGTTGGCCTTCTGGAAAGTATGTTCATTTACTGTATATGTACTCAATACTTGATAGGGGCTCCTTTTGCTTTAATTACTGCCTCAATTTGGCGTGCCATGGAGGTGATCAGTCTGTGGCACTGCTGAGGTGTTATGGAAGCCCAGGTTTCTTTGACAGTGGCCTTCAGCTCATCTGCATTGTTGGGTCTGGTGTCTCTCATCTTCCTCTTGACAATACCCCGTAGATTCTCTATGAGGTTCAGGTCTGGTGAATTTGCTGGCCAGTCAAGCACACCAACACCATGGTCATTTAACCAACTTTTGGTGTTTTAGGCAGTGTGGGCAGGTGCCAAGTCCTGCTGGAAAATGAAATCAGCATCTCCATAAAGCTTGTCAGCAGAAGGAAGCATGAAGTGCTCTAAAATGTCCTGGTAGATGGCTGCGTTGACTGTGGACTTCAGAAAACACAATGGACCAACACCAGCAGATGAAATGGCAGCCCAATTCATCACTGACTGTGGAAACTTCACACTGGGCTTCAAGCAGCTTGGATTCTGTGCCTCTCCAGTCTTCCTCCAGACTCTGGGACCTTGATTTCCAAATGAAATGCAAAATTTACTTTTATCTGAAAAGAGGACTTTGGACCACTGAGCAACAGTCCAGTTTTTTTCTCCTTAGCCCAGGTAAGATGCTTCTGACATTGTTTCTGTATCAGAAGTGGCTTGGTAGCCCTTTCCCTGAAGACGTCTGAGTGTGGTGACTCTTGATCACTGACTCCAGCTTCAGTCCCTCCTTGTGAAGCTCTCCCAAGTGTTTGAATCAGCTTTGTTTGACAGTATTCTCAAGCTTGTGGTCATCCCTGTTGCTCGTGCACCTTTTCCTACCCCATTTCTTCCTTCCAGTCAACTTTTCACTTAATATGCTTTGATACAGCACTCTGTGAACAGCCAACCATTCAGTAATGACTTTCTGTGACTTACCCTCTTTGTGGAGGGTGACAGTGATTGTCTTCTGGACAACTGTCAGATCAGCAGTCTTCCCCATGATTGTATAGGCTATTGTGTAACCATTTTGAAGGTTCAGGAAACCTTTGCAGGTGTTTTGAGTTGATTAGCTGATTGGCATGTCACCATATTCTAATTTGTTGAGATAGTGAATTGGTGGGTTTTGTTAAATGTGAGCCAAAATCATCACAATTAAAAGAACCAAAGACTTAAACTACTTCAGTCTGAATGACCGCTACTGAACATCTGAACATAACGAAACAAATACACATTGACGGATCTTCTTCCGTCTGTTCTGCAAAATGTAAACAAATGTATATTTCTGTAATTGTAAATATTGTGAAAATATCAATATTAATTGTGTCTAGGCAAAGGCATTCCTCCTGGTCACGCGCCGCTGCGCAGAGCTAAACGGGTTTGGCGGGTGTTCATTTCATACTCTGTGACAGCTTATTTAATGTATAAATTATACATCGTATTTAATGTATAAGGTACATGTACAACAAACTGGTAATGCCATTGTGGTATAGTGTATTGTAATCGAATGTAGCCTATCTATACCTGTGGAACCATAAACAGCACATGCGATGTCCATCTAATAAAGATCTTCATAGCTAGCAAACAATAGCCTTTGCAGATTTGCTTTCAAATGACTGTAGATCCAAAGCCACGTCTTCAATGCTCTGGATGTTCTTAAACTTTCTGTTACAACTCTGAGTGAGAACCGCTTCAGACGACTCAGCGCGTGCGGCAGAACTGAACGAATCATTCAAACTGATTTGCGAACCGATTCACTGGTTTGCCAACTGGGTTGATCAAGCCTTTGAACAGAATTGACTCAAAAGAATGAATCATTCGCGAATGGGCATCGCTCATTGCTCGTCAAAAGTAGACGGCGTGTTTGGAATAAATTGAATCATTTTTAACTAGTATTGCATTAAGATAAAGTAACGAGAGGAGCGTCGCCCACAGTAACGAAGTAAAAATACCGTTTTTTTCACTAAAAATATTCTTGAGTAAAAGTACCCATTTTTAAATATACTCTAAAAGTATTAGTTACCCAAAAAATGTAAATGTAACGAAGTAAATGTAACTCGTTATTACCCACCTCTGCTAAAACTTTAGATTAGGGAACACATTCACTGTTAACTAAGAGTTTTCCCTCAATAAACTACTAATTTGCTGCTTATTAATAGTAAGGTAGTCATCAAGTTTAGGTACTGAGTTGGCTTAAGGGATCTAGAATATGGTCATGCCAGAATAAGGCAATAATATGTGCCTAATAAGTACTAATAAACAGCCAATATTAGGGATGCACTATATTGGATTTTTGCCGATATCCGATATGCCGATATTTTCAACTCATTTTGGCCGATACCGATATATTTCCTTTTGTTTGGAAACAACACCAAGTCTCTCCTGTCAGGGCTCTAGACTGCGACCGTTTTTTTGAGAATGTGCGAGTTCAAATTTGACGTGGTCGCATTTGTGCTAGTGCACAGTCTGCGCTGCTCCAAAGCTCCTGTTCCATACAGTGCGCGCAGCCGAGCCGCGACACATTGTAGCAGGAGTCAGATTTCACTGATAATGTGGAGAGAGGCGCTTTCAGCGCAAGCGCTTCGGGTGTAGAGCCTGGTTTTGTAGAACTTACGGACGCGTCGAGTATAAATCAGCCTTCAGCCTTTACTTGGAGCGTCAGCACGAGCGCGAAGGTGCGCACAACGGAGGATTTGGTTTTCAAGCTAAAATAAAAGACCGCTTCTTAAACCAGAGAAGGTGAATATGTTGGCATTCTTGTGGGGGGAAAAAAAAAAACATTTAAAACCTGTCAGCGGCATCCAGTTTAGTTTTACTTTTCTTTTTGTTTTCATTTTGAAAAGTATGCGCACGAAGCCCGGGTTATAACACAGCAAAAGAGGATCTCCCATTCACAAAATTTAAATCACAAATAATGATGATGAAAAAGAACGCGTTGAATGTTGAACACTTTCATTACCATATAACTATAAACTATGATAAAAGCTCATGAGTATGCATTGATTAATCCCATGTTGTAGAACCCCCCCCCCCCCCCCCCCCCCAACTGAGAAAGTTAGTTGCAAAAGAGCGACCAGTGGGAAGAATGAGTCCTGCCTGTGCAGAAATAATAAGCAAAATATTTTAATTTTGGTTAGTTTTTAACAAGAACTTATTTGTTAGAATTAAACAATAATGAAGGTTTTTTTGACAGTACATTGAAGCTTTGAAAATAACTATAAATAAACTATATATCAATCGCAGGATTCCCCCCCCCCCCCCCCAGAAAGATGCAGTGTTAACCTTAACATTTTATTTTAAGATTTAATATTTGTAGATGGTCTAAAACAAAAGAGTTGTAAAAATTCTGAAAATCTTTTAGAGCTTATGATTTGTTTAAAAAATATAACACATTACACATTAATGAATAAATCAGTATATATAAAATTTAATTTACAAGTGTCATGTTTGTGATTTTTTTTTTTCATGTAAGTTATAGCTTCTGACCTTTAAATCAAAACATACTCATTATTTTATGACATCAATTACTGCTTTATTTAATCACAAACACAGTCTAAATGTTATTTGTATAGGCTGTTTTACTTTGATTTAATTAGAAGTAGGCCAACAGCGCCCCCTACAGATTAAAACTCCTTACTGAGCGGGCATTAGGACCCGGGGGAGGCTGCCGCCGGCGCCGCTACACGTGCTTTTACTGTTTACACTATCACACACCGAACGTCATTCTGTACGTGCTTTCACAGATTAAATGCAGCTATCCAAAACAGTCAATCTAATCATCATTCAGAGGAAACTTTACTTCAAGAATGAGCCACACTGCTGACATGATCTAATCACTAGCACACCCTGAGCACATGTGAGTTAAGGTATTCCTCTTATCGGCAAGACATATCAGCATACTGTTTCATATCGGGCCGATGCCGATATTTACATTTAAAGCTATTATCGGCCGATTCCGATATCGGTCCGATAATATCGTGCATTCCTAGCCAATATGCTAGTAATATGCATGTTTATAAGCAACTAGTTGATAGTGAGAATTGGTTCTTAAAATAAAGTGTTACCAAAATAATTCATAGCATGATACAAGATTTTGGTCAGACTCTTAGATTACAAGATATTGATCAGACTCCTAGACTACATTAATGCTCTTTACTTGGCAAGACCTAAAGGTGTATTACAAATGCATTTTGTGACCGTAATGCTTGAGCAAGCTGTAAATAGAACCCCAATGCAGATCATTAAATCAACCTGTCAGCAATGCATCATACTGCTGTTAATGGGCATCTAACTTCAAGTACACCCAACTGTATCTCTAATACGCACTTATTAGACATCTGTCTGCTGGCTTGTTAGTTTAGTGTTTCTTTGCTGCTTGTTTCTGAAGAGCTTGGACACCAGCTGAGCTACTTTGGTGGATTGAATTTACCCACCTTAAATAAATAGTAAATAGTTTGGTGTTTGAGTGATTTAAAGCCTAAGATTTATAGCAATGATGTCTACCACTCCCCTAAGTGAGTCAGCTACCAATCGAAGAATTTTCCTTCACTACACAAAGAAGAAAATTTTCAGCGTTAAATCACTGTCAAATGTCATCTTCCCTCCAATCTAGAAAAAGTGTAGAAAATGTTTAAATCAATCATGCATCCATGAGTTTGTATTTATGATTTTTAGATCCCTCGAGGTATTTCCATGTAATGTTTTTTTTATTGTTTTATTTATTTATTTATTTATTTATTTTTTTGATACATAACACTTGTATATCATGCATAGTCTAAGTGAAATATGGATTTATATTTCATCTTCAAAATACCATGTTTTTTTTGTTTGTTTTTTATTTTTCGTTATTCTTGTAGTATGCAAATCATATTATTTGTTGCCATGTGAGTGCAGCAATATTTTGGATTTGGAAGTTTTTTTAATCATTATACCTCTAGAAAAAGTATAGATAATTAGGTCACGGATATTACTGTGCCGATGGGTACCTCGTTGACGCAGATAATTTGCGTGAGACAGACATATCTGTAAAATTAAGCAAATGAAAGTTTGTAATGTGTTCAGCAATACCTTCTTCCTCACATTTTCACAAAATCTTTTACAATATCAGACTCTTCAGTTACAACCTGTGTAGAAATTCAGTGGTTGATCACACATTTTATGCTAAAGGATTTTATTACAAGTTCAAGCAATATGTCCAATAAAGACAAAGTTGGCAGGACGTCACTTTAAAGAAGGTATTATGCAAGCTGCACTTAATAACAAACTCTTTTTCACTCTGGGATGCAGATATACTTTCCGTCTTAATTGTTTCAATTACTCATTCTCATTTCAGCCATTGTTTGTTCTGTTTATTCTTTCAAGCAAGGTCCGTTGGCATTATCATAGGTACTGGGCTATTGATTATAATCATGCTTGTTATGGCTTACATAAAGATAAGGTAAAAGGTACCACTCTTTTTTTGTTTTGTTTTTTTGTGTGTGGAGTGCTCATTTGTATTAACTTAGTGTCAAATTTCTCACACATAGTGTATGCCAAGAGCACCATGCCATCTAACTTCACAACTTTACAGTCCTGAAGTCTTGATCGTACAAGGTGGTGCTTATTCCAGTGTTCCCAGAGTTGACTGATTCAACTTATCCAGGCCTATAATATATTTGCTTCACACTTTGCTGCATTGAAAATATTGGAGCATTCAACTCTGCTGCTCTTGTGCTACTGTAAGGTAGTGTTCGCCTTTTCCTTCCTAGCAGTGAGCTTCAGGCCTATGACAAATTACCATGTGGCTACCAGAGACAACAGGCCTCGTCTGCATGCTCCTGAGGGATCTTCGTATCTCACAGGGTGACCCAGTTCCATCGTGCTTCTCCTTCACCTTACCTCTGCCTCCTGCCTTTTCCTCTCTTTCAGTTTTACATTTGCCCCCATGTTCGAGCCTTGTTCTTCACCTCTTATATGGAGACTCTTACCTACGTCAAGTCGATTATCAAAACCCTATAAAGATTTGCCACCAATAACAAACCGTTCATCGTCTCCGTTTCCCTTTGCTCACAGTGGAACAAGTCATTTCCAGGAAGGAATTACAAGGGGTTTGTGCCACTGACTTCATATTTTTGGTGTTCTTTGAACTCCTCCTCAACAAAAAAAGTTGACTGCAATGCAGTAGTGCCAGCGAGCTGCATTAATATTAATGCCTGCCCATTTCCACCACCGTGGCAGGCAGCCTGTCAATCTACGCCCCATCTTGAAGGGCTTGCCACTCACAGTCCCAGCGTCTTACTGCCACTGATCCATTGCATTCTTGCCATTTTCTATATTGGCTACTACTTTCCTGAGCGGGCTGTCTCTGTCTCGGTGCACTCCGTCACCATTTCTTGGTGCACCAATTGTTGTAGAACTTAACATACACTCAAAAGAGGTTCATGGGTGTTGCTGGATGTATTGAAACCTTGGTTATCTTTGTGTGATAATTTTGAATTTATTCACTCTATTGACAATCACTTTTTTTTTTAAACTTTATGCATCAGTTGTACATAATATAAGGGGCATATCCACAAACTCCAAGCCTCCATGAGCATTGCAGGTGTAAAGATGTAACAGGGCTGTGTGTGTGTGCATGCCGTGTGCACTGCAGTACAGCTGCTTTGCTGCACAGCGCTCCAAATGTGTACTGAGCTGATGCTCTCTCTCCGCACTACCTAAGTAACTAGAGATTGGCTTTGGGTTTACCAGAATCCACCCTGCAGCAAAAAGCAGCACTTCAAGGGCTTTCACTAATCCACCTCATCTCTGAAATTACATTCATCAATTTTTTTTTTTTCCTCATTTAGATGCATCCTCATTTATTTATGCTCATCCAACCAATGATACTTTAACACTCTTAACACTCAAAGACATTTGAGAATACTAATGCCGCATTTCTTCTGGAGTACAGTGAATAACCAGATAAGCACTGCATAAAGTAATATTTCCTTGATTCATCGTGACCTGATGAAATTGCTTGAGTGTGTCAGTTTTTCGGGGGGTTTCAATGTGTGGCATGGCCTCTGTAGTGGCTGTTCCCTACAGAGCCACTTTTGATGTCAATAGAGCTCTATGGTCTTCATTTTATCTGCTTTATTAGGGCTGGGCGATATAGCTAACAATATGTATCAACGATATAATGTTTCATATCGTTCAGTATTGATCATTATTGACTTTTTTATAACCTTTTTTAAAAGACAAGCAACAAATAATTTTTTTGTTTTAAGTCAAACAAAATAAAATTGAAACATATATCCCCTTATGTTTTATATGCAGATTAAACAAGTTTAAAGGAAACTTTTGGCTTGTTTCTCGAGGCCACAGGAGGGCGCAATGAGCAAAATAATGCAGCGCATTAAATTGTCAATGCAATGAAATAACTGTCCATAAAAATGTGCATAACATCTAAGTTAACATATATAAATCAAATATAATTTCGTAAATTGCATAAACAATTCTGAACAAAACAGCATCAGGTATTTATGCATTGCTTAATACAAAGAGCTGAAGCGCCGATCACACAGATTGCATTTAAAAACATATGAGATGCAGTGAAATGGAATAAACCTCCACAAATTTGCGACGTGTTTTCTAAAAGTTTCTTATAAACTTTCTATACATCTCTTGTGTGAGACGCAAGTGCAGCAGTCATATTTGTCCATCTAAAAAATGAGCTAAATATGCATTCTGTGTGAATGGATTGGTTTTGGTTTTAACCTAATCGAGGTCTTTTACGCATTGAGCTACTATATTTCGCGAATATTTTGAATGCATAACGCAGTAGCGGCACATCTCGTGGGCTAGACTAACAAAACATTAAAATGCAACGTCACTTACATCATCATGACTGCATCTCGTGCGCCACTGATAAGGCTCCCGGACGCACACCTAACATTCGATTGCACCGTTTTTGCATTCAAATGCAATTTTTTATTTTAAATTCGACTAATATTCATTCTTTATTCACAATCTCCTCATCACAGGCAGGCAAAGCACTCATTTTAGCATGTGTTCATGGGCTGTCTGCGTCACTCATGTCGAACAATTTTTTTCTATCGTTATCAATGAAAGTGTACTGTCGATAAGTACCAATACCGTTTTATCGCACAGGCCTATACTTTATACATATTCCCTGTGTGTTACATTCATATGCATTTACATTCATTTTTTAAAGCCTTGCCAGTTAAATGTTTCATTCACGCGCTGGTCTGACGTGCACTTTTTCTGAGCCCGTACACCTGAAGCGCGCTAGGGTTGTGACGGTGAGGAAATTTTCCCACCGGTTAATCGTCGTGTGACAACACCGGTAATACCGGTATCACCGTGGTGGGGAGGGCGTTTGAGTTTTCCCTCATTTCTTCGCTTTTAAATAGCTTGTAAAAGCACTGTGCACAATTTACTTTCACTTTTAATTTTGCGGCAATTCGGCGTCAAGCAGTTGTTTGTTTTTAGTTTGTTTGAGTTTTCCCACTTTCCCTCACTTTCCTTTGCTTAAATAGCTTGTAAAAGCACTGAGCGCATTTTACTTTCACTTTTAAATTAGTGGCAATTCGGCATCAATTGCTTGAATTCAATTCAAGCAACAACAAAATACAACTTAACTTTTATTAACAAAACGAATAAAAATACACCATGCTATATGCATATAAAATAACAAATTATACAAATTTACAAATTTTAAATAGGTATACAAAACTGAAAATCAGTAAAGACTGAGGAACAAATAATTATAAAACTTAGAACGTTTATTAGCAAAACGATAAAGAATGTTTGGAGGCACGGACTGCATAGCCTACACTTTAATGTAAAATAAAGGGGGAAAAAAATCACACAGTTTAAATAAGATAAAAATCAGCAAATACTGTGGAACCAAATAAATGAGAAACAAATGTTAAAAAAAACCTTCCAATATCACCTTAGATAAATGGCAGGTCAGCAGACTTTTCAAAATCCAAAATATTTTTAAAACAGGCGCTTTTACATTTCGTTTTGAAACTCTTCTGCCATCGTCTTGTCTGTCTCACCTCACTCTTCTTGTCAGTCAGCTCGACTCACTCTCCTCACATGATAAATTAAATCTGTGATGCATGACTGTCGTTCGTTCGGTGTGCTGCGTTGAGCAGCCGCGTTCAGTTTTAATTGTAGTGTCTGTTCTCTAACTGAACTAAATTATTTTTATTACTATTAAAAAAATCTAAATTTGGGCAAGTGACGTAACCGGTGTTGCGGCATAACACCGGTATCACCGCCAACACCGTCTATCGCAGCAACCCTAAAGCGCTCACTAAAAAGCCTGTCTAACAGCGCCTGATTACTGAACTAAGTTATCTTTTGTTCTAATACTGTCAAAACACACAAGGTTTATGTATAGACTCAGCTGGGTTATGTCTAAAATGAAAGTAAACAGTTCAGACAAACGGATGCGTGCCTGTATATTAGATGCGTGCAGGTCTTAAAGGGACAGAACTAAACATGCTTCTCATTAAAGGGATAGATCACCCTAATATTTACTTTGTCATTATTTACTCACTCACATGTTGTCCCATATCTGTGTTAATTTCTTTATTGTGCTGAACACAAAAGAAGATATTTTGAAGAATGTGGGTAACCAAACATTTGCTGGTCCACATTGACTTTGATAGTAGAGAAAAAATGCTTTGGAAGCCACTCCATATCATCGCATGTGTTCCTGCTTGCCCTTATTTGGTTTTTCCTGTTTCCTGTCCTCGTTTAGTTTGATTTGATTCCAGGTGTGTCCCTTTAGTCCTCTCGTTATGTTTATTATAAAAGCCCTGTGTCTTGCATTGTTTCCCCGTCCGGTATTGTTTGTCTATATGCTATGTGTGTGCCTACCTGCCCTGTGATTCCCTGTGTTGGAAGATTAAAGATTGTGAATTGTCCTACGTTTCCTCGCTCCACGCTCCAGCACAGTAGTGCATCGTTACAGAATACCGGACCACAACAAAAAGTGAGCGGCGCCTTTTCCCCCGTTTTGTTTTCCCCTTTTTTTTTTTTTGAAAGTTTTTGTTTGTCTGTTTTTCTCCTTCCCGCGGCATGGAAACCACCACTCGTTTCTCCGCCCTGGCCCGCAGAGATCTCCCATTAGTGGAGTACCCCTGGGAGTTCTGCGGGCTGGCCACAACGACGGTGTTGGATGACGCCACCATAAACTCTCAGTTCTGGATCGGGCCAACTACACTGTAAAAAAAAAAATCTGTACAATTTACAGTAAAAAACCGGCAGCTGTGCTTGCCGGAATTCTACCGTAAAAAATACGGTAAGAACATTTTAGGTTTTACGGTTTTAACTTACATTTACAGTTAAATACCGTAATTTCATTAACTGATATAATGTTAATATACCAACTTACTGAAGTACTGAAATCTGTTTTGTACCTTTGAAATACACTGATAACCACCAAATGCAGGTGGTGATGAGAAAGTCACATGATGAGCCAAAGCCCATCACAAGCAGCTTTTAAGTAATAACATATAGAAGGTGCACAGTGTCATTCACACAAGCACTAAACACCATCATGGTGAGACTCATTAAACTGAAATATGCAATAAACATTAATTTAACAACATTAGATGTAACATACAATAATAAACATAACTGATAAGAAAAAACATCAAATTCAAACAAAATTTTAAATGCAGTGCAGGGAATTCTGGAATTCTTGAGTGACTAAATGATGGTATAAATATAAAACACTACGATAGAATTGACAGACAGATGAAATAATTTTTATTCTTTAATGTTAAAACAAAAAAAAAACACTAAGAGAAAAAAATAACTCGCTACTCTTGACAGAAAAAAATAATACAGCTGCTTTAATAGGAATCAATCTATATAGTGTTTTATTTTTGTATTTGTTCATTCAATTTCTTGAATGCTCCTGCAAAATACGCCTGTTGTACCTGAAAATAAAGCACCGTTTGTTTTATTTGTATATTATGTGTATTTGTAATGTGTATCTTTGTTATTATTTTTAACAAAAATATAATAATGACAGATTTTTTTTATCTTCGTCCACTTTGGCCTAAATATCCACCATTCTTTTTTATATTTTGTTACCTTGTAAGGCTTTGTCTTTATAACGGAAATTATTTTGCACTGCTCAGACAAAATAGTAAAACTAACATGACAACGAATCATGATTAAAATCGTGAAATCGTGATATTTCAAAAGAAAAAACGTGATATGATATTTTTTGCCATATCGCCCACCCCTAATATATATACAGGTGCATCTCAATAAATTAGAATGTCGTGGAAAAGGTCATTTATTTCAGTAATTCAACTCAAATTGTGAAACTTGTGTATTAAATAAATTCAATGCACACAGACTGAAGTAGTTTAAGTCTTTGGTTCTTTTAATTGTGATGATTTTGGCTCACATTTAACAAAAACCCACCAATTCACTATCTCAACAAATTAGAATACTTCATAAGACCAATTAAAAAAAACATTTTTAGTGAATTGTTGGCCTTCTGGAAAGTATGTTCATTTACTGTATATGTACTCAATACTTGGTAGGGGCTCCTTTTGCTTTAATTACTGCCTCAATTCGGCGTGGCATGGAGGTGATCAGTTTGTGGCACTGCTGAGGTGGTGTGTGTGTGTATATATATATATATATATATATATATATATATATATATATATATATATATATATATATATATATATAGGTCATTTTAGCTACTCAAGTGCTGGACAGATAAACCAGCCAGTTTGTAGCAGATTGATCAATGTACTCAATGTACTGTATTTTTTTGATTTTTTTTTTTTTTTTTTTTGGTAGACATTAAGTCAGTGTTCAACTTTTTTTTTTTTTTTTAGCTCAGATGTTTTTAATAGCCATGCTCACTTGTGATAATGATGGATCATTACTGTCACTTGTGTACTTGTTTCCAAGTGCGTGTGCCTGTTTCTACTATTTACATCTTAAATTATCACCAGATGCAATTCTGATTATATTCTTCCTCATAATAATGTTTTGTCATTGTTCAAGTGCTCTTACCTCTCATTACCCTTATCTAGTATACTGTTTATTCTGTTACCTCCTTGATTCCCAGAGTTCAGTGCCATTCATGTAACCTTCACAGCCTCACCAAATTTATAAAAACTTGCTCTCTTATTAAATGTTTATTAGTTCATCTTTTCAGTTGCTGAAATTTGTATTCTCATCTTTGTTTTGCAGTGCCATGCGTGTGCTGCTATCCAAACTTCCACGACCATGGATAGTGGATGAGAAAAAGGATGATGGTTACACCGCGCTTCACCTGGCTGCCCTCAACAACCACGTGGAGGTGGCAGAGCTCCTAGTCCACCAGGTCAGCAGTTTATAACATGCACACTCACACATTGCACCATAGGAAGGCCCCATCCTGGAGACCCTGTATTCCAGCAGGTTATTCAGTACACTAGAAGGGTTAAAGAATCAAGCACCTGTGCAGATAATAATTCAGGTGAATAATTGATGCAGTTAATGTCATTAGGCACCCAGAAGACCTGAGAAAGTAACCCAGCTCTCATTATACTAGGTGCACTGTACAGTCACAATCACTCTTAAGGTAGAGAAGCTAATATTTTTGTGGCTATTTCATGTAGATAACACTTTAAAACAAAACAACAAAAAAAAAAAAACGTGTAATGTTGATAGCAGAGCTTTGCATCATTCAAAATTGAATTGAGATTTTTTTTCAATTCTTATTGAATTTTGAAGGGGAATTAAAATGTGGATTTTAGGAAGTAGAATTAAAATGAATTTGTTTAACAGAAATTATAAAATCCAAATAAGTGTAATTTCCTGTCATTCCACTTTACCTACCTGTTGGATGGGGCTATTTTAATTCAATGCAAATTGGATGCATTCCATTGCAAGAACACAGTGGTCTCGAGCCGAACTGTTTTAAACATGCAGGATTCTTCTGTTCTGCATGTGCAAATTTGGCCAAACTGGTTCAGTACCTCACCTTCACACACCACAGTACAGCATGACACTGTTGCTCAGCGTTATGTCGCGGCACAGTAACAATGTTATTGCAACATTCCAGCGGCATTATGAGAATGCTGCGCTGGCTCAGTGCAGCCCTTTGTCAACTACCTGCCATGACGGAAGAGAGAGAGAGAGACAAAGAAAAGGTTCACATCAGCGACTTAAGCCTCAGCCTATGAACCACAGTAGAGCTGCACTGCAGTGTTGCAGAGAGATGTTGCTATGGGGTTTCAGTCAGGGAATATCTGAATACAAATCACCATTAGCTCACATTTCCTAACACAACCTATGGGACTAGAAGGCATGCTCATGAGCAGCGATTTATCTTCAGTAGTTGGGGAGCGACATTGGCACTGACTTAACTGCACCTCAGTGAAAAAATGTTTATTGTGGTATATAAATAAGTACCCACTATCACTTTTTTGTGTTTTTTCTGTAAGGCACTATATCATGTATCTATAAAAATGTAAATATCACAGTGGTTAAAGTTGAAAGCATTTATTCTTTCTCTGCGTTGCTCTTTCCATAGGGAAATGCCAATTTGGACATACAGAACGTTAACCAGCAGACGGCACTCCACCTTGCTGTAGAACGTCAGCACACCCAGATAGTGCGAGTAAGTGGTTCTGTCTTCCTCTGTTCTGTTCTCTTTATTTCCTTTCAACGTTTGACATCTACACCCCTCACCTAGTGTTCTGGCTTTCTGCGCAACTCAAACGCATTGATGAAGCAATGTAGCTAAGTGCCCCAGCTTAAGATTTAAATGCACAGAATTCTGCTGCAGATTTATCCCCTCCAATTGAATTTATTTAGTCCTGAGCAATCTGGACTATGCCAGAAGAGGTATGGGGAGCGGGGGTGGAAAAGGGGAATCAGTGGGAGCTAAAGCGCCACCTTGTGGTCATGTAAGACAAATGCAACTCTCCTCTTTTCAAAGCATCTGTATAGGCATAGTCTATTAAGAAAGATTCTCAAGTAATAACCAAACAAACATGTGCTTATTGTGTCTCGCATATTATACTTTATCTTATTTGTGTCATATACATACATGATGAAATTTGACACGTGCTTTAGAAGTCATTGTTAGCTGTGCATCAGTGAACATGAACATGATTAAATCCACCACTGCTGAGAACACACTGGTTAAATTCCATCCTCTTTGTTTGTGTCCAGCTCTTGGTGCGAGCTGAGGCAAAGTTGGACGTGCAAGACAAGGATGGAGACACGCCACTGCACGAGGCCCTGCGTCACCACACTCTGTCCCAGCTGCGCCAACTTCAGGACATGCAGGACGTCAGCAAAGTGGAGCCGTGGGAGCCCTCCAAAAACACAGTATGTACAGAGAAGTATATAAACAGTACAAGTGTTTTCAATAAAAGCTTTAGGTTAACAATATGATGTAGTAAAAACCTTCAGTGCAGTGTACTTGATTAGAAGTGGCGGGATCAAGTCGCAAATGCTGGATTGTACCACAAAAAAATTTAGTAGTTTAAATCAGTCATTAATAATTTGTTTTATTTAAAAAAAAAACAAAAAAAAACATAAAAGACAAAATATTACAGATATAGGGCCCTATGAATTGTTTTATTTATTTTTTTCCCTAAATTCAGGTTTTGTTTTTTTCCAATTATGTTGTTTTTCCATTTCATTTTTTCTGGTTTCTGGATTCCGTTTTAATGGTTAAATTTAATTTCAATAATATTCAAGGTATGTCTAATTAATTGAAATAATGGCATTTATACAATTTAACAATTTATCAAAAGTTTACCAAAAATTACATTTTTAGAGCCCTGTGACACACACAACATGCAGTCTTCATATTTAAATAGTCTTTCTGTGCTTTAATATTCACAGACATTAGTCCATATCATGACTTAAGTGCACTGCCCTACTTTTTTCTTTTTTTATTTATTCTTTTAAAATTTGCCAAATTTTGTCGTTTCCACGTTGTGCTGTAAATTACATTTTTATGCTTTGATGCCACGATTCTCTCCTCATTTTTCACGTCACGGAAATCATAGGACACTACAGATACATTTTGTTGTCATGCTCCGTGCATCTCTGCAGTTTTAGCATCCTAAAGGAAACATCCAACTACCGTTCCATGCAGTGAACACTATAATTTTATGAAACATGATTTACTCAGAGACATAAGTGTGATCAGGAGCATTAACCATATTCCAAACCACCTTTTCAAGCAAACTTGATTGCAATTTCCTGAATTTGCAAAACCACTTTCACACCACCCAAACAACTGAACTTTTATGTCAAACAATGACACAGATCCCAGAAAAGAGCTCTAAGTAATAAGTACTAAAACACTGAGACAGTGTAGATACTCTGCAACTGTAAGAGCTTTTCTCAGGCTTGTCCCTATGTTAACAATGATAGATCGTACTCTGCTATAAGAGCCATTTCCCTGCTGTCACATGAGTAACCGGCCCAATGAGCCACAGTTCCACTGCAGTCCAGCGTCCTATATATTACACAATCCTTCAGGTGAGACATTCTCCCCTGATTATCCCATCGCCTTTCTTGGGATTGCATATATTTGTGGAAAATTGAGTGGGAGGAGAGAAAGCAGAAAGAAGACAGCTTTGGCACACAGCAGCCTAATAAAGATATTTACAATCAAATTACCAAGCCTATGAACTCTGTCAGAGCAGATTTAAAATGCAATGAATACCATGTTCTCAGGTAAGTAATCCCACAGTGTAGAGAGTGAACACTTTATACAGAACATCAGTGAGCGAAGCTAGCCATGATGTGGCTAGATTTGATGTGATTGGTCTCACACTGTCAACCACCAGCTTCTTAAAGATTTTCAGCTCATATAAAGTTAAACTGAATAGTTTGCTGTCTTTAGGTTTTAGCCCTTGAAGGGGTAGTTCATCTGGAAATTAAAATTATCATTTACTTTCTTCCCTTTCTCCCTCAATTACAATAAAATTTGACTAAAGTCTTCAGGCAAAAAAAGAGAAAAGAAATAAACAAAAGCATTATATGACCAGTAGTTTAAAAGTAGTCCATACGACTCATATCCCAGGTCTTGTGAAGCCATACTAAGTTTTGTGTGAGGAACAGACTGAAATATGACTGATAATTTCACCTTCAGCTGAGCTGTTAACCACTGTGTAGAAATCATAAATCAGATCACTAGATTCAGAGAAAATATAATTGAACCAATTAAAACGTCAGTTCACAAATTTGATGGTTTTAGTGAAGAACAATAGACCATTTATATAATGCTTTCATGCTAATTCTGTGTTCTTTTTGAAGCTTGAAACGTCCAGTGCCTATAATTTAAAATATCCATTTTTTTTGTTTCAAGGAAGGTATTTTAGTTTTTAGTTTATTTTGATTGGGATGTTTTTTTGTATTTGTAAAAAGGTCATAAAAATGGGGGAATTGGGGAATATATATATATAAACCCTTCAAACAAGGCATCTGATCTGCAGTTTTTCTCTACACTGCTGCTGCTGTTATGCTTGAATTCTTCTATCAGTGCCATTGTTTCTTAGGTGTCCCACAGCACTTATCTGTGACCTCCCATGCCCACAGCCTTTCTTTATCTTCATTAACACATTATGCTATCAATACACTCTGGATCAACTGTCAGAAACTCTCACCATAGCGTCTGACACCAGACAGACTGACGATGCCGGTCCTGTGCACTCTATCTTTTACAGCCTTTGTACCTCCTCTTACGCCTGACCCCAGCCCTGCCAGTTCACATCATCACCTCTCCACTAGAGGGTGACACGGGAGTGGATTTTCAAACCTCTCCCGTCCCACTCCCACAAAAAAAAATCCCGTCCCGTCCCAATCCCACGAAAAAACTGGGGGAAAATCCCGTCCTGTTCCAAACCCGAAAGAATGACTCCCACTCCCGGGGTGTTTTTTTTTTTTGGGCCGAAATCTGCCTGTTACAGTAAAAATACAGTACAGATCATAGCGTGCCCACCTTAGTTGAATAAAAATCTAAAATGTAGTTTTTTGTTATTATATTGAACTGAAAGCCAGTTTAAACAGTGCATAGTGTGCACTGCACACACATTAAATTTCATGTAAATCATCCATGCTAACAAACACGTTTTCTTTTAGAATTTTTTTCATTTGAAAGTAGACATTTCACTCTCTATAGATATATTTTTCATAGATGGAGTTTCGAAGTTTCTCGCTCAAGTTCACAGAGACCTAGATGGCAGAAAGCGCATCCTGTTTGCTTTAATTACTTTACAGATGAGCAACGTTTCGTTGTTATTCTGAGTGCACACAAATAGACGTAGAGTCTTTACAGATTCGAAAGATGTATTAGGCCACTTTTATCTGTATGACCAAATATTACGGAGTATTTTAAAAGCAAGTGAGCGCACTGTCGCCTGTCCTGCAGCGAGCGCTACTGTACAGCTCCACACTCCACACATACACTTCAATAGCGCACATTTCTCTAGGTTAGCATTAGATTAAGCAGCCATGTAAAGTTGCTACTACATACACATCTTTCAGATGAAAAGCCATATTTGAGGTCGATGAATGATAGGTGAGTGTTTGGATGTCCTGCTCGATGTACTGTATTACCACATAGACCAGCTGTTAACGATCTGTCCATCACGGACTGCGTCATTCACTTAACCAGCCACACCAAAGCAAACAGGAGGAGAGCATAAAGAGACAGGGCAACTAGAATTGAGTTCAGTTTATAGTTTATTTATATAAAAGGTATATTTGTGTATAAAATTGGGTATCATAGTGTTATTACTATTCCCGGTCCCGGCCACTCCCGCTGACATTTTTTCCTGTCCGGTCACAATCACGTGATTCATAGTGATTTTGTTTCCCATGACCCGCGGGATTCCCGAAAAAATGTCAGCCTCTACTCTCCACGACTGTCATAAATCAAGCGTTGTGTGACAGGAGGCTGCTTCCAGGCCAGCAATCAGCCATTTATTAACACAAACAGTGTTGTGGTTCTTTATGCAAAAGTCAATTACTGATTATTTTAGTCATGTTTATTAAGACATTGTTAATGTTGCTTATATTGCTTAACAGTGATTTCAGTTAAGTGATTTGACTTTTTTTTTTTCTTTTTTTTTTTTTTTTACCTGGCAAATGATAACTCAGAAAAACTCTTAAACACCCAGAACACCATTAAAAGCTATGTCTATACCTGCTCTGTGAAATTTCGGCGGGTGAAATTCAGGCATTTCAATAGGAATTGGTAGTTTCCTTTGAAGGCTAAAAAGTTGATCATGCAGATTCGCCAGGCTGACCAACAGTAAGCTTCTTTGAAAGGGACTTATGCGTGAGCAGTGCTTCATACATCACTACATTATTGGGTTGTTCAAAACTCATAAGACTTTCATTCAACTTCAACACAAATGAAGATTCACACGAGATTTTGCTGTCCCTCCATTGAAAATCCAGGCAACCAAAACTTAAGACATAGTAAACGTAATCATATGACTCAAGCTGTTTAATCAAAGTCTTCTGAAGAGACATGATTGCTCTTGAGCTCAAATGTGCCTGTGCGTTGGAACCAATAAGGTTTGTCCTCTCATGTCTCACAAGCAACCAAGTAGATTTGTTCTTGCACGTAAAGAAAGTAGTACCATATTTGATGAGCTCTATGTATGTGCATTGATCAGTGTTTTTATGTGAATAAAAGCCTAAATGAAATCCGTTCATCATATAAAGCAATCATGTCTCTTCAGAAGACCTGGATTAAACCGCTCAATTCATACAGATTATGTTTACTATGTCTTTAACATTTCGAAGCATCAAAGGTTTGGTTGCATAGGATTTCAATGGAGGGGCATAAATCCCTGAGGATTCATTTAAAATATTTTCATTGAGAGATGAAACGAAAACAGTGTCTGTTAGGTAGAAATCAAACGTTTTCATTAGAAACAGTAGTTGTCTGCTCATAGGGACTATTTTAACTAGCCCTATATATAGTTAAGTTAGCTTGTATTCTCATAGGCCTTAGAAATAGATATACAGAAGATAGAATTCTCTCTTTTTTATAGACTGCACTGTTCTCATTTTAATTGCATAGTATAATTAATTAAACTTTGACATGGGTAATTGTGACTTTAATAGGTTATCTGTATTAATCTGCTGTATTTGACTCTGTTTGTGGTGAATCTTCACAGTTAATTATGGGACTGGGCACTCAAGGGGCTGAGAAGAAGAGTGCAGCTTCTATTGCTTGCTTCCTGGCGGCCAATGGAGCTGACCTCACCATCCGTAACAAGAAGGGCCAGTCTCCTCTGGACCTATGCCCCGACCCCAGCCTCTGCAAGGCCCTTGCTAAATGCCACAAAGAGAAGACTAGGTATGCACATCTGCCCAACCAGTAGGGATCTATTGAAGCTTGCACTACGGATATTTGAAATTGATGTTTCCTGCTATTCATAAATTATTAATTTTGCTATTCATATTTTAACGTTATATCTCTCTATATCTCAATCAATGTTTTTGTTCTCTCTCACTCTTCCTCTCTTGGCCTTAGTGGGCAGGTTGGCTCCCGTAGTCCATCTCTAAACAGTAATAATGAGACTCTTGAGGAATGCATGGTGTGCTCAGATATGAAAAGGGACACGCTTTTTGGCCCCTGCGGTCATATCGCTACCTGCTCCCTCTGTTCGCCACGTGTCAAAAAGTGTCTCATTTGCAAGGAACAGGTCCAGTCCAGAACCAAGGTACAGAAACCCACCTCACTAGTTTCATTGTGCATGCATACATTTTCATGTGCCGTAGTGAATACTTCTCTTTTTCTCACCCACAGATTGAGGAGTGTGTGGTTTGCTCTGATAAAAAGGCAGCTGTGCTTTTCCAACCCTGTGGTCACATGTGCGCCTGTGAGAGTAAATCAGCTTGCTTTCTTCTCCCACACCACACCTCTTCTCTCGTCACTCCATGTGACTGTCTCTCATCCACACAAAAAAGCTCTTTCTGTCATCTAGCTTGTGAGAATATCACACATCACATGTCTATGATACAGATACTGACATCTAGGTGTTCACACATAGCATAAGCATAAAATATGGGTGAATCTCACAGAACTTGTCTAGAACATGCCGTAGTCATATTTAACTCCCTAGGACCATTTTAATAATTGTGAGAATATTTTTTGACATTTAAGCACAATTTCCTCCCAAATTATTATTGTTGTAATGCAAGAATGTCAATTTTTTATTATGTAAAATGAAAATGGAAAAAGATTTTTCAGATGTACAGTCCAACCAAAAATTATTCAGACACCAGATATAATTTTGGATATTTTTTTTACTAGTGGGTCCAGGACACTATAATTAATTTATGTAAGTGAGGATAGCAAAATAAAGTAAACTGTGACATATTATACCCAAAAATTCTTCATACAGTGGACCACCAGCAAAACTGATAAAAAATTGGGACCAAAAATTATTCAGACACTTTGACCTGACCATGTTTTGCGTAAGTGTTTTTTCTTTAATTGCTAATGCGACCATTTTACACCACAGACTAAACAAAATTAAGCATTGCTTGGTAATTGGTTGACCTAAATTGGTATTATCTAATTGTGTACTTAAATTTAACAGCTGACAACTTTTGAGCCTAATTCATTACATACCTTTCTATCAAAGTTATCTGACATTATCAAGATGAATTTGTTCTAACACAGTTTAACTCTGAATTCTTGTCATATTTTAATACCATATTCTAAACTATAGCGAATAAACTGTGATAATGTGAGAAATGTTGAAGGTGTCTGAATAAATTTTGGTTTGACTATTCATAAATGATGATAGTATTTGTTGTACTGCCTTTATGGTGATGATAATTTTTTTTCATTGTAGTATGGTAATTTATAAGGAAATTGCCTGGGTGCATTACAATATTGACAGTTTGGGGTTAAAATGTACTTGTCTTGCATCTCACAGGGAAAAAAAAATAAAAACAAAAAACAAGTAAACTAAAAGTAGGCTTTTTCGGTATACAAAATATAATATCTTGTGGGCTTTTTTCCCCCACTTCTATTGGTTTTGGAGCAAAATAGGACCTGGACAAGTGCTTTACAAATTTGAGAGTCACTTTTACCTTGGCTTAGTGTGTTTTTTTTTGTTGTTGTTGTTTTGTTTTTTTTTAATCAGAGGTAAATTTTAAAAACCTCTTAAAGTCTATCTTTTTTTTTTCTCGCCACGAATAGAGCTGTGGTAGCTGGCATGGTGTTAAACCATAAACAAACAAACTCTACTTTGGGAAAATCCGACAAAAAATGAAGCCCATCACAGTGATGAAAATGTCTTGGAGGTTAGGTTGAAGCTAAGTGAATTATTTGCTCTCAGCTAACATCCCTCCTACCAGATCCCCTGAGTTTCATTCTCTCTAAATACATTTATTACTTGTCAGCAAGACCCTCCCTTTCAGTTTGGGTTTTTTGCCATTTTCTGCCTTAACCTCAAACCACAACCTCCTGTTCTGAGTATTTACTTACTTTTCTGACAATTTAACAAGCTAGCTTAACACTATAAAGCCTGGCATATGAAATAATAGTCAGAAATTATTTATTTGAAATGGTACTGTTAATTGAACCATGTTCATATAAATATTTAAAGAAGTTGCATATGTGTTCTTTGTTGAGTAGCCATAAAAGCCTCATGTAGTATAATATAGGAGAATACAGAGCTCCTTTTCTGACTACTTGAATAAAATGTATATAAACATTAGTTGGCACTCTGTCTCCCAATAAAATGTCTTACTAAGATGATATTTAAATGCTTAGTATTTATGATTACAAAGCTCTGCAGCTTTTATTATGGGGGACAAAACATATAATGCGATGCAATACAGTGACGTTTGAGAAATGTACAAATGAACGTTCTGCAAAAAAAAACACATATTTGATACATAAACATGACTTTTCTAAAAGATGATGTATAGATAATCAAGTAAATCTAAATTGCTTCAGCCCAGTAAGTGTTCATCCAGAAATATTGCTAAGAAAATAAGTTGTTATTGCGTTTACTAAAAATCTGTTAAAATTTTACAGCAAAAAGAAACGTACTTGAAAGTGAACAGTTTTAGAACTAGGCATGTATTAGATTGTGTACAACAGGTTTTACAAAGTTGTTGATATTTTAGAGGCTTTTGAAATGTGTATATCAAATATAATATATGAGACTATAGGATTAAAAGCTAACCCTGTACTTTGTGCGTGTTTGCATTTGTGTGTTAATGCAGACTGTGCCAGCCTGATGAAAAAGTGTGTACAGTGTCGGGCCGTGGTGGAGCGCCGCACTCCCTTTGTTTTGTGCTGTGGAGGGAAAGGTATGGAGGATGCCACTGATGATGAGGACCTTAGTGAGTGAACTTCCACACGTTCCCGTTTTTTATTTCTCTTTCCTCTCTCTGCCTTGGTTCTCATGTCTCTCATGTTTAATATTTCTGTTGGCGCTTCTCTGTTTCTATTGCCCACCCACTTTTCTCTCCCCATTGTTATGACTAATCTGTTATTTCCCAAATGTGTTTTCATGACTCAAATCAGACGTGTAGCCCCTCCTCTTAATGCATAATATCAACACCCTGGAATGAGCTTTGTAACTGCTCTGGAATGTCTTCGTAACATGCACTACAAGTTTTAAGTATTTTTAATAAGTCACTCCACGCAGACGAGTGAAAATGAATCCCCCGAATTCATTTTCCACAGAACACACAGAATATTTCTATAATTGGACACGTCAAAGGGGCTATCCAAGATTTATTTTAGTCCCATCTTTTTTTGAGTTGTGATTCACCACTATTTGTTACAACATCGTTCCTTTTGTATGTGATCATGACACTGCTCATGTTCTTTATGTTGGTTTAGTTTGAGTTCAAAGGGATACTGGTGTAAGTTCACTTTTTTTACAGTGTTTATTTATAGAGAGGTGGATCTGTTTCTTTTTAGCCTCGCTTAGATGTCTAACACATCCATCCACGCTGACATCTCTGCTGACCTACAGACATGCTGATCCGCACAAACACCCATACTCTCGCACACAGTACAGTCAACAGAGGAATGTAGCCTTTAGCTCTTATCTCGGTCTGTCTTTAGTGCCTGAGCTCTGTTTGTTGTAAGACGCCACTTTTCCACACACACAAAACCAAAGCAGCATCCCGTATAGACCTAACACACTCCCCCCTTTCTCCATGTAGACGGAGCAATGAGAGAGAAATGCCACCATAGATGGGATTCTCTTCTGCTTCAGTCACTTTAAAGACTAGAGCACTTTAGTCCCCACATACAAGAGGCTCCTCACTCTAAAAGAGGACGTGATAAACTGGCATCTGAAGGCTGTGGCCAATCACGTGGGCCTAGAACTTAATTTCCACTGAGGAGAACTTGAATATGAACACAGGAAACATCCACTAATGACGCTGTCAGACAGATTCTACATCATTTTTGCAAAATAAGATTGGGGGACTGTTAAATGACCTGGTGGAAATGATCCAGTCTTGTTAGGCGACCCCTGAAGCCAAGAAATGTCTCTCACTATGCCGCCATAAATTTCCCCTTTAGTGAATATCCATCTAATTTTTTTCCCAACTTGTCTGGCTTAAAATTAACCAGTCTGTCTTCTTCTTTCACACTAATCCATCATAAAAATCTCCATTTCAGGCCTCTCAACACTTGCGGCCTCTAAAACCTTTGCTGTAAATGTTTTTTTTCTCCACTGAATAAAAAACGTAAAATTAGGGATGCACGATATATCAATACATTATTGCTTATTGGCTGTTATTGGAGATAAAATTTTAATAATTTCAGAATTTTAATATCAGTGCATCCCTACTTAAAATCTTTTTTTCTTTTATAATAGTGACTGTCGTCACTTCCACAGCCATAAATGATGGATACCTTGATGAACAAGGCATCCCTTCCACAACAGCTGTGTCAAAAACTTACATTAACTTGCTCTTCCCTTTGCTCCCTCTAATGAATATTTATAACTAGTATATGCCACAGGCCAGGCTGGATTGGCCCCCGAGCCAACAGCAGGGGTGCATGCATTACATAACACTGTGACTGGTTGCTTCTCAGCAGGGGGCTCTAACTCAATGGCAGGGGGGTCGCAGGATCTTCTCCAGCCCAACAATCTGGCACTAAGTTGGTGTAAGTATTCCATTCCTCACCCCAAGTTCTTCCTGCCTCAACTCCTTCCTGCTCCTTTGGGCTCAAAGTCCATAGCTCCACCCCAGCATACGTCATTCTCTCTGGCCTGCACTACACGAATAGGAGAGGCCGTCAAGTGGGACCATAGACCTGCTTGCGGCCTGCTGCGATTCAGTGTTCTGGGTTGATTCCGCACCAGGGTCCCCCATATAAACCGTGTAAAGTGTCAAAACAGGCACAGAACTTCTAGAATCATCAAGTAATTCCTCTGTAAATATTTGCCAAGTTAGAAGGCTCTGGGATCTGTAAATGCTGAGGCCCAGGGATCCACTTTCACCAACTGCATGATTGGCTATTGAACTGGTGATACTTTTCTCAGTGGTCTCTGCTTTGCCTTTCAGCCAGCGGAAATATCCCAGCCTTGCAGAGGGACAAAGACAACACTAATGTCAATGCAGATGTACAGAAGTTACAGCAGCAGCTGCAGGATATCAAAGAGCAGGTGAGCATTGCAGTTTATAGTCGGGGTGTAATAATTCACTGCATTTCTCAATGAATCGATTACAAATTCTGCTGATGCATATGCATCAATTTTAAAACATTGGTTTTGAATGAATTGTAATTCTGTAACGTATTGTTCAATATTGTAAAATATATGAAGAATAGTAACATGCACAAATTAACAGACGAGTGCAGTGTCATTTGCACAACACAGAATAATTTCAAAATTACTGTGTTGACAAGTATTCACGTTAACACAGTCAGTTATGTCTTAAAGGGTTAGTTCACCCAAAAATAAAAATTAGGCTGTGTTTTACTCGCCCTCGAAGCATCCTAGGTGTATGTGACTTTCTTCTTTCAGACGAGTCCAATCGTAGTTATATTAAAAATTGTCCTGGCCCCTCCAAGCCTTTCAATGGGGATAAACGGGTGTTTGCTGGATCCAGTTCGGAAGACGTGAAATTAAGTGCACACATCCATAATACAACGTCCCTCACACGGCTCCGGGAGGTGAATAAAGGCCCCCTGTAGCGAATCCATGCATTTTCGAAAGATAAATATCCATATTTCAAATGTAATAAACACTTTCCTATCACTTCCGCTGATTGTGGTACGAGGAAGCAGTCCCGGCGGATGACGCAAGACGTTGGCGTTGCGTGATTAGTGACGAGCGCGGAGAGAGAACAAAACAAAACGCCAGTCATGAATTAGAAGCACCAAACAAGGATTTGTAAAGGAAAATGTTGGAGGATTTTGATATAAGCCAAGATGAGACTGTTTTTGCTTTGCTAAAGGAAGGAAACTTTGTTTCCTTTGCTACTACATTTCCCAGAGGCACCCGCGCGACGCATACGTCCTACGTCATCCACCTGAACGTCTTCCTTGTACCACAGTCAGCGGAAGTGAGAAAAAGGTGTTTATTACGTTTGAAATATGGATATTTATCTTTCAAAAACGCATGGATTCGCTACAGGGGGCCTTTATTCACCCCCCGGAGCCATGTGAGGCACATTTTATTACGGATGCACGCACTTTATTTCACGTCTTCCGAACTGGATCCAGCAAACATCCGTTTATCCCCATTGAAAGGCTTGGAGGGGCCAGGACAATTTTTAATATAACTCCGATTGGATTCGTCTGAAAGAAGAAAGTCATATACACCTAGGATGCTTCGAAGGTGAGTAAAACAGCCTAATTTTCGTTTTTGGGTGAACTAACCCTTTAAGTAACCATAAATGTGCATTAGGTCTTAAAGTGACAACAGCCTAATATACCTCCTGCCTATGTTCTTAACATTAATCAAACTACAAAAGGCAATCAATTGCTCTTAACATTTGTAGCTTTAATAAGAATCAATGGCAGTTTAACTGATTACAGTGAAGACTATTCAGTGTTTTATTTCCGTATTATCTCTTATTTCAGTATAGGGCTGGATGATATGACCTAAAATCAAAATCTCGATTAATTGAACATTTTACCTCAATTATGATTAATGAACGATTATTTAATTTTCAATTATTTATTTATTTTTATTTTTATTTGTGTCTTCATAGTTCATTAAAGGTTTGTACTGTAAATATACTCAACTATTAAAGGTGGCATATTTTTTTCCTAATGAAAGAGTGCATTTCTTATCCTTGTGATTTTAAAATAATTGAAGGAAACAAACTATTTATGGTTATTTGTTGAATATTTTGAACAATTGAAATCAGGGCACACATTGCTTGAAATGACGGCGTCTTATGAAAAAAGTCACATTTCCATTTTATTGTAAAAAAGGAAGTTTTATTGTAAAAAAGGAAATTTCCTTAAAAAAATTAGGAAAAAAAACTGGCATTTTTTGCAAACAAAATTAATGTAAAACAAAAATGTAAATCGAACACTGCTGATTAAAAGAAAGAGCAGGCCACTAACTCAGTGATCTTGTCCTGTCACTCTATATGCACAAATATTTACTCTGTGTTCTTACTGGCGATTCACACAGAACATATCTTTACGTCTAAAACCGCGAGAAACAGCGCTCAGGAATGGTTTTAAAAAAAAGTGCAGCACAGAATGCCTACGCCACGTGCCGTCAAATACAAAAGTTGCCATGCCAACCTACTAATGCAAACAAAAGCTGGCAACGCTTGCCCCACCTCAGGGGTCTTCTGATTGGTCCACTCTTTTGGAACTGAAATTTTGATGGGCGTTGCTGCATTTAAAAGCTTAAATTCTTTTAGCGTGACTCTCACATGCGAGACGCTGCAAAAGACGCGAGCCCAACAGTTGTACACATCCGTATAGTGCTGACTACACACGCAGTAGTATGTTTTTAAGGGGAAAGTATTGACAGGTTTAAAACAACGAAAAAACTGACATGGGAAAATTGCGTCGGTTAGAGGTTCTGAATTCCGGTTTCGATTTCTTTTTGATTAATTATCCAGCCCTATTTCAGTACTACTATTAGACTGACTTATCAAATTAAATGTTCTGAATTTGCTAAAATTGTTCTTGAATTGAATAGAAAACCTGTGAATCGTGAATCAAATCGATTCACTGTCTATCCAAAGATTCACACCCTTAATTCTAATAGTTTTCTGCATATGCAATTTTATGCAATAATTGCTCATTTAACATGTTTGCCTTCCACTCAGACCATGTGCCCTGTGTGTCTGGATCGCCTAAAGAATATGATCTTCATGTGCGGTCATGGCACTTGTCAGCTCTGTGGAGACAGAATGAGTGAGTGCCCCATCTGCCGCAAGGCCATCGAACGTCGCATCCTACTTTACTAGAGCGCCGGGCCATGGCAACATCCCTTTTTTCCAGCCGCAGAGCGTGCTGCTGCTCTCATAAGCACCTTTCCTGTATCCGCAAGGCTCTCTGTGTCTCACACTAAGCTAAGAGTCATCAGTGTTACATTATACATCTTTATTTTATCTTTTAGGCTCCAATTAACTTCAGTTTTCTGTTTGCTTGGATTATGTTCAGCAAGAGGAGGAATAATCTTGCTTCACTACTCCATCTTGCCATTTTGTTCATGCAAGTGCCCACTTTTTTCTGCCATGAGTAGTTCAGCAACATCTACAAGACATGAACTGACACTGTCAGGGTCTGCTAATGTTTCATCTTTTATTATGTCAGCGTATTATGCTCATATATCCTGATGCAAACAGTTGTATCTACAGTATCTGTGTAGGTCTTGATACAGCATGGTGAAATGTAGAACATGACTGAACTCTGTCCCACTGAATCTTTGGAAATTCATTTTAAAGTCTCATTCTGCGTGACGTAGCATTCAGTTTGAAATAATGTGTAAATGTAAAGCATCTGCATTTGCTGGCAGAAGAACGTTTGTCGTGTTCAAACAGTGAAATAAAATATTCACCTTTTAGCAGTACTGTTAGTATAACATTGCACGTTCCTCTCTTGAATTGCTACTGTACTACAGTATATACACAGAGTATTATTGTGACACCCGTGTTGATGATCGGCTTATCACCTGATCAATGCAGGAACGCGCATTCTTTCCATGCAATGGATCCCTGTTGTCTTTAAAAGGATATTCATTACTAAACAACCATCATTATTGGATTGTTCTCAAGCAGTCTTACTTTATGCACCATATTGTTTTGCCAGATATTTAATACAAAAAAAAATTTGAATAGAAACTGCTGGTCTTGTGCCATTGTTCCAAAAACATGAAAACATTTCGTTACCTTTTGGGAATAAGGTGCTGTTTATCTTTACCTTCCTAGTTAATTTAAGTATTTTTACCTTTTTCTTCTAAATCTGAAAGACTTGGAATATACTGTAGAAGATCCCCTGTAAGCTAATTGTTAAATGGGGCCTTACTTTAATTAGGCCGCAAGAATGTCTGACCAAAAAGAATTTGTAGTTGCGGACTGTTCATCCACAATTTGGCATCTTTCGGTGCTTGTCAAAATATATTTCAAAGATTTTTTATTTTTTTTTCCTGTGGCTCGTTCCCATCAGGGAGGACGTCTAAAGTTATGTCTACAGTTGTTTCGTTTCAGTGTGACTCAACACTGCGAAGCAGACATTTTTACTGGAAGCAAAAGTAGTCTCATACTTTACTTTTTAAAGATTTGTATCATTTTCACACATCTTTTATGATCATTTTTTTCCAGTATTAGTCTTTCTGTGATCATTAAAAACTAGATGCACTAATATACTTTAATGGTAGACTTGTATTGTCATGGTTACTCAAACATCCTGTTTTGTACCTTATTTTCAGTACACAAAAAAACTGCCCTGGTTTAAGAAACACATTTAATGTACAACATTTATCATAGGAGAAATTCTTTTTGCCCTGTATTGCAATTTGCTTTGAAAATGCATTGCCGAATAAAGATCTAACAAAATGGAGCAGAGTACTTCACAAAAAATATTGCGTTTTCACCTTTTGTTTCAAGACTCAGTTACTTCAGATGACCAAACCAGAACTTAATGTTGAGTTTGAGCCCATCCTTCACAAGAAGAATAGAATAATGGCAGGTAGTCTGTCACATGGACTGGCTGACTGGGGTCTTGTGCATTTGAAATAATCCAATTAGACAAAATGATCCATGTAGGGCCAGTGTGGTCATGCTTGAAAACATTAGAAGATTAAACTCAACTCATCCATAGAGAAAGATGTAATGGAAAAAGGCAGCACGACACATCTCTTGAGCCTTGATATGGTCGTTACTGTGAGCTTTTACATGCTGTGTATCGACCGTTTCATTTGTAACCGGGATTTCTCCTCTTCTGATGACGGAGCGGCCTCTTACTGGGGAAGATCCATAAACCACTCAGCTAGCTCCGATGTTTCTTCCAAAATCCTGCGGATCCTTGATTCTGGCAAAGTGCATTAATGGTGATTTGTAACATCTGAAATTCCATTCTTGGCTCTCATCTTCTTGTCTATATCCCCTGTGCTCCACAAGGGTGTTTTGAGCTGCAGTGCGTCAGCGAGCAAGTCGTCAGAGCGTTTTGGATTGAGAAAAGAGTTTAATGGGGCTGATTAGAGAAGTGGGCCTCGGTGGGATCTGCTGACATTCAGTTGGCCATCTGTCATCCGGACTGCAAGCCTGTGGTCATTGCATCACAGTGCGGTGTCTGTTTTATTCAGGATGTGGAATTGTATTGACACCTCTGAGCCGGCATTTAATCTGACTGTCATGCACTCTTAAAATTAAAGGTGCTTCACGATGCTATAGAAGAATCTTTTTGTCTAAATGGTTCCATAAAGAACCTTTAACATCTGAAGAACCTTTGTGTTTCACAAAAGGTTCTTTTTGGCGAAAGAAGGTTCTTCAGATTATAAAAAGGTAAACAAAAGATGATTCTTTAAAGTTTGACTGAATGGTTCTTTGTGGAACCAAAAATGGTTCTTCTATGGCATCGCTTGAAGAACCTTTTTAAGCACCTTTATTTTTAAGAGTGTACACACTACCGTTCAAAAGTTTGGGGTTTGTAAATTTTATAAAGTAATTTTGAAATGCATCTTTTATGCTCACTAAGGCTACCTTTATTTGATCAAATAAATACATTAGAATTAGGAATAGTAAAATATTAAAATACATTTTTTTATTTTAAAATACATATTAAAATGTAATTTTAAGCAGCAGTTACTCCAGTCTTCAAAGTAGCATGATCCTGCAGAAATAATTCTAAAATGCTGAAAAATTTCTTATTCTTATCCATGTTGAAAACTGATGTGCTTCTAAACGTTTTTATGAAAAGAATACATCCCCCCCCCCCCACCCCCCAGAATTGAAATAGAATTGTTTTCACTGTCACTTTTGATCAATTCTTTGCTGAGTAAAATATTGTCATTGAAAAAGAAAAAAAAAAAAAAACTTACTGAACCTTAAACTTTTGAATAGTATAATTCCTACATATTAAAATCAGCATAAATAGCAAAACGTTTCAAAAGATTAAATTGAGGCTTATAAAAAGATTATTTTTTTGCAATGAACAAACAAGCTCCTGCAAATTCTAGTCAAATATGAATTCTAGTCAAATCTAGTCTCTCTCTCTTTAGGATTCATTAGAAATTTCAATGAACAACATGTTCTGGAAATAGAAATCTTTTGTAGCATTATAAAACATTGTTTTTTATTGTCACTTTTGATCAATTTAATGCATCCTTGCTGAATTTTTTTTTTTTTTTTTTGTCCTGTTTTATTATTGGCAATAAAATAAATAAAAAACAGAATGAAGATCATGTGACACTAAAGACTGGAGTAATAATGCTGACAATTCAGCTTTCAAATGAATAAATTACATATTTTAATTTAGTGAAATAGACAAATGTTCTTTGAAATAATATTTCACAATATTACTGATTTTACTGTATTTTTGATCAAATAAATGCAGCTTTAGTTAGCATGAGTGACTTTTTTTTTCAAAAACATTTTTAAAAATCTTAACTTATTCCAATCTTTTAGTGTGAATCAATCCAACATGTATAGTTAGACTTTGATTTAAAAAAAAAAAAAAATTAAAAAAATAATCCCCAGTATTTCCCCATCTTATCATGTGCATCTCACTATATATGATAACCCTATTCTGAATACATGAGTACTGTGCACAGTTTCCAATATTAAGGGGGTTGGCACATATTTCCCAACTCTCCACTATATTGCAGTGTTGTGTGTTAGCAGAGACAGTGCTGTAGATTAGGAGATTTAGGAAGCAATTATCTTCTCAGCGGTTACCAGGCCTTCAGTTTGTGAAAGAGTGACTGAGGGAGACAGAGTGAACTCTGGGGCCCATCATTCTCTCCAGACACAGACGGAGTCTCCCGCTGAGAGTGACTGACACCAGACTGTGGGGTACAAGAGCCAGATAGATGACTAACAGCTTCAGGGGGAACCGGGCCCCTCTCTTTATCCTTACAGAGATCACACCTCTGCTATAGACAGCTGTTACAGAGAGAGGTGTCTAAGTGATTGATTGTGATCCTGAAGTGAAAGTGTCAGAAACCACCACAAGGTGGCAGTGCCCGCTCTCGACACATATTAGAGCCACTGATGGAAGAGTTTGGCACTGTCTAACATTTAGGTTGATTCAGCTTAGAGATGAAACGCTTTGTCCCAGCTAACTAATATGCTGATTTGGTGCTCAAGAAGCATTGCTTATTATCAGTTATATCAGAGATAATATTTGATACTGATAGGCTGTTTATTTATTTTTCTAGATTCTTTGATGAATAGAAAGAGCAGCATTTATATAAAAATTTATATAAAATTAATAATTGTTACATTATAAATTCCTTTACTGGAACTTTTGATCAATTTAATGCATTCTTATTATCCTTATTATTGTAAAATATTAATTTATTCTTTGAATGTTAGTGTATATATTATAATACCTATTGACAGAAACTATAATAATTAATAATATAGGTCCATGAGAATATGACGGAAAATGTATTTTATTTATTTATTTTAGAAAGTGTTGAATTCTTGGGGAAAAAAAAAACTTTATAAATTATATAAATCATAAAAAGATCCACATTTGGACTGAATGAACCAATACATCAGCTACTAATAAACTATTATAAAGTATCTACCTGAAAACATTTCAGAATTTCAGATGAATCCCTTCTTCAGGCAGTATTTTGGCCCAGAGATATATGACTAATTACCCAAGAATTTATTTATTTATTTATTTATTTATAGAAAGCACTCGATTCTTGACAAAATAAATAAATAAATAAAAAGATTATAGATTATAAATTATAAAAAGATCCTTGTTTGGACTGAATGAACCAATACATACTAATAATCTACCTGAAAACATGTCAAAGTTTCAAATGAAACCATTCTTCAGGAAGCATTTTGTATATAGAAATTAGAATTGTTAATAATATAGGTCCATAAAAATATGACTAATAATTACCCAAAAATGTATTTATTTGTTTGTTTGTTTGTTTGTTTGTTTGTTTGTTTTACATGTTTAGAAAACACTGGATTCTTGACAAAAAAATAAATAAATATAAAAAGATTATAAATTCTATAAATTATAAAAAGATCCTTGTTTGGACTGAATGGACCAATACATCAGCTACTAATAATCTACCTGAAAACATGTCAAAGTTTCAGATGAAACCCTTCTTCAGGCAGCATTTTGTATATAGAAATTAGAATTGTTAATAATTGTTAAGAACATTTTTTTTCTCTCTCAAAGACATACAAATTATCCAGGAAAAGATCTGGTATGTAGGATATTTTATTTAATTTATATTTTCTTTATTTCCTTTTTTCCACTTTTGAATGCTTAGAAACATGAAATTCTTGACAGACGAAAAAAAAGAATAGACTGAAAAAAACCAATACATCACATCAGCTAGCAATAAATGAATCTACCCGAGAACGTCAAACACACTTTTCAGTTTTTTTTTTTTTTTTGCCACACCTGCTTCAGGCAGTGTTTTGTGCCTGTTTGTTGCAAGACATTGATCCTTGTGTCTGAAGGTCCTCACACGTCACCTCGCTCATGGCAGCGGGGGATATTTATGGCCTGGCGTTAATGACAGGCACGGGCAAAGGCCGTTAGGTCTGGACAGGCTCTTCTGGGTGTGCTGAGAGTGTGTAGGCCACAAGGCTCTGGAGTTCGGACCCTAAAGACGCCACCCAACCCCTCACTGTTAAGTCATAAAGAGGCCATGTTTTCTCCTCCCTTTGCTGTCTCAGGTCTGCCTCACCTCTGCTCAAGACACGCAGCACAGAAAGATTAAATAGTCAAAAAGATAGGCTGAATAAACAAGCTGTATAGTAGTACTGCTGACCTGTTCTCCATTCACAGTTTGATCACTGGATTTCGCAAGCGCCTCACTTGCACCCACATGCACCTTTAACAGATGCACTCATGCCAAAGTTTCAGGAAGGACTCTTCTCTTGAATTTGTCCAGAATTCCTTTGAATGTGTATATCTTGTCAACACAATGTTAATATACTGCATTTTATTGCATTTGCATTGGATGGGAAGCTCGCTATTTTTACCCAAACAATAGGCTTCATTTTATATGTTTTTGTCAACACAGTGCATTAATACATTACTGGTTTGGACCCCCTTTTTTTTGTTTTTTTGTTTTTTTGTGCATTTTCATACAATGCTTGCTACTTTACTTTATTTGGTTTTCTCTCTGTGTGTGTGTGTGTGTGTGTGTGTGTGTGTGTATGTGTGTGTGTGTGTGTGTTTATGCCAGCATAATATTACCATATTTTATTACATAACTGTTTTGCATCTTTTTAGATAAAAAAAACAAACTGCAATTTCTTTTGTTGTTATTGTAATAATAAATAATGAATTTAAATATATATATATATATATATATATATATATATATATATATATATATATATATATATATATATATATATATATGTCAAACCAAAATTTATTAGGACACCAACATTTCTCACATTATCATAGGGTATCATAGTTTAGAAAATGGCAATAAAATATGACAAGAGCTCAGAGTTAAACTGTGTCAGAACAAATTCATCTTGATAATGTCAGATAAGTTTGATAGAAAGGTGTGTATCAAAACATGGTCAGGTCAAAGTGTCAAATCAAATTGTTGGTCCCAGATTTGCATCAGTTTTACTGGTAGTGCACTGTATGAAGAATTTTTATGTATAATATGGCACAGTTTACTTTATTTTGCTATCCTCACTTACATAAATGACCTATAGTGTCCTGCGCCCACTATTAAAAAAATATATATCAAAAATTATATCTGGTGTCTGAATAATTTTTGGTTTGACTGTATATGTATATATATATATATATATATATATATATATATATATATATATATAATTTTTCTTTTTTTTTAATCAACCAGTTCAAAAAGTCTTTTGATAAGGCTCAATTTATTTTACCGCAGTAAACAAATCTAGGATGTAAAATTGCTTAGTATTATTCATGTAAAAGCTTAATTTGTTTATATCGACCTCATTTTTGTTACTATTTCATCTAAAGGTTTAATTTCTGCTCACAGATTCAATAGCAGTGAGTTGTTGGGGGAGGCGAGGTGAAGTAGTGTACACTCAGCCTACACATTCATAAATTCTGCCCACTTCTGATGTCAGTTGGAGTATGATACATACATACTTATTTGTTTTCTGTGGAATATGACTCACCACAAAACAAACCAGAATGGTTATAAATTTAACACTACTCAATTATTTGCATATTTTTCATATGAATTTTTCTTTGTCTCAGGTATTTTTTTAAAAGGTAAAAAGGTCAGAAAAGGTCACCCACACCCACACTATACATCCACACAAAATGTATTATTTTATATCATTTTGCTTTATTTGATTTATTTTGGTGCAACATTTTAAGGGATTAAAAATTTAAACATTAATCTTGTCTTGACCAGGACTCCCTGCAAGAAGAGATGTTGTATCTCAATGGGATATTTTCCTGGTTTAATAATAATAATAATAATAATAATAATAATAATAATAATGATAATAATAAAAGCACTACCAATTCTCACCCCCCCCCCCCCCCCCCCCCAAAAAAAGTACTGGTGCCAGTTTTTATGCCAATAATTGTAATTTGTGGTTTTAAAATAAAAAAAAAAAAAGATTTTGTTTTCCACTTTAAAAAAAATAAAAATAAATAAATATATTCTGTGGAATCTTGAAAAAGCATTATAGCATATTAGTGATTTTATCATGGAAATACCTTTGCACAATGACCATCTCGAGCAATGGCAGAATCTAAACTGAGTAAATGAACTGGAGTAGAAGTTTGGATATTGTTGTTGCTGGGGATGCCGTGAGGAATCGAGCCAGTGTGCTTATCATTGGGCCTCGACTGGAGCTGGAGCCTCCGGGCTGCATTTACAGTGCAAATGTTATCATTCCAATGACACTTTAAACAGTCTTTATCAATATATAGTCATTCAAGGTTTATGAGCTTTGATAAAAAATACCACTAGCTTAGCAGGGTCATGCTAACCCTTCCTCAGTTCCACTGTGGTCCACATGAGCTTCTGATGTTCGCCACAAAGACACATTTGCCCAGCAGACATAACATTTGCTGATTTGATTGAAGAAAAAAGGAAAAACAAAAGCAAAACAAGAAAAACATATTGACTTCTGACGCGAGGGGGTGAGCGATAATGCGCCTCCAGCAGAATCTTTATCATTCTATTATCTTTAAAACGCCGGTTTATCATAATTGCTTACTTAATAATTCTATAAAACCTACTTGAGCTCAACCTTTGCCTGGGTAGTAAACTGGTGGAAGTACTTTTGATTTCTAGATTGGAGACGATACTTGTTTGTTCACCGAACAGCATGTCATTCATCAAAACTTCCTCTCAACTCTCCTCCATTTTTTTTCGACTCGGTGTACATGCTGTAATCACGTAGACGATACTTTAGACAGTGATAAGCTGTGATAGTAGTGACTCAATATGATATATTTAGCGTCAGTCACACGCTCTGCGCACTAGTAAATGCTTAAACACTGGTGTGACATCTCACAGACTTAGGTATTTATGGATTTGGGGTTGGAATAATCATTCTCTAATGGTTTTATTAACTTGCAAAGACATTTTTCCAATTTTTCCTATTTATTTTTATTTTATTTTATTTAGTAAAAGAAAAAAATTCCCAGAATGCATAATTTTTTTTCTTTATTTAAATTATAGAGAAAAAAATATTTAGGCTATCTAGTAAAAGTGAAATGCTAATGAAAGCATAAACATAGCAGAATGTCTTTAACATTGCAGCATTTTACAATCTAAAATTTGGTGAGAGCACGGACAATGCTGAGTGCTGGAATATTTGTGCATCATCTATTGATTTGGGGTTCAACCCCGGGCTGTAAAGAGAGATAACACAGTTAGCCATTAACTTCTGTCAGGGGTCACTCTGCAAGTTTCACATAGGTCCACAAAAAAGAAGAGGCAAAAAAATGAATGGACTCTGGAATATTGATTTCTACTCTACCAATTCTCTCACCCTAAGAGAAAAGAAAATGAGAAAACTTGGCTTGGCTTTTTCTACTTCTGCGGCGAGATAGTGCCCCTGCATTCCAGTCTACTCCCTTCAAGGTTGCTGGCGTTTGGCTAGCAACACCTGACAGATGCACTCTTGTTTTGGTTCTTGTCTAAAGGGTCTTTGTATTCCTTTTGAACCCTCTTTTGTGTAAAGAGACCTTGCACAGAGTATCTTCTAAAAGTTTAACAAGTGAGTGTTTCAATGTAGAGCTGAGCTTGGCCCATTTAGAATGCATCACTTCAGTCATTAAATTAAGGGAATAACACTTCATTTTAAATAATGTGATTACAGTATATAGTTAAGATTATACATTTTGACTAATTATAAATAAGTATTTTTATTTTATTTTAATTATACATTAATTAGTGATTGATTAAATATGTTAAAAGACATTTGTATTCAAAATTAATTTTCAGTAATATTATAACTGCACTGACATTATCACTAAAGAACAACATTTTAGCTGTCATTAAACTACATTAAATCAACACTGAACTGACTTGAGCAGAATAATGACACTATTGCCTTCTGTAGAGATGCTTATAGCTGAATTGAACTTGTTTCATAATTGATGAACTTTGGAACTTTGACACTGTTATTGAACTAAACTGAATCAACACTGAACTGACTTGAGCTGAATAATGACACTATAGACCATTTTGAGGGATCTAAATAATAACAGTCTAATGCAATCGTCCTAATGCATTTCCAGTTTAACATTTAAATTTCATAACTTTTGATAAAAAATGACAGCTTGTTGCGACAGCTGTGTTAATGTTAGTCACAACTGAATCACCTCCTGTTACCGTTTTGAAATAGACTGATGACAAGCAGGAAATTTTCATGGGTCAGTGACATCACCGCATTGAAATGGTATATGAAATGTTTCATAACTGATGAATTCTACAACATTAACGCTTTTATTTTCCTGTTTATTACTGTGAAGCTGCTTAGACAAACTGTATTGTATAAAGTGCTATATAAATAAATGCAACTTGAATTAAATTAAATATCTGGAATTATATAGTAATCCCGCATTTTTAATTTCACACACTCTAAAAAATGCTGGGTTGTTGCAACCCAATTTTGGGTCAAATATGGACTAACCCAGCTGTTGGGTTAAATTTTTACATTCAAAAAAAGTTGGGTTAGTCCATATTTGACCCAAAATTGGGTTGAAACAACCCAGCATCTTTTAGAGTGCATGATTAAAAATGTACATTTATTTAAAAATCAAGCTATTGATTTATTTTCCTGTTATTGCATTCTTTCTAAGCAAGTAAATGTAGTTCATTGGTGATTCATGAGAAGTTTAGGCCACTCGGTTCTAATGTCAAGGTTATTGCACTGCCTGGGAATGAAACACCTGGTCGCTTCTGGTTTCAGTGTTGCCTGTTTGTCTACAGCTCATATGGTTAAACTGGAAAATGGTTGAGAATCAAGCTGTCACCTACGGCTGTCCTTTCTGTTACTTTTAAAATCCTGTCCTTCAAAAACACCCAGTCTTTCCACGCAAGAAATCGAGCTATATTTAGGTTGATTTAGCCTTGTGTCGCACTATACTAGTTTGCATTAACACTGTGGCATGTTAATACTGAACAATGATTGCATTTGTTAGACAGGAGATCTATGTAATTTGAATGAACTGCTGAAACTGTAACTATAATTCCTGACCTTACTGTGTTTGAGCTCGTGGTAGCTGATAAGAAAATGAAGCTACTGCATTGGCTGCGTATGTGTGTGTGTTTCAGCTCTGGAGACAATGAAGCTGCTGCTGCTCAGATAATGCGATTATATATGACCTAATCGGGACCTAATGTGACATAAAAGGACAAAGACAACTTCTGAAGGTTAAGGAAAACAGCATCTCAGAGTAGACAAAAACATGGCTCTTCAGACTCACCAAGAGAATCTCAATGCTGTGAATTTATAAGACTAATTTCTTAAGCATTTGTGTGACACAAACTGAGGTTAATTTAACTTAAATTTTATTTTAAATTGTATTGTTAGACTTGATTATTCATCATGTTTATTTGAAGCAATTGTTAATTTTCCTGCTCAATTTTAATCATCTTGAGTTCAGTCACACTCTCATATAATGCAGAAAAATATATATACATATATATCAATACAAACTATATACATAGTACTGCTATATAACTTTGTATAAATATAGACAAGTTATTAAGAGGTCTTTTTCACTGCATTTAAATTAGAGCTAATCAAAAAAGTGAATATTTGCAAAATTATATATTTATTATTATTTTGCTTTAAAGAGACAGAGCAAGTTGCACCACATACAACTTTACAACAAGAAAGAAGGAAAAAAAGACATATAACCCTCATCTTCCTGTCCCCTGAGCAGTTGTATGTAATTTTTAATAAGCTGGATTCATGCATATTGTTGTCGTGCGTCCTGTTTAACTGAATCAGCTCTGTAAAGCAGCATCTGAGACACGTCCAAGTGACCAGAGCATTGATTCTGTTTTACAGTTTATGTATTGTGTACTTTACTTTATAGACTTGTGTCATAGTTTTCCAGACGCAATAAGGTTTAATCAGAGCTCAATGTTTAACCTGTAACTTTTTTGCCATTGGTTTGAATATTTTTTCTGCCCTTTGTGCAATTCACAAAACTGTGACACTGTTATGATAATGTCAATTTACACATACTATAATATATTCAGTTTTTAAGCTGAACTTTGGAACGGTGGAAGTTCAAAGTGATTTAAAGCAACATTAAGAATGGAAAGGGTCATTTATCTTCATGTTGTCATTGTGGTGATGCTTCCATCACACTTGAAGTCTGTGTATAAGATTTGCACTTCTATTGTCTTACAAGTTGAAACTCATTGCAGCACCTGGAATAAAATTAAATTTCCTAATTGTACAATTCATTCCAGTGTTTAAAAGCCTTTGGAATAGTAATATATATCTTTAACACTTTTTTAGCAATAAGTAGTTTTAGCTGAAGACAGTTAATCAGGCTGATTTTTCCCATAATGCAGTCCTGCAATTCAAGAGTTCCGTTTACACTGCATACATGCCCATATGCTGTTCTGAGATCCACTACATTCATACAAAACTTCTAAACTATATTCAGACCTAATATTCACCTCATTGGAGTTGTCAAAAAAACCCTAAAGGATTGCGATAAGGAAATTGTTCTAATTAGAATCATAATTTCGAACCATTCCAATGGGATTCTTATAGGACTTTTAAATCATTCTCTTTTATGTACATTGTCTCAGTAAGCTGCTGCAAAGAAAATGAACAGGATAAGAGCAAAATCCTTTGTACAGAAAGTCCTAGATTGGAATCTTGGTTCCAAAATATGATAGAAATTCTAATTAGAATCCAATTCAGTTTTCTTATTAGAATCCTTTAGGGTTTTTTGGTGGTTAACACAAAAATGGCGCATTCACTCACCTTCATGTCATTCCAAACCTGTTTGACTTTCTTTCTTCTGCAGAACACGTAAGAAGATATTTTAAAGAATTTTTCAACTGTGTTCATTCCTATAATAAAAATCAGTGGGGTTTAGTACTGTTTTGAAGGCTGTTGAATTTCATTGTATGGATAAATACGGTTGAAACATTCTTCATCATATGTTATTTAGCTTTCCTGTAGCTCAAATAGTAGAGCATGGTGCTAGCAACGCCAAGATCATGGGTTTGATTCCCAGGGAAAGCAAGAGTTGATCAAATGTAAAAACTGTAACTTGAATGCTATGTAAGTCGCTTTGGATAAAAGCGTCTGCTGAATGTAGAAATGCATTCCACAGCACAAAGGTTATTAAAACAGGTTAATTTTGGGGTGAACTATCCCTTTAAAGACCATAACAATTTAAAATGATTGTTTTAGCCCACAAATCAACTGCTAGTAAAATTCATCTTCCACCAGTTAACTATCACACAGCAGTATTTTCAAGCAAAGAGCTCCACTGTTGAAATGCGAACGTTGATAAGGACAGTGAAGTGGCTCGTCGGGTAAAGATGACCTGGTCAGCGGTGTGTGTGTGTGTGTGTGTGTGTGTGTGTGTGTGTGTGTGTGTGTGTCACAACAGGAGACGGAGCCTTTGGGTCATCAGGAGGTTATCCTGACCCATGTTTGAGCCCTGCTGGCAGTGTTTATCAAAGCACCGAGGCAGGAGTCACGCAGGCAGCCAAGCAGGGGGGCATGGGGCTGTTGGTGGAGGGGTGAAAGAGCTTACCGAAGGTGTCTGTCAAGGATGGCGCTGCTCAGTGCTCACCCTCTGCCTGGAGCCACAAGGCCATTATGGGGGAGCAGGGGAGATAGATAGTCTTTAATCGTGTTCCCCTGACCCTGGCAAGGGAGGCGTGTTAGCATTTGTGACTGAGTTTTGAGTGAGCGAATGCGTTGGAGTGCCGTAACTCCTTACCTTTTGGCTAAACGAGCAACAGTTGCACCTGAATGCTCATAAAAGCCTTATTTACACCAATAAAATCTCCACTCCCTGTCTGAAAATTCCATATCCGTCGTCGACAAACATCCCCACCCTCAACAGACTCAGATTCACTTGACGTTTATGTGTTTACCTTCATGTATACACTTTTTTTGGTTTCTCATGGACCACTCCACAATCACCACCAGCAGGCCCGTGTCAGTTCAACTTTGTTAGGGGGCTGCAAATCTGGGGTCCGTTTAAATATTAACAAGCCCATATAACCACGTTACTGATTGACGCCTCATGTTCTTGAAAGATGCATGGCGACCTGGGCCTTGTCCCCTGCAGGTGTTGTCTTATCCGTAGACAATGTTTCAAAATGTCTTGAGAACATACTGCCATCTTTTGTAACTTCTTCAAGCCCCTGACCTGGCTCAGCCTCTTCACAGCTTTTCTCTCCATGGCCTACAAAGTGTTTCCACTACAACAAGAGTAATGTACCATTAGATTCCATTTTGATATTAGATTTTCAAGGGACAGAATCATTTTTAAACCCACTTTATCGTAAACATACATGTGATGTTAACCTTTAAACTCATATTTTGAACTTTATGGGCCAGAAAGTTCTGCGTGTGATTTACTGACAATGCACACATTAAAGAACACAGACGCAGCCAGATCATTTCCATAATGACCAGCGCAATCTACCAAGAGCAGCGCAAATTACCACCTGCTTTAAGACATGCTTTTTTGGGCTTTAAATGATGGTGCAAATACCAGTAATTAGACAAGCGCAAAGGTTAGTAAATCGCATTTGCGTGATTCATTTTAATACTCTCCTCCCATAAATTTTGCGTCTGAAAGGGAAACTCCTACAAATGCATATTCACTAAGGTCAGGCACAAAAATAACTGTGTCCACACCTTTTCAGCGCTAATTCTTCACTTTAGTAAATCCTGACAGTAGCTACTATTTTAACGTCAAAAGATGGTTTGCGCTGGTGCAAGCTGTTAGTAAATCTGGCCCATTATGAGTTATATAAGCACTTCTGTGCTCTTTCCCCATGCACATGACCTAGTGTCATTACAACAGAAAAAAAAAAAAAAAGCTTAAATAAATAAACATAACATTTTCTAGTTTGGTGCATTAGTATTTATTTATTTACTCTGCCTAATCTTAGATACAGTTCCTGAATATTATTATCTAGAAACAATATTTTGACTATATATCTTACATTGAGCTAAAATAGATTTCATTATTTTTTATTCAGCATATTTCAATGGAAATAGAATTTATTAAGGTTAATAAGCAACTGTAACTGGCAGCCACAGATCTAAGAGCTAGCGATGCAACAAAATTATAAATTATAAATTATATACATTTTTATAAATTATATAAGATATAATCATATGTGATGTAATGAAAAGGATTTCTGGGAATGTCCTTTTATTGCTTATCACCATAAATTATATGGTAATCTTTTTTTTTTTTTTACTTGCAAAAAAATACATTTGATAGTATTTTAGCATAAGGGCATTTAACATTATTAACAAGTTTAGGGTACAAATCTCTCACCAAAAAAGAGCAAAAGTAATCGTGATTTTTTTGTTCAATTGATAGAGTTTTTTGTTCCAATTCCATAAATGTATTTGACTGATGGTCTTTCAAACATGACTGGTTTCAACATATGCACTGAAAGACTATGGCAACATCACATTATTGTTTTCTCAGGTTGCTTGGGGTGAGCGTTACATTTGCTTATCCAGCGAGCCCTTTGTCTTTTAATGGTGGTGGTGGTGCTGGTGGTGTGTGGGGGGTGCTTTACACAATGGTAACAGGGAAAGTGAGCACTCTACAGCTCGTGCCCTTTGAATTCCACTGTTGGCTTGGCTTGCAGACCAAAGGTAAACACAGGTACGCGGAACTACTGCTTGCTACAAGCAGGCCAATTGTTCCAAGAGATGGTGTTTGAAGTGAGCAAGGTGAGAATGCCTGGGCAATGCTGTTTTTTGTCAACAGCTCAGATCATGTTGGTCAGGTTCTCTCTATCAACTTCTAAAGTTAAGGGAAAACAGGATAATGTGATGTGTCTTATTATAAAGAATGGAGACATGGGAACATTGTGAAATGGCAAAAATGAAACTTCATTAGAGTTCCAATTCATGTTTTATTTTGGTTCAGATGACAAAACTTTGAAAGAAGACTAAACTTATGGTTCATACCAAAGATTGTGCACGCATGCAAATTCAGAACTGTTTAATATGTTGAAGCTGTGGCTTTCCCCAGTGTGCCTTAAATGGATCCTAATTTAAAAAGCCAAAGTCATATCAGAGCATTTCCACTTATGATTAGATAGTGTCAAAGATGACGTATAAGAACATCCAATCTAATACATCATACATCATCTTAGCATCTCACTTTGAATTATCAAGGTCAGAGCAGGTCACAACAAAGTAGATAAGACACCTAGCCGTCTCCTATATTCTCAATGCATATCTTGTTTTTTGAAATCTCTTTATCAGAGGTTTAGAGAACCCCTGCTTCTTTCTTCAGACTTCTTATTCTGTCTGCATCTTCTTGTGCTCTTGTTCTCTCCAAACATGAATCTCCAATGGGACCAGGCCTTGCGGCTATGCCTCAGCCTATCAAAACAAATAGGCCTCAAAAGGCTGACAAGGGGGAGTAATGGAGAGAGTTAGAGAGAGGAGGTTTAGGGCATTAGGGGGTCATTGATGGGGTGGGAGGAGCAGATCATGCTGGTTCCTCGTTAACTCTTCGGCACTCTTTGGGGACTTCGACTGACAGCTATCATGATGCTGATCATATAGGACAGTCACCACTGCTGAATAAGTATTATTATTATTATTATTATTATTATTATTATTATTTTCCTGAAACATTGGAATTGTAATTTAATTATTAATATTTATAATACGATATGAAAATTATTCAAGACCGTAATATACTCTTGACAGTTCTTTTTTCAGGGGTAAACAGAAGAAATATCTGAGCAGTGGAATTCTGTTGGTGAACATTTCGACTCCATCCATGCTACTGGGAACAAAGTTTAGAAGTGAAGAAATGAACCTCAAAACATTTTCACATCCATGAAGATGGAGCCCCAGAGTTCTCCCAACAATTATGTAATCATCATGAACCAATGGCGTTTCAAAGGTGTTTAATAGCCGGTGCAAAGCTTTCCGGAAACTTTACACTGACAAGCCATTTTGAACCACCATAATGAACTCCAAAGCTCCTTAATTTTGGCCAGATTTCTTTCTGAAATGATGTTATGTCTGTTCTTTGATTTCGTGAGTATATGATGTTTTGATTGACTTGAAATGGAAAGTGTAATAATAAAAATAATAATAATTTGTAAACATTAAAAAAATACTTATCCTCTTCATTAAAAAGAACATTCACCCCAAAATTTGGTCATTTACTTTACATGTTGTTCCAAAGTTATAAACAAGCATGAATGAGATCTCAGAACTAGAGCAGATTTTTGCTCAATAATGATTCCAATTTTGATCTGTTCATCATAACTAACAGCTGGTGCAAAGCTTCACGTAATGCACATTTTGGTCAGATTTTTTTCCAAAATGACATCACACTTATTTATTCTTTAATTAGGTAAGTTTACCAAAAAAAAAAAAAAAAATTATCTGTTCGAAAAATTTACATTACTAACCCTAGTGAAAAATAAATATACTAAAATATATTTGAAATACATTTATTTAGAGCTAAGTATACTAGAAATACGTTTACATATTCAATTGTACTTTTAGTATACTAAACTGGTATACTTAAAGTCTGCTAAATTGGAACAACTAATTTTGTACTCAATGCACTTTAATTGTGTGGAAGTCGTGCTGAAGTCCAACTAAAGATATACTTAAGTATATTTGATTGTGCTAAAATTGAACTATTGCAAGTATACTTCAGGTCCACTTTAAATATATTGCATATAAAGACCAATATTATTCAAAAATCATACAATCATCATCAATAGTGACATTAAAACACATTTTAGGCTTAATATTAAGAAATGTGCATTATGCACAAGTATAGTACTCCAAATAAAATGTAATTATAATTTTTATATCAGTAAGTCTCAAGTGATATGTCAGTATATGTTAATAGATTTGAACTAAGTATGAAATAAATGTGCTTTAAATATATTACTTTTTTACTAGGGAACCCTCTTCAAAAAAAAAAAAAAAAAAAAAAAAAAGAAAAATTCACCCAAATATTCTGTCATCATTTACTCACCCTCATGTCGTTTCAAATAGTCTTCAAGCACCCACTTATAAACAAGCATGTAATATAAATAGGCATGAATGAGAACTGAGATCTATAGCAGATTTTCACCAAATGATGACTTAAATTTTGAACCGTTCATCAAACAAAGCTGTCTGTAAACCTGTGAAATATATAATGCACAACTGATATGGACAAGTTTTTCTTTTCTTCTCCACTTTTGTACTTTTTAGATACAGGTACTAATATGTAACTTTAAAGTACCAATATCGACTTTTTAGGTACAAATGTGTACATTCTGAAGAGGTACCACCCCAGTGACAGCTTTTGCACCTTTACTGAAGGTGTAGGAGTTTTAGCAGCCCAAGGTAACTGCATGCATTGTGTGGAAAAGAACATTCTGTTCAACTTTTCCTTTTGTGTTTCATGAAAATCATTTTCACTTTTATATTCTCCCCTACCTCAGGCTGTGTACGTGCTAAAATCAAGGTATTGATTTTTAAAAAATACCCTGTTTTAAAGAATGACAGTTCTAATAGTCTGCATACGTGCTGTAGAGACATTACATGGAAGTGCTGTATATCTGCAGCACAGAACTCTGATCTCCCACGCCTCTCAAAACCACTTCACAATGTTAGCATTATACATACAGCAGATCTGCCTGATACGACTCCCTTTCTGAAGTTCCGCTTCTTCAAGACCTTGGATCCCTTTGCAAAGACAAGCACAACAAAACCCAGCAGCACTGCAGCCTGGGCACTTTTTTTGAAATAGGACAGAAAAAAAGCTGAAGGAACAAAAATTAAAAACCAATCAGTCTGGGAGATATATGAGAGGGAGTGACACATCATTTTTAGTATTATAATGTTTTACATCTTTCATTATCTCTTTCTTTTTTCCAAAGCAGGGAGCAGATCCAGACTCACTCAATTCCCAGCATGAGTAAACACTGAGTCCTTCTCTTACAGTGCCTGGTACAGCGCTGGTTCTGAAAGAATTATCACCATTTGACTGTTTGATGACCTGATAAAAACATAATTGAGAATGTAGAATGCTTATGTATTTTCTGCCTAAACAAACCCTGGTCATACCACAGAAACAGTTCTATTGTGTGTACGTTTTCAAACATGAGGAGCATGTTTAAGTTCACACTAAGTAGACAACACCAGGATTGCATGCTGTGTGTGAGTACTTGGAGGTCATGAGGACAAGATGAATTTGTACAGGAGAAACAGTGCCATATCATTGTGGCCATGTTTCTTGGGACCTCACTCCACTGGAGCAGAGGGGAATCTTATCATAAATAAAGTGCACAGCTTTGTTTGCCAGACAAAGAAATGGAAAGAAAACTGTCTGAGACATGGCAACATTTTTCCATGTACACTTAAAAAAAAAAAAAAAAAAAAAAAAAAAAAAAATGGTAATATGAAAAAAATCTAAATTAACTGATTTTATTATTATTTATTATTTTAAGGTGTCCTTGTTACAGTGTAATTATACATGTAAGTACTGAATAATATTAATGAACTACATGTACTGACTATATGGTTAGGGTTAGGATTACGGTTTGTGGTTACTTTCATGTAATAATTATGCAAAATTTATTGTTATTATAACAGCAAATACATGTAAGTGTAACAAGGACACCTTAAAATAAAGTGTTACCAAAATATTATTTAAATTTGCTGAATTAACCCAAATATGTTAATTTATATACCAGCAAAAATCACTTTCATGGGTTAAATTAGGTAGAAATAGCCTATTAATTGCAGGTTGCCAATTTTTTACAGTGTAGATGTGAAGGGTGCAGTCAGTGCAAAAAGCGGTAACGCTTTATTTTAAGGTGTCTTTGTTACACGTTACATGTACTTACTATTATAATAACAATAAATTATGCATAATTACATGCAAGTAACCCTAAAAACAAACCCTAATCCTAACCCCAACCATATAGTAAGTACATGTAGTTAATTAATATTAATCAGTACTTAAATGTATAATCACACCAGAGATGGGCACTCGAGTTAGTGACTCGCATTTTTATAGACTTCAGACTTGTCTCAGACTCGACCTGAAATGACTCCAGACTTGACTCGACTCGAGGAAAAGGACTTGTAAATATTTTAAAAGCAACTCGAGTCTTTTATCCTTAAATACTTATATAACTGATATTCAAAAGGCAGACCGCATCCGCACCCCGGCATCCATCTGGACCACGAGCCGTAACAGCAGCACCATTTTAGTGAGCAGCGCGTCAAAACAGCGTCGTTTAAGGCAAATATCTTTCAGCGCTATATCCTCTAGCATTATTATATAAACCCGAATGTGCTTAATTCAAGCTCTCTCTCTCTCTCTCTCTCTCTCTCTCTCTCTCTCTCTCTCTCTCTCTCTCTCTCTCTCTCTCTCCAGATGCGCGCCGGCGGATGTCTCGGTTATTTTAACAACAACAGAAACGATGCTGCAAATCTAGTTATTTTTCTTACTATCTATTTATCTCTCAATAATCTATGACTCTGACTGTTCAAACCAGATGTGACAAGACGTTTCTTATCTACATTTAGCATTATTAATCTGTCGCCTAAGAGCATTTCAAAAGAATCATGTAATTATAATTGGGAAAATTGTCGTATGACTAGGATAGAACTTGAACTTTAAAACTGCTGGTTATCTTTCTTTTCTGCTCAAGATGAGAAAGTTTTGATTATTGTAGACATTTTTAGTAGATAATGCTTATAATATATTTAAATAGTAGCCTATAGATTTCAGGAGGAAAACCCTGAACAGAAACAGTTTTTTTGTCACATGGTCTCACATGTATCTAAATGTAAAAGTACAATACATGTAAGTATATATATATATATATATATATATATATATATATATATATATTTATTTATTTATTTATTTATTTATTTTATTTTTTTAATTTTTTTAATGTATTTATTTACTCTACTTGGAAGAAAATATAGAGTCCGTGCCTCTTGGAACTTCCACTGAATACCCCTGACTTTTATCAAAAAGAAATACTTGATTAATATGGTTTTGTAATATCTGTGTCACATTTTTCCTTATGTAATGCAGATTGGACTCTTATTATAGAATTTGATTACAGAAAAACAGTTTTGAACATGGGAATGAATTAAAACATAAGAAACAGGCTGGATTACATTAACCTTACAACATCTCTTTAAAAAAAAAAAAAAAAATCAGATCTTAGATCATATATTTTGTCTATAGCCTATAAAACAGCTTCGTAAATAGGATTTCAGTACATGAGAATTATAAGTGGGATTTTCTTCAGCGAGACCAAAGACTCGAGACTTGACTCAGACTCCAAGTTAAAGACTTGTGAACATCTCTGAATCACACTGTAACAAGGACACCTTAAAATGAAGTGTAACCCAGTTCTCTTTAACCAGTTATTAAAGGGTTATTTCCTATTCGGTTATCATTTATTCATTCTCATGTCATTCCAAACCTATAACTTTCTTTCTTCATTCTTCAATGAAACACAAAAACACATTTTTGCATAAAAAAAAACATCATAAAAGTGCCATATTCAAACTCAGCTCTAGGTAACAAACAAAAGTAGTAATTTCACTGAAAATATTGGTGTCCTTTGCAGGTATGCAACGGCTGAAATCATTTAAATGTTTTGCGCTAAATCGTTGATTCAGTTCACTAAAACGCTTTGAATGATTCATTAATTGATCAGTCTAGGAAGATTATCTGTGAGTAACTAATTTAATTTTGGTCTTTCCATCACACAAAGCTTCAGAGGAATTGAAATAGGGTGCACAAGACATTTTTTTTCCCCTTCTATTGCGCTTTTTGTAATTTTTAAAGTGCCCTTTTTTTTTTTTTTGGATTGCATGGAAAAGAGTGACCAGCAGGTCGTTATTCAAAATTTCTCTTTTTGCCTTCTGCAGATGGGTTTGGATTCTAGAAATTTCCTTCTTGGGTGAACTATTTCTTTAATGATATTAAAATTAAAGTGATGCGTGAGCGAATACACTGAAGCTACATCACATCTCATTGCCTTTGACATACCATGAAAAACTGTACTGAGCTGAAAAAAAAGGTGTTGGATTTACTTTAAAAACAATTTTCACTCTGAAATTGCTGGTAAATATCACAAATAATTACAAAGAAACAGCAAGCAACACATTGCATTAAATGTGAGATTAGTAACATAGACAGCTTACTAATATTTTTTTGTAAAACATACTCCAATAATATTGAAAAAGATGAGTGCAATTAACATGCACCCTAAGTGCTATGTCACTCAGTCACACCAACAGGCTTGACTGTCCAAATCTCATGCCGAGTGATGTAGCAAGAGTCAGAATAAACAGCAGATAGCGTCCACTGCCACTAAAACAGCTGATTCAGGGAAAGCCACAGTCTGTACCACAAAGCTGACCTTCTCCCCTAGACAAAACACAGGCACAGCCCAACAGGATGGAGGCTGATTGGATGGTATGGAAAAAACAACATGGCCCAAAGAACGTTAGCTTCATCGCATTTTATTTTTGGAGGACAGCGGTAGTATAGTGGACACAGACACACAGTGGCTAAACAATATTGATTTCACTCTGAGGTCCTCATGAAGAGTTCAACGGTCAAGCACACACTGAAATGTAGCACAGGGTAGTGTGAGCACATCTTGCTCATACTGTTCATACAAAAGGGCAAGCTGCCCTAGAAACCGTCAGTTTGGTTTCATGTGAATCCAAGTAATCAGTTTTCAAAGGCTAGAAATCAAATGTAATACAGCAAATAAACTTGTAAAAAATAATGTCAGTGTTTGTAATGATACTAAACTGTTTTTAAATAATATTTGGATTTATTATTATATTAATAATTTAAATAATATTTAATAAATTCTTCTTCTTATTATTATTATTATTCGTCTTCTTCTTCTTCTTATTATTATTATTATTATTATTATCATCAGAAATCAATTTTAAACTTCAAACAACAGACCTCTACCTAAACAGTCATCATTAAATCTGGTGCATATTTAGACAGTCCCTAACTTCTATCATGTGCAGCTCTATCCATCCATCCATCCATTCTCCAAACGGCTTTTAGAGAGGATGCTGAGGAGGATATTACTGATAATATTAACAGTATGTAATAATATTTAATAATTGTTATATTACATTATTTTGTGTTATAGTCTTCTCTTCTCTTGATATTTTATTATGTTTAATTATATTACTATTATTATTATTATTATTATTAGAAGTAGTAGTAGTTTTACCTTTAATTAATCAATAGACCTCTTTCTGAAAACAATCATAATTAAATCTTGTGTATATAGAGAATAGACAGGCCCTATCAACTATCATGTGCAGCTCTAATAGTTTCTTAAACACTTGAATCAAGCTACTAATGGCTGGGACTCTTATCTGTAATCCTAGCTCATGTTTCATAGGTCATCTATTGTGTTTGACTGCTCTTGGCTCTTCACCTCCTAACAGCCCATACAAGACTGTTTGGATTCTGAGTCTCGCCACGTTCATACAGCAGCAGAATACGGTTGTCAGTCCTGTATTTGAGTCCTTAATACGGTTACGTTCACACACAGTTCGGTTATTTACGGGTGTGACAACCGCATTCTGTACCCGAACTCACACCCGTAAATGTTCAGGACTCACGACCGTATTCGGGACACACGCGCTGTCACATCATACAGCGTGAGAGAGAGCCGCTCTGCCGCACAAACGCGCGTCTACCGTGTGTTTCCTGTTTTCATGTGTTTTCGGTATAACTTACAGTGACGGAGAAATGAGCTGCGTCTGAAATTTTAAATCCCGTCAATTTTCCACCGGAGCCGGTCCCGTCAGTTTTGTGTTCTGTGCGCGTCCGCGCGATTCAAATGCTCCGCTCTCCTCCCAAATATAAAAGCTGCCGTCGGTTAATGAAGATTTGACGAATGAACTCGCGGCTCGATTGGACTCTTGTCGTGTCAGAAAGTGATAAGACTTTCAGTTTTATGCACGTCGCCATCTTTGATTTTAAGTTTGGTTACTGTCGCTATGGTTACTGGTAAGGAATAGGGGCTTGACTCCCGTTGCACGTTCATACAGACAGTACTCTAAACACAACTGTAAGCGGCTGTGTGAACGGGACATTTCGAGACTCACACCTGTAAAGAAAATGCGGTTGTCAATCCCAAAAACTGACAGTGTGAACGTAGCCTCTTCTGTATCTCTCTCTCTCTCTCTCTCTCTCTCTCTCTCTCTCTCTCTTTCTGTGTGTGTTACTGTTAATTGTTAATTTTGTATATCTACTGTGCGCTTACATTATTTTTTCCATCCTTTTTTTTTTTTTTTTTGCTATTTCAAAGGAGTGTTGCATCTTACAGAGAGCCTAATAGTCCATACTGTAAATTTGCCTTGTTAATAACTACATTTTCATACAAAGTGGCAACAAAATAACATGACAATGTTTTCATTTTAATAACATATTAGATATTGTCAGGGAGTCTCTGTCACCACAGTCATGCAGTCACAGCCTCCACCGTCATCACGATCATTAGCCACCACTTACACCAGATCACACTCACCTGACTTCTGATCACCTGCACCTGCTATTCTCCAATCAAGTCACCTTTAAGCGCACGCTGCACTCAGTCAGTGATTGTCCGGTCTACCGTTCACACCCTGAACCAAGCCAGACTCACTCTACCAGTACTTACCTGTGTTTTGCTCACCTTAGATGCTCCGGTTCTCCACAGATCCTGTTCTCCACCGATCCAGTTCTCCAAAGATCCCGCTCCTTCACAATCCACCTGCAAAGAGACAAAGAGCCGTGACCTAAAGCTAAGCCTTAAAGGACTGACTCTCGTTATCTTACTCGCCTCTCATCTGCTCCTGCTGCACTCCTTGCTACTATCAATAAACCTCCCTGTTTGATCACTTACCTCGTGTCTCTGCCTGTGTACTGTGACAGAAGACCGGACCCAAAGATGACTGCAGCTGAGGACGCCTTGTGGGGTTTGCGGCAGGGCGTCGGAGGTTGGAGCCAACCGGGTGAGCTGGCACGACGCCGCTCTAGGTGCATGCTTCCAGCTGGGGTTGGATGACGAGACGATACCCTGCAATCTTCCCATCTCTGACCCCCTCCCCCTCCCCCATAATTAATCTTATCCTTTTCCTTAATGGTTCCGACTTCGAGGTGGAAGTAAGGGAATCTCCCAAGTCTCATCGTCCAGCCCCCGCTGGAACATGCCGCATCTCCCCAGCTCACCCCACGCCGAGAACCTCCACATACCGCACCAACGGCTTGGACCGCCTGCCCCGCCCCAAATATCCTCGAGTCATCCAAAGCTCCACCCTCGTCCTCAGCCCAGAAACGCCGACTGCTCAAGTCAAGTTCGCCGGTCGCGGCTTTCTCCAGCCCCAGAGCTCGCTCCAGTGTCGGCTCCTTGAGAGCGCCTTCCAGTGCCAGCTCCACATAAGCGCATCCCAGTTCCCGAGTCCAGAGCACGGAGGGCTCCTGTCCCCGAGTTTAGCCCACGGAGGGCTCCTGATCCTCCCGTCTAGCCCAGGGAGGGCTCCTGATCCTCCCGTCTAGCCCAGTGAGGGGGAGGGTTCCTGATCCTCCCGTCTAGCCCAGGGAGGGCTCCTGATCCTCCCGTCTAGCCCAGTGAGGGCTCCTGATCCTCCCGTCTAGCCCAGTGAGGGCTCCAGTGCTGAGCTCCCTGCTCCGCCATGGCCTCCCGAGCTCCCTGCTCCGCCATGGCCTCCCGAGTCGCTTGATCTGCCCTGGAGGCCTCCCGTGTCTCCGTCTTGGACCATCCTCCAGGGCGCCCAGCCCCAACCCCCACCGATCCAGTTCTCCAACGATCCCGCTCCTTCACAATCCACCTACAAAGAGCCGTGACCTAAAGCTAAGCCTTAAAGGACTGACTCTCATTATCTCACCTCTCATCTGCTCCTGCTGCACTCCTTGCTACTATCAATAAACCTCCCTGTTTGATCACTTACCTCGTGTCTCTGCCTATGTACTGTGACAGATAGTAACAATTTGATTTAAAAGCCATGTGGGGGTGTGTATACACAATTTCAAGAAATATACAGTATATCTATTTTTAATTGTGTATATAATTTTCTTTTTTTTTTCTATAAAACAGAACAATACAGACAAAGGACGCAAAAGACATAAAACATTGTTCTTTTGAACTTCCTCTGCAGCACTTCTGTATTTCTACTAAATTACTCTCACTGTTGAGGGCAAGAGAAATACATTTGTCACAGTAGTGAATCGCATGACTCCAACAGGGTGTGACTGAAGATCTGTGGGAAGGTTGTTAACACGTTTACTATCGAGGCCTCTCCCACTCGCCCCCATATATAAACTCACACGCACACAAAGGTTGCTTTTACACCACCTCGTTTAATCATCTACTTTTGCAAACAGCAACATATATGCCTCTGACTGTCCCTCTCGATAGATGACCGTCTCTGACTTTTAGTTCAACTGGAGAAGGCAGTGCCAGGCATAAAACCATAACATTTGTTGTAAATAGGTCAAATTTGAATGTTATGGGAAGAGTGAATTACTCAAATGCAAGATGTAACACAAGTGTTATTTTGTAGAGGGAAAAAAAAGCTTTTATTTAAAACCAACTGCTAGTGTCAGCCTGACAGTCTTGATCTTAAAGCCATTAATATTGAATTCATAGTCTAGATAAGAATATAAATTGGAAGATTAATATTTAAAAATTTGTGAGTTTTATTTATTTTTATTTATTTATTTATTTTTGTGGGACACTAAGCACTGTGGTGACTTAATGTCCACAATGACTGGTCTTCCAGGGAACGGCCAACACCCTGTCTTACAATATGTCACCAAAGGTAATGAGTATTTGACCACTTCATCATCATTCATGCAGCAGCAACTTTAGTTATGTACAACACAAAGCAAACGAATCTAGCAATGATTGGTCTACAAGAAACATTGTTTGAAGCAACCTGATGAGCCTTGAGCAAATATCTAATATGACGTTGACCAATCGCAAACATTTTTCCTTCACTCTGCTGAAGCTGTCTAATCAAATAGAGATAATCGGATGGCACTGTTGAATTATGAGCTTTTTTTTTGTTGTTGTTTTTTTTTTTAAGATAGAAAGCAAACTAGTTAAATTATTCTGCAGTTGTAATTATCAAATAATATATGGGTATGTCAATTCTAATATTTTATTTAACGTGTAGATGATTTACTTGTCCAAGAAAACAGTTTAAAAGGAATACCAAACACAAACTAATAATAATAATAATAATAATAATAATGTAGAATTAAAATGATAATGCTGTCTCTAAAATCACTGATCACAGCTGTTGGCTTATGAGACCATATTTGTACAGACATTGTGTCCCTATTGTATTCGTTGAATTCGTTTTACATTGTGGGGTCAAAGTACATGGAGGCAGCCTGATAAAGACTCTCTATGTAGTGGCCTAGCATGTAATAAATAGGCTAGAGTAAGATATTTCATATATACTGTAGGAAAGCATTTATTCCCGTAATTAATTGTAAAGCTGTGATTTCGATACGGGTATTCAGTTTTGTTTTTTTTTTGTTGTTTTTTTTGTTTTTTTTAACTTGTTTATTTTAATTGACGATTATGTTAAATTTGCTTTCCTTATTTCAATGAACAGCAGTGATAACTGTGATATGCCTAATGTGTGTGACAACTGCTCACTACTCTGAAATAGCTACATTTCACCCATGCTCGCAATATTTCATGTAAATATCAAAGCTTTATGTTCTCGCTTTAATTCACTTTAGTGCCTCTGTACGGTAAATAGGCCTTATTTAGGCTAATATGTGATTTTGCGTTTTACTAAAAAAACATTATGATTATTATTGTTATTGATGATGATGATGATGATGATGATGATGATGATGATGATATTTATTTGTTAACAACAATGCGATTTGTTTATTGTTTTTGTTTTAACATTTTTAATTAGTGGAATTAATGCGATTAGTTCTTAATTATCACAGATGCATATTTATTTTACATTTCTTTAATTCTAAACCATAAGTTCCGTTTTCGTCCTAAAAATAACTCGTTTTTTGGTTTCTCTAAATGAAAGAAAGCAGACGATTTTTTTCTTCTTTTTTTTTCCACTGCGCCCGGATCAGGTATTCATACGTGCTCCTAAACTGTCTGGATATAGCGACTGTACAAAACTATTGACAAATTCTCCGGTTGAAAAAAAAAAAAGTTTTTATTATCATTTTAAAAATTGCACAGTCGTTTTTTCTCAAATAGCCTAGTGACGAGCGATATTTATTTGAATTATAATAATCCCTCTGCATAATAAGAAAAACACTGTCTTGCATAAAACAACAAAGCAACATTTTTTGTAAAACATTTCTACAGTGGCTTCAGATACCTGTTTTTGACACACACTGCTCTGAAATTATTTATCAATGTGTTATCATAACTATCGTTAATAATATAACAACATATAAATAAATATTACATTTTTTTATTTATGACATACATGGGTATTTAACTTTTTAACATAATGGTTTCACAACAACTCATAACTCAAATAATACAATAATTCAGTGTTATCGAATAAACTGAACAACAAAAGAGTCACAGACTCTTACGACTTTTAAACGATTAATCTAATTGGCAACCTCCAATACTTAATCAGGTCACAATACAATGTATATTCTGCTTGAATGAATTATCTGCTGTTCAAAGTGAAGCACTCAGTAATGCCTATTGCCCGCTGGGTGTTTGTGTAGGATCTCTTACAATCCTAAACGATGCCCCATCGTCTTAGATGAACTAATTAGCAACGTCCCTAATTTGCATAGCACAGACAAAGTTCAGCATCAAAACAAATCGTTCTGTTTTCGTGATTACCCTCACATTTTACACAATTAAAAATAAAATATAAAATATTATTCCTAAGAGCTTGATATCATTCAGATTTGGATACGGATTTTAGTCATCGAAAAGGCATTTTTTTCTCGCTTACATTTTCAAACTGTAACATAGTATGAATGCTTGGCAGTATACACTGGTTTTAAAAAAACAAAAACAAAAACAACAAAAAAACAACAACAAAAAAAAAAAAACAATCAAACAAACAAAAAAACAATTGCTATAAATTAAACCGACAATTTGTGCGGGCAAATTAGGCTGGCACCACTTATAAACTGCTTATAAATTATTGCTTTAAATTACAATTTCAACCAACTTGTATTTGTTCTTCAGAGAAAAATATAGGCTATAGGCTATATTTAGATTGTCCGAGAAAACAACTCCGCTGAAGCAAATAAATTTGTTCCGTCCCTTTGTGAAAATGTAGTTAGAGTTATAAGACTCGCATTTTCCATTCGACATCAAGGACATCAAAACTCAGTAAGGTGGAAAGCGAAGAGTAGCACCCCTATCGAGCAGATGTGTTTGCTCAAGCTGGAATCCAATCAGAGCCGCGGAGCACAGAGGCGCCTCCTCTCTTAAACATCGTCACGAGTGAACAGAACACTTTCATTCCTAATAGTTCTCCAAGTCCTGCAACCACATAACCGCTGGATCCTGCGAACACCAACTTATGGCAAACCACCAATAGGTCAGTGGAGACTCTTTTCTTCTCACATATTCTTGTCTTGATTATAAATGTGTTCTTCAGCTTTTGTCAAACTTCTTGTCTTGGTGCTGAGTTCGGTGCCAGCTCAGGAGAGCCTAAATCATTTCGGGTAATATTTTTTTTTCTTTACCCTGCCTCTCTCTCCCTCTCTTATCTTTTGTGAGTCTTATCAAGTGGTTATCTCTTTTCTTCAAAGACATATTACGTGTTGTTTCCTATCTGTTACGTTGTGTGTGTGTTTTTTTTTTTGGTAATTATGATGAGGCTATATCAAGAGGGAGGACGGACTCATGACACGGATGGATTCAGATCCTCAGTGTAAAGCACTGTATGGGGTGTGTATGTGCGTGCGCATGTGTTTTCTGGGAATATAGTGAAGTTGTGTTCAGTCAATCACGCCATGCAGCTCAACTTTCAAATTTAGAATATTACAAATGGCACAACAATTATGAATTATTTGAGTAAGTTTGTACTTGACTATTGCGCGCTTTCTGAAATGAAACTGTTGTTCCGCTATAAAAGAAAAAGTGAACATGAATATTTGCGCAAATTTTAAAACGAAGTGCGTAAACCTCAGAAAGCATTCACAGAAACCTGAACTGTTGGTTAAGTTTAGTTGCTTAATGATCTGAGATGCTCTACAAGTAAAATATTGACGTTCTCTCGTTTATTATTTTTTTCTCATTTATTGTTCTATACACCCCAGCGTTTCTCACATTTTTATGTTCTCATTTTCAGTGCACTCTGCTTCTGTATTTTCCACATACTGTGAGAAATAAAAGGCATCCTGGATGGACCTGAGTGATAACAGCTGGTCCATGGTCAAGCGCGAAGTGTCCAGCAGCAGCCCAGGGTCTCCGGCTGAGCAGAGCTACCTGAACACTGACCGGAGGGACCGGCTGAGATCACCGGCGCCGACGCACCTGGACGCAGTGGGAACGCGTCGCTCCGAGGGCAGGGCCCTACACTCCTACGTCCACTTTGGGCATCCCAACAACGCCCTGCCCAATTCTGACGACGTCACACTCTTCACGGATTTAGACCAGGGCAACAAACTCATCATCTCAGGTGGGCACACCAGGGAGACGCATAAGGGAGGCTTAATTGTGGACCCTACCGACATGTATCAGACCCTGGCCATCGCCGCGGCCCAGAGTCAGGCCGGTTATAACGACACGCCATCGGCCGGTTACATGCACTCCAACCCTAATTCTCCCGTTTATGTGCCGACGTCTCGCGTTGGAACGATGATACCGAGTTTATCGTACCTCCAACCCAGCGTGTCGTCGCAGCCGAGCCATGCTGTCAGCAGTCATTCGGTCTGGTCACAGTCCGCTCCAGAGAGCCCGTCCTACAGCACTGGAAGCCCACATACCTCCAACCGTTTCCACTACTCCCCCAGTCCGCCTATGAATAACGGCACATCGAGGGATACCAGCTATACTAATCCTCTGAATGTAAACAGTCGAGACCAGTACCTTTCACGACCAATAAGTGGATCTTACACAAGCCCGTATCCTCCGTATGTTGCACCGCAGCTATCACAGTTACCGGCGGCGTGGCCCGCGGGGCCCTTCGAGAACTCCATGCTGCATTCCCTGCAGTCCAGAAGCGCACCGCTGACTATCAGGGGACCAAACGGAGGTAAGCTATGGCTGTTCATCATGTCAAAAGTCCTTTTTGAGTGAAATTCAAAACCTACATTTCCCTCACATTGTGGGCAGCGTGTGAATAATTCAGTTATTATTATTATTATTATTATTATTATATCTGTAATACATTTATGTATGTATGTATTTGTTTGTTTGTTAAACGGCTGTTAAATAATTAAATGTTAAGGCACAGGTAATTTTCGGGGTGCAATCGTTTTAATATGGCGCCATTCTCACACAAAGACCAATGTCTGAAAGATTTTTAAAACAAAACATTAAATTTGTGTGATTTATCTGTAATTGGCTACTTCTATCAAATGTCTAATATATAGGCCTAATGTACAGCGAGAATCACCTTCCTCGGTATGCGATTTTTGTTCTTGGCGACAGGTGAAAACACGAGTTTTGGCCAATTATTATTATTATTATTATTATTATTATTATTATTATTATTATTATTATTATTATTATTATTTTAAATTTATTTATTTATTTTAATTTAGCCTACCTAACTTGTATCGTTACGGAAACAACAGTTGGAACCTTTTATTTGCTTCTTGTGTGTAAAAAATAACTTTTTATTAAGACCTAAAAATATGTTGCTGTAGCCTATGTTATGTAATATCTGGCTATTTTTAAGAAATAAAACGGAATTAATTCACTTACCTGCTAATTCTATCTTTTCGAACCAAAGTTCAAAACACTTTTTCAACAACAGTGATAGATAGCTTTGTATAGTCTAACGAAACTTTTAATGATAACGCCATTTACAAGTTTGAATTTATTTTAACAAAACATAAATCTGAGGCTGTCAACGAAGTTCTGTTGCAGCTCATGTTATATTTTAGTATGCTAGCTAAATTTTCTGATTATAGCTATGCATTAGTGTCCGTGTTACAGATGTAACGTTACAGGTTTAGATAATAATTGCGATTAAATAAAATGTTTAGGTAATTACAGGCTGTAAATAATCTTACGCAAAATAGTGCACAGTAACAAATTGGATATTTTAGTGTAAATCGAATTATTTAAGGGAAAAGAGTTACAGAGTAAACCAATAATCACATTTGTCATTAATGCTATTATTAGTCTGTTACAATGTGTCATGTCTGCGCAATTCATTTGGCACACATTGAAGTTGATGGTGAATGTGATGTTGACTGACGAGGAACTGTCTGTGTCTCAGATTTGTTGGAGGACATGATGGAGAGCCGCGAGTGCGTCAACTGCGGCTCCATTTCCACCCCGCTGTGGAGACGCGACGGCACGGGTCACTTTCTCTGTAACGCCTGCGGTCTGTACAGCAAAATGAATGGACTCAGCCGACCATTAATTAAACCTCAGAAGCGTATGGTGAGCACCGACTTAACCACTCAATTTCCTGTCTGTTTATTTCAAACAATAGCCAGAGGTTATCTGGAAACATCTTCACAGGTCTACTCCCATAATAAACGCTATTTTTATTGGCGAGACAAGTTTGCATGCATTGAATATTAATTGTTTAGGTTACAAAAAGACAGTGCGCATGCATATATTTTATTCTTTTTTAATTTAATTTTTTAAAAATATATTTGTGCAATGGAAGAAACCCTTTTATTTTATCGTTTATGATTATAAAAATGTACTTTGCTTTAAATAATTAAAATAAATAGAATAAAATAAATTGAAACATAAAACATAAATTTAATAACAGCTCACATCTATTTAATTCTACCACTTTGGATTCATGACTATAAGAGATTTTAACTTTATCGTTATCAATTAATGACATTGTTAATTGCTTTTGTCTTCAGTCGTCTTCAAGGAGGATTGGTCTGTCATGCGCGAACTGCCAGACTAGCACTACAACACTGTGGCGCAGAAACGCAGACGGAGAGCCCGTTTGCAACGCGTGTGGACTTTACACAAAGTTACACGGGGTAAACTATGTTAGATACTCAATGAAAACAAGATTTGACACATTTGAGAGAAAATTATACAATTAAAATGAACGGGGAAAGCCACAGGTGTACAGTATTTAAAATCTGATCTCATGTTTTTAGGTGCCCAGGCCCCTTGCCATGAAGAAAGAAGGCATTCAGACAAGGAAAAGAAAACCAAAAACCTTGAGCAAAACAAAGGGATCATCTGGTATGTTAAATAATAATAATAAAACAAAAACTCAATCAAAAATCCCACCAAGGTTAAGTGCAGGTTAACTAACTGGTTAAAATTATTCACAGGAAGTAGTTCTGTCCCCATGACTCCAACTTCTTCGTCATCTTCTAATTCAGAGGAGTGCACAAAGAACAGTCCTTCATCGACGCAGGTGCCTGTAACATCGGTAAGTTTATAAACCCTTATTTTTTGCTGCATTAGTTGACCTGGTCAACAATGTACCAAACCTTACAGCTAAAAAGTTGCTGATGTTTGATTAACAATTTTCTGCTTTACTCATGAAACTTGCACCATTTTGTGCTTTTAAGGCATCATACAAATAGAGCATTTCATTACAACAAATGGTTTGCCTTTTATCTGTCATAGTGACATTCTCTGGTTTGATCCAGGTCAACTCTTCGACGCTGTTGGGCCAAGTGGATGTTCCAGGCACGACGGGCTCCATGGTGAAATACCCCGGCCAGGAGAGTCTGTACACGAATGTAGGCCTGACGTCCACAGCTGACGTGGCAACCTCCGTGAGAGGGGACACTTGGTGCCCCATGGCCTTGGCCTAAACCCTGGCATTATGGGATGGGAACCATTTGCTGTCCTTCAGCTCTCTAGAATGTCCCTTAAAATCTGGCAGGGTGTGGGGTGTCATCTGTTTTTGGTCTGTGTTAATGATCTTGAGCAGAGGCTTGATCTGTTCCAAATACTCCAGTTTTTGTTTGACCCGTGGAATACTGGACATCCACGATGGAGATTATCTTTGCTACTCTGCACTAGAGGACGACACTCGAGAGCGTCTGCTTGGTACTTTCAGAGCACACCCTGCATCATGAATGTTGCTCGGAGGAGTAAGTGGATCAAAAATGATTTTTTGAAAGTAGAGTTGTACATATTATTGCTAACGGATACTTCTCTCATCTGGAAAGACGAGGTCGTTGATTGGATTGTGGTGATCTGAAGAGAAAATGGTTGATCTTTCTGAAACTGGAATTGAAGATAAAGTGTCAAGGTGTTCTTATTGATGAATGCAAACATATTTATGAAACTACGGTTGTTCAAATAATGCATATATTTGTCAATAAAGATAATGTCAAATAGAGTAGGACTGAAGCCTTGCCCTTCCTTTGAAATCTTTTGTTTCAAGCGTGATGTTGTTGCAGTGGATGTTGCTCACTAATCTGCACACCTTCTATGTGAAATTTAAAAGAAAATGAGAAAAAAATGCTCTTAGAAGTTTGAACTGTTTGTGATGGTTTAACACAGGGTATCAAAGATCACAGGAACTCACATGAGACTTGTAGTGTTTTGTTCGATTACACATTTTCCTAGAGATCACTATCAAATGAAAATGGTCTAATCAAAAAAAGAGTTCATTTTTTGGAACCTATGTGGAGAAATCCAGCTGGCATAAATCATCAGCAAAGCATAAAGCATAAATAAAATGACCTTTATATCTCTGTTAGAACAAATGGCGCTCAGGATTTCTTTTCTGGTGCATTTTTTTGTTACAATACAAAACTGCAAAAAAGTTTTGCTGCAGTGATTTTGGATGTAATACTACCTAACATATGACATTGATGTGTGAATATCAGTGCATATTGCTGTTTATTTTTGCTTTTTTTACTTTCAGCGATACACTTCTGTGGTCACTACTTTAGCTGATGAAGGGACAATGTTTAATCTGGATCTCGCTTTCACAATTTGTTGAATGTTTTAGAGAGAGTAATGTGTGCCAGAATCAATCAGTAGTGAAAGTTTCTTGTGAGTTACCATATGAACTACACACATAATGCACAATGACAGTAATGAATGAGCTATCTAAAGAGTTTAATTCACTCAGTCTCAAGTGGTTTTGGTGTCCATGATTTACTGCCTCTGATCTGTTAAACAGTTACCCAACTACAAGTTCCCCATGTAAACATCTTATGGCTTTGAAATTGGGGATTAAAGGAGCACCAGAAGAGCCTTCTTCAAATGATTACTCCTTAGAGCAGCAGAGTAATTCCATGACAAAGACATTTTTGGACAAGCTTTTTGTGTCATAGAGACAATGTGTGAACAACACAAGAAACATTTTGCTATCATTCTGATTCTCCACCCTTATTACCTCTAGAATTATTTATTTCTGCAATGTAGTGTGTTGGAGGTATTTGTTTATTTTATTTGAATTAACGTATTTGTATTTGACGGTTGAATTATTTGGCATAATTTCAGTTGCAAATTATTACGATTATTGCCATCTGGGTTAAACAGATTTATTTGTTATGGTTTTGTCTCGAAATTATTCAAATTATATGATGAATTGCAAAGTGTGTTTTCCTTCTTTTTTGTAGATTTTAAGGTTCAAACCTTCCATTTCTTATGAAGGGTTTTCGTAATCATTGCATGAACCACTGGAACACAATTTGTAATTATGTTCATTTAATCAAAATGATTTTCAGTTTTTATTGTCATCACCAGTCATGAAGCAAATTTTTATTGACATTGACTCTCCATTTTGTTTTCCAGTGTACAGAGTATTAAGAAGGATGTCATTGTTGGATTTTTATTTTTTTATTTTTTCGTCAGATTAGTTCATTAACACTGGAATAATAAATAAGAGCCATGACTAAAGTGATTGTTTTTTCCATCCCTTATTTTTGTTGTATAGGTATTCAAATGGTTTTAATTTAATCAAGTATTAATCAATACTTGTTAAACAAGCTTATTTTAGCATTGATTTTCTAGTCATGTTTTACCATGTTTGCTCATGGATCAGATTTGTTTTGTTTATTGGTACATTGACACAAATTAAAACTTGAAATTTGTATTTCATAAATAATAACTTTTCAGATATATTGTTATTTCTTTTGTTTCTTTTATTATAATCATGAATGATGATTATTCATTTATCATTCATTTAGTTCATGAATGATACACATTATCAAAATATTGACCTAAATTGGCCAGATTTGAATTTGGGTCAGTGATGAACATTATCAGTGTTAAAATGAAATATTATGTGACATGTTTCTAGTGCATCTGAAGACTTCTTAAGCCAGAGCCCAGCCCAAATGACTTATTGGTTTATGTGAACTCTTGACATTTGAATGTGCTGATCTTTGCCTCAGGGTTGCACTTTGATTTACGACTGATTGATGACGTCTTAGCACCAATAGACTGCAGCTCTCTGATGTAATTTCTTGTGCTGTTTGTGATTCTGGTGAATGAAACCAATAGACACAGCATGCTTTGACATACTGATACACCATGTTCAAACCACTTCTTTTGCTGGAGATCACTGAAAGGAATCTATGCGGAAAGAACAAAGACCAAGAACCAGTTGTTGTATCATTTCTTTGTCATAAATGTCTTTTTTTGTAGTACATCTAGTATAAATGTTCATCCCATTTGTTTCGAATCTTGCTTTATATTGTTTCAGATTCCGTTAACGTTTCGGTTTTGTTTCAAATCGTAAATCCCTTTGTCTGTTTGTTAGTTGCAACACCATAACACCAGCCCAGACTAGTATTTCCACAGAGCAAAAGTTGCTCCCTGCTGCCCTTTTGAACTACATTTGCCCTCTTTGCTTCAGAGAGAAGTACCAACCACAACATAAAGCTCAATAACTCAGAAACACACTCCATTAATAACAGCTTTGGCACAGCCCAACAGAATTCACTTAGACTGCACTAACATCACATTACATTCCAGCTCCCCTCTCCTGTCACCTGCTGCTCCAGCGTTGATTAAGATTTATTCTTATGCATTCTGGTTATCTGCCCAGGGTGTATGACATATTGCTATGAGGTTTATTGGGGGCTGGGATCTGTGAAGGATTTCAGCAAATTCTTCTCTTTGTGATTGAGGGCTGGGAGTGGCAATCTGTGCCAAGACGCTCCACGCAAGCACGGTTCTAGAGATACAAGTCGGTATCGCATATCCGACTGCTGCTGTGTAGGATCCATAATAACAGAACACACTGCAAAACAAAAATCTTTTCTTAATAGGCATTTTGTCTCAGTATTTGTATATGAGTATATGTCTCAATTTTTGTCCATTTTTATCTAAAGTAAATATCTAAAATGTCACATTTAGTGAAGAAGCAACATTGCTTAAGACCTGTTTTCATCTCATACAAAGCAATATTTTGTCTTACTACACTGGAAAATTTTTATTCACTTGTTTTATGTATAAACAAGTGAAGAAGACTGGCAGTACAGATAGACAAAACAGTAAAAATGCAGAATATGAAAACCTAATATAAGAAGCAATGCTACTTCTCAAGTAAATTTATCAGGTTTTGTGCATTTTTAGATATTTTTACTAGATTTTTATTATTTTTATTTATCTATTTATTTATTTTTGCAGTCCAGAGCTCGGCTTTTTTATCCATGGGATGACGCTTGAGACATTTAGTGGGGTTATTTGTTTACAGTTTGTTCATTCTTGTGAGGGAGTTATATACAAAAATTATTTTTTTTTTTAATAATTAGAGAAATAATCTGGGGATTGTCCTGATATGGTATTTGTGTATATGGTAAGTTCCCTTATTCTGTTTAATGAAGTGTAATAGTGTAATAGATCTACTGGGAAATTTTATGGAATTTTACAGTAAAACACTGTTAAATACCACTACAGTTTTTGGACCGGAAAAAGAAAAGGACATCTTATAATATATAATGAAAAACAATTAATTGACATGATGTTTTTTTAAACAACTATATTAGCTTAGTTTTTACATGTTTTATTGCATTATATTAGCATCGTGTGCTACCATTATGGTGTTTTGTATTTGTGTGTATGACACTGTGCATCTTCTATATATTAGTATTTACCCTCATCTTGTGGATTCATCATGTTGCTTTCTCACCGCCTGTGCTTTTAAGGTGGTTGTCATTATATTATAAAGGTAAAAATGAATTTTAGTAATTTGATATATTGACATTATTTCTGCAAATGAAGCATACATTTTTATTACTGTGCATTTCATTTCAATTTTTACAACTTAAAATGTTGCTCTCATTTTTTACTGTAAAATTCTAGCACCCACAGCTGCTGGTTTTTAATGTAAAGATCGAAACTATTAGAGATAAAATTGTAACCATACATCTGTCAGCCACAGTATCGCATCAGATAGTATGCTATAGATCCCCTGAGGAACAATTCCACTCATTCTCTTCTATTGGAAATGAAGAATTGTATAAACTTGTTAAATCATCTAAACCTACAACTTGTATGTTAGACCCTGTTCCATCTAAGCTCCTAAAAGTGGTGCTTCCAGAAGTAATAGATCCTCTTCTGAATATTATTAACTCATCGTTGTCATTAGGATATGTCCCAAAAACCTTCAACTGGCTGTTATTAAGTCTCTCATTAAAAAACCACAACTTGACCCCAAAGAATTAATTAATTACAGACCGATCTCGAATCTCCCTTTTCTGTCAAAGATATTAGAAAAAGTAGTATCATCACAACTATGTTCCTTCTTAGAGAAAAATGATACATGTGAGGATTTCCAGTCAGGTTTTAGACCATGTCATAGTACTGAGACTGCTCTCATTAGAGTTACAAACGACCTGCTTTTATCATCTGATCGTGGTTGTATCTCTCTATTAGTGCTACTGGATCTTAGCACCGCGTTTGACACTATCGACCACAACATTCTTTTAAATAGACTAGAAAATTATGTTGGCATTAGAGGAAGTGCACTGGCATGGTTCAAATCCTACTTATCTGACCGCCATCAATTCGTGGCAGTAAATGAAGTATCATACCAGTAGGTATCATACCAATCACAAGTGCAGTATGGAGTACCTCAAGGCTCAGTACTTGGCCCCTTACTTTTCACGCTTTACATGTTACCCTTGGGAGATATCATTAGGAAACATGGTGTTAGCTTTCACTGTCATGCTGATGATACTTAGCTCTATATTTCTTCTCGACCTGATGAAACTTACCAATTTGCAAAACTAACGGAATGTATAGTTGATATCAAAAACTGGATGACTAGCAATTTCTTACTGCTAAATTCTGAAAAAAACAGAGGTGTTAATTATTGGACCAAAAACTTTTGCATGTAATAACCTAGATCACTGTCTAATACTTGATGGCTGCTCAGTAAATTCTTCGTCATCAGCTAGGAAGCTAGGCGTACTTTTTGATAGCAATCTTTCCTTTGAAAAACATGTTTCTAGCATTTGTAAAACTGCATTTTTCCATCTTAAAAATATATCTAAATTACGACCTATGTTATCAATGTCAAATGCAGAAACATTAATTCATGTGTTCATGACCTCGAGGCTAGATTATTGTAATGCTTTATTGGGTGGTTGCTCTGCACATTTAATAAACAAACTCCAGCTGGTTCAAAATGCAGCAGCTAGAGTTCTTACTAGAACCAGGAAGTATGACCACATTAGCCCGGTTCTGTCAACACTGCACTGGCTCCCTATTAAACATCGTATACATTTTAAGATCTTGCTAATTACCTATAAAGCCCTGAATGGTTTGGCACCTCAGTATTTGAGTGAGCTCTTATCACACTATAGTCCTTCACGTCCGCTGCGATCTCAAAACTCTGGCCATTTGATAATACCTAGAATATCAAAATAAACTGCGGGCGGGAGATCATTTTCCTATTTAGCGCCCAAACTCTGGAACAATCTACCTAACACTGTTCGGGAAGCAGACACACTGTCAGTTTAAATCTAGATTAAAGACCCATCTCTTTAACCTGGCTTACACATAATACACTATCGCATTTCTATAATTCAAATCCGTTAAAGGATTGTTAGGCTGCATTAATTAGATCAACCGGCACCGGGAACACTTCCCAAAACACCCGATGTACTTGTTACATCGTTAGAAGAATGGCATCTACGCTAATATTAGCCTGTTTCTTTCTTATTCCGAGGTCACCGTAGCCATCCAGATCCAGACTGTATCCAGATCAGATGGTCACTGCAGCCACCCGGATCCAGTCCGAATCCAGATCAGATGGTGGATCAGCACCTAGAGATGACCTCTACAGCCCTGAACATCAGCGAAGACCAGGACAACTAGATGAGCCCCAGAGACTGATCCCCAGTGAAGACCCTGTCTCCTAGACGACCATCGGGACAAGACCACAGGAACCAGATGAGTCCTCTGCACAATCTGACTCTGCTTTAGCCTCGATTTAAACTGCCGATTTTGTCTGTCCAGAGGAGAATGACACTATTTCAACACACTATTTCCCCGTCTAAATACTGTAAAGCTGATATAAAGCCACCCAGCTTTATATCAAGCTGATGTGAAGCTGCTTTGACACAATTTGCATTGTTAAAAGCACTATACAAATAATAGTGACTTGACTTGACTTGTAAATGTTGCTTTCAATATGACAACAGCAAATATTTTTTTTTATTTCAACCCACAGCTGAGGACAAGGTCTTCACAATACCCTGTATTCATAATAACATGCTCTGAATATTTCTTTGTCTGTGAACTTGCGTACTGGTGTGTTTAAGTTTGGGACAAGACACTGTCTTCCTAAAAATAAGTACACTAGATTTAATAAAAGACACAAATCACACAACTGAGACAATCAAGGAACTGACTAAAAATATATTGTCCACGATCAATCATTCACGTGAGTCTTCTCAGAGCTTTAAGAAACATACACAAACATGGATTTGTCCATTTGTCTTTTCGTCTGGTCTTGTGAAGCTTCAGATGTTACCTGGGGAGTCAAATTAGAATTTCATTCAAAACTGAAAATGACATTGTCTATTGCACTTTAATCAATAAATTTTCACTTTACTATGCACTACACTGCAGGTATGCACAATATAATTCTAACATGCACATGTTTCCCTTTAAATCAACACTGAGTTTTGCTTTAGTTCCACAGCCTCTGATGTCCAGCACTGAACTCTGTATTTGGACAGTGAGTAAAAGGGTCAGTGTCACCCTCTCTTCTCTGGGGTGGAGTTGAAAGTCCACCCTGTGCCAGAGTAAACATGGAGGAGGTCTCAGGACTAAGAACTGAGAGCCTTAGGCTGTTTAAAATGGGTAAAGAATGGTTTTCCCCTAGGCGGAGTTACCCAACGGATGTCAGTGAGGCACTGTCTGTGTCTACAGGCTCCGGAAGAGATGGGATCACTGACACAGCCCAGTGAGGATTTCTAGTAAAATTCAGCCTAATTTCCAACTGATCTTTCCATAAACAAACAGGCCTGGCATTCTGAAAAAGGAAATCCTCAGGATATTTCTTTAGAAATATGTGTAACAAATTTCTAATGACATATTGCAAAGGAATGATAATATAATGGAATAATGATGACATGGCAGTTCTGTGAAGTGTTTCTTTATTCTTATCACAAAAATCTTATCACAAAATACTGTGCTTTTTTTATATAGTGTGACAATAAAGAACGTATTTCTTATTATAGACTATGGCACATGTATGGAATGTGCATTACATTTTAAAAATCAAAATAATTAGTAAAAAAACAAAACAAAAAAAAAAACACTACCAGTCAAAAGTTTGAAAACATTAAAATTTAACTGAAAAACTGAAATTGCAAACAACATATAATTTACAAGTATTTCTTTGAATTGTTATCATTTTTTGACACACGATCAGTTGCATGGCATGTTTCCAGAACTGTATGCCCATGAAGTAAAGATGGAGGCCTTCAAGAAGTGTTGCCAAGTCTGTGGTTTTCCCACAGAATTGGACTACTTTAACACTGTTGCCGCGGGTTGTTTTTCATGTCCGCAGGTTGAAGCGACCCCACTAACGTGATATGTAGCCCCTGGAATTGCGAATTGTACCAGAAGAACTCTGCCAAAAAATCATGTATTTTACCCCCTGGAATGCAATTTTTACCGGGGGACCCCTCTCGAAACGCAATTGGGCTAGTTTTGAGCTAGTTTTGAGTGGCAATTGGGTGGGTTTTGTTGCAAAAACCTGGCAACCCTGCCTTCAGGTTGCATACTTTTGAAGGGTCCCTGAGCCAGCCGAGCAGCTAGATGAACAGGATTGCTAATGGATAGCTTTCTCCAGGTATTTTAGACATCCTTCATTATACCTACAAAATCAGAATTTTGGCTAACAAAGAAGTTTGATGAAGCACATTTGTGGAAGGAGATGAGTGAGTGAGTGATTGAAGAAAGAGCAGGAAGCCAAGGCATCAGTTCTGTTTTTGTTTTCGGTGCTCCTCTCCAAATGTCAAATATGAGGAAGTCAAGAGGAAGGGAAATTAGAACTAACGTAGAAAAAGCTAGGTATACTGTGGACCATGAGGGAAGGGCAAAAGTACTGGTCTTTAGTCTTGAAGAGCGGAAATGCAAGCATTAGTCATAACTGACAACTGACTTCTGCATGGCCTCTAATAATGATATGGAGGATATGACATTTACACTTCCACAAGCTCTGTTTGCAAGGGCAATTGCGTATAGAATTTGTCCCATGAGGCAGACTAACCTTCCTGAGAAGCTCTTAAATTTAGAAAGATACATCTCAAATAAAAACATTGCTTTTTTATATTAGTACTTTTCATTCTTGTCACTCAAGTGTGATTCAAAAAACTACTATTGACAAACACAACCTACTGCTTTTATTCTAATGATAATTTGCTAACACTATAGCTCATCTCACATCTTAAATGTTGTGAACATTAGAGGGTAACATGGTTAGGTCAGTCTCTGGGTTATGCTTCATTCATATTCTTAATGGATAGACACCATGGAGAGTTTATTCATATCCAGCAATATAAGAAATTGTTTAGAAAATATATCTCAAATTGCAAGTATATTTAGTTTAAACCTTCAAATTCCAAAATATGTTACAAAATATACATTTATAATCTAAAAATACATTTTGTGTGAATGTAAACTGTTTACGTTAAAAACATATTTTGTACAATATAAATATATTTGATTGAAAATAAATTAAATTTGCATGTAACTTTGTATATCAAAAATTTATTTAAAATATATACAAGCAATACAGGTTTTTTTCAGTATATTTTAAAATATTTTTTGCTGTAAAATTGTATATAACTTCAGATAGAAACCATATCGTGAGGAAGTTCACAGTGCCATTTGACTTGCTTTTCTTTAAAGATTGCCCATTGTGCAAAGAACAGGGTAGGTTTTTTCTTAGCATCGTGCCAAACTAGACATGCTGTTTCCAAAAGTAAACACATAAAAAGCATGAAACAGAGATTACAGTCATTTTTGACTTGTTTTGAAGTCTCTGAACACTTTTAGTTTGAAAATGCACTCTTAGGCCAAAGTACAGCAGTTTGACAGTCAGATTCACTAGCGGCTGTGTTAGCAAGAGTGATCCTCTAATGTTATTTTCCCAGTTTCCTTTTCACCTTTTTTCCCCTATTTCAGAACCGTGTCTGTGAGCCGCCCCACTAAATCATGAAGCTCATTTAAGTATTTTCTCCGAATACTCCAGACATAATCCAAGTTTTTGCAGGGGTTCACAGCGAGGTCACTGCTATCTCTCCTCTCCCACTAGCTCAACAGTCATCTCACATCCAAGAGGCTTGGAGCTGAGTTCAACACATTGGTCTATGGGAAACTGTGCTCACCGCCAATTGCAATACTTCCCGGCGTATTTCTGTCAAAGCTCAAGCCTTTTAAAAACAACACAATCACTGAACTCTTTGGAGCCCCATTTGAATCAATTACCTATGTGTCAACAAACCAAATTCTAATCATTCTTAACAGGGGAAGGGGATTGTTGTCGTAAGCAAGCCATGCCTAAGCGGCAGAAAATGAGATAGATTAATCAATTGAAATTTACATTTATTTCATCTTTTTTGTTTGTGTGTGTGTGTGTGTGTCTACTGAGGCCACTGTTCTATTGATAGATAGACCATACAATGTTAGGTATAATCTTGTCTGTTTTTGTAAATGAAAGAATTTCAAATTAATGTCACTAAACAGAGCAGCACCTAAAAGTTTGTTTTGTGATTGATGGTGTATAGGTTAAGAACCTTTAAGACAATTTTTTTAGTTAAATCATGACAACTCTGAATAGTTTTAGCATGTTAATGGATATGACATTGTTCATGCATTTGGTCTCGGCGGACTAGATCTGGTATGCACACTGCCAATAGATATACAGACATGCTGCTGTGAGCATATAAAATATGCTGCTGCTACATAAATAGGCATACATAAAAATCACGTAGCAGATCCAGACAGGTGGAGCTGGGGGAGGTGGAGGGTTTTAGAGGAACTCTAACCAGCTTGTGCCATTTTAGTAAATGATGTGATTGCTAGCAGATTGCATGTAGAGGACCTATCAGCCTGTGCCATCTAGAGTTTCATGACTAAATATATCTTAATTTTGCTCAGCATTTTTTGGGAAGTTCATCCAAAAATTAATAATTTTGTAATCATTCATTATTCAATTTTGTCTGTAGAAACAGATTTTTTTTCTTTGCCAAAACAATGAAGTCATTGGGGTTCACTGTTGTTTCATACTTCATTGACTATCATTGAATAGAAAAAAAAATATTTTTATGCAAATTATCTCTTTAACTCACTACAACCACTGCTTGTTCCTAAACGGTTTATGAGATGATAAACTATTCTACATAAATGAATAACAAGTGCTCCTCTGTGCTCTGTATAAGCATGTTTATCACACTGCCAATTACACAAAAAGCAGCTTTGGTTATTTGTGGCTCTTGCGATAGAGTGGTCTCTGTGTGTGAGAGTCTAAGTTGTTCTGGGACTGCCCTTCTAAACTATCAGCAGTCCCCCAGGAGCCAATAATAAACTGATAACAAGACAAGAAACCAGAGTAAATCAGGGATGATGTAAGACAGGATACAGCTCAGAGAGACACACTTCAGGAACTATAGTAAGATACAGACAACCTGTTGGCTGTAGAGTATGGACACTTTAACAACCCCCGTGTTTACAGCAAGTCTTTCTTTTTTTTTATCCAAATCTTATGATTAATATGCATTACTGATGCTGCTTAAGTGTTTTGTATTTAAGTAAGATTCTGTTTTGAAGATGTGCAGATGTTGGTTTTATCAACAATATTTTTTTTTGTACCAAGTTAGACAAATATACAACCTTTTCCTGGATCCTTACAGAGAATGACCATGCAGACCTCTTGGCCAAGGCTGCCTATTAATTACCCACAGGACTTAAAAATTTCCTGTTTTCCCCTCCTTAATTAAGCTAATCTGCCCTGAACTTTAAAGAGAGGAAATACCTAGAAATAGTTCCCAATTTTCAGCACATTCAATTATTTTGTGCCGAGTAGCAGATTGCATCAAATCGTGTCAACGCAGAGATCAACAGTGCTTGATCCTAGGGGGAAATGATGTCTGTCATTTCTTCCTTTGCCATGAAGGGTAATGTGGGAATTTTTCAGAAGGCCTGCCGTGAGCATGGCCAGTGCCCAAGCTGTACGTGCTCAAGGTCAGGGCCATCCACTATCAATCTCTGACCATTATGTTTATTGTCATTACTTGCACTTACTCACTGAGTGTTGAGAAGAATTGTTGACTTATGCTCCTTTTACCCTTATTCACAATGTCTCACACTTCCAATGAAAATTCAGTGGGTGACGATTTAAGAGGGACTTTCTTGTGAAAAACAGGGATTTCCTTCTGTCAAAATGAAGCAAGAACATTTCTCCAACTAGTTCCCTCTAAAAGCCTCTAAAAGTACCTGTTTAATTGACCTTGACCTTGAAAAATCATTAGTGGGGTCTCCACAGTCACAAGTCAACTCCACTGTTTTCAGTGTATTCAAGCTTTTCGACTGTGAACTGAAACTCACCTCCCACCTCACCCTTCTGTTACTCAAAAGGAAGTAAGGAAAGACAGTATAAAGACATTTTTACCACACCAGAGGTTTCAAAGCTGAAGAAAGTCTAATACTAAGACTAATACAATATTCATTAATAATTACAATATTGCCAGAAATTGTATTTTTAATTATTATTATTATTTATTTATTTATTTATTTTTGTCAAAATCGCACAGTACCTTTTGATCGAGTGAAATATTTAAAAGCACTGATGGAAATATAATGTTCATAAATCACAATAACAATACAATAACATTATAGTAGCAGTTACCAATATCATTTTGTTTTAGCCAGCCACATTATAATTTTGTTTACAGCTGTCATCAGTTCCACATTCATTTCTGCTCCCATGGAATTGGGATTTTCCAATCAAGGGTGTTTCCTTGCCTATGGCCCAAGATGCTGGGATAGGCTCCAGCATCCCCGCTATCCTACATAGGACAAGTGGTTTGGAAAATGGATTAATGGGATTGGGGGTTAGACTGAAGGATCAGAGAATTAAGTTCAAATGATTAAATAAGACTACTGAATACTGCTTCATGAGGAGAACTTTATTCTCTCAGAGTTTTATATTTTTAATGTGGCACTAAAATGCTGTTGCACGTCAAACTGATTCATGTGCAACTTTGTTGGTGGAAAAATATTTAATCACTACATTAATTCACCTCAATACACACAAAGTAACATATGCCTAAAATATTAAAACATATTAAACGGAGAAATATATTAAGGTAACCACCTAACAAACTTAAATCTTAAACTGCCAACATTTTGAAATTCGATATATGTAGTTGAAAACTGGTAATATGGTAATCCTGAACACTGTATCTTTAGGGATCTAACTCTAGATTACATCATTAGAGATATAAATCAAAATTATATTCTGTATATTCTATATACACAGCCTCTGTGAATCACAACTATATAAAGCCGGCCTGCCCCCTACAGAAAACAGGCGGGTTATCACATCACTAACATTTATTTAACCTTTTTCTCCTGTGGAGAGCTAAAGAGGAGGGTGCAGTAGGGGCTGGCTCCTCTTTTTAGAGATATTATTATATACCATTACACTACAGTCCACTAAAAATCCCATACAATAAACCTTCCCTACAATGAAGCTCACTCTAACAGGTTCATGTTTGTGTACACAAAAATTTGTGGTAGTCTAACACAACATAAACATTATTCTAAATCAATTGAATACATGAACACATTGCTTTGCTGCTCTTTCCTAAATCACCGTTTCACATTCAGTTCCTCGCTTTCCACTGGGAGTCATACAGTACATGAAACAGGAGGATGATTTCGCCACAGTGAAGGATTCTCATGTGCATTTATGTCGGCCTGTTTTGGAATTAACGGCAAAACTCTCCACTCCCACATATCCCTGTGTGCTTGCTGGGACGTTTTTTTTTTTTTTTTTTTTTTTTTCAGATTCATCACTCACTAGCCAAAAAACTAAGGCTGATACCAAAATAAATAGTGGGTGTTTTAAGTAGATAGAATTTTAGAGCTTTTAAATATGATGCTGTAAATATGGATGAAATGAGGACTGTCATTTAAGTCTGGGAAGTGTCTCTAGTATTCTTTAGAACTGTTTTGTTTGTTGTCCTAAAGCTCGGGAGAGGACTCGCAAGTTCAAACCATGGGCTCCTTAAGGAATTTCAGTTGGGATTTTAGAATAACATTTGTTATTGTACAAAAGTTTCAAAATTCACCATTCTAATACCCCATTACAAATTCTAGAGGAAGCCCATGGCAAATGCAAAAATAGCCCTATGGGTGAGCCTGTAAAATGCCTGGACATCTCTGTAATAGTCTACGATCGTGTATCAGATATAAAGAAGAATGTCTTCAATCTAGTTAGGCTAGTCTTAGTAGTGTTAATTTATAGATACAGTATGTAGGGCTATTAATCCAAACTTTAATCTAGAAGGAAATTTTTAAATCCATGAAATCACTTATTGAAGATTTATAGACCTTATTCATCAGAGAAACAAGTGCACAGCCATCTTTAGAATTTTGTCTTTGAACTTCCGTTTTGTGGTAGCTCTATAGCATCACTGTTAAAGAGTAATTAGCTGGCAAAATGGATATATTTATTGTAGAGTTAGCGAAAGTTATCATGTGCCTTAAGCAGATGTCATAACAAATGTCAGTAAACCAGGAAGATTTTAAAACGTGTGGTTCATTCATAAATTCATACGATCTTACCTTCACACTGTGGAAATACAAACGGAAGACAGAAGGCAACAAGCGCAGTCCTGAAAAGGGGAGGAGCTACATAAGGTCTATAGCAGGGGTGCCCAATCCTGTTCCTGGAGATCTACCTTCCTGCAAAGTATAAGCATGTGTCCTATTCTGTAGGTAGATCTCCAGGGTCAGGATTGGACACCCCTGGTCTATAGCTATTAGTCCCCCTCTACTAGCTTCGAGGATGCCTCTGTGCTAGCACACCCCTAAAAATTCATAAAATGCACTTTTTTAGTAGATGTACACATTAAAAGTCGCAATGAAAATGGAGTTTCAACAGATCTTTTCTAACAGGACTTGGTTCCAGTGTTGACTGAATGGAGGCAGATATAAATGTCAGCTTGTAGTTGATTTTAAGAAAGAGGCAGGGTTTAAGTGGACTAAGGCGCCACAGAACAGTTTTTTTTCATTCTACTGCGCTACTTTTCCATTGTTTTTCTAGGTAAACATGCACTTTAGACAGATGTGTTTGACCATTGTGCTTGTGTCTCACGTCTTTAGACTTGCCGTTCTAAAAATGCAGTGATTAGGTTGAAATAAGTTCAACTTTTTAAAAAAAAGCATCTTGAAGCCTTTGGTTTTCCCCCTCCATTCCATTGCCCGTGTCTCACAGTTTTTAAAGCTAAAATGCGTTCTGTGTGAATAGCCTGAAATGACTGGAGAAGTCAGGAATATGTCACCAGAGAGAAGTCCTTCATTTTACAGAAGGATCAAGTTATCACATTTTGATTCAAAATATTTAATCACTTTTTGGTCAAAACATGTTAAAATGAATTGTCAAACCAATTGTTCATAATAAGATCAATAACATGCATTTAGAAAACAGATGGTCACTAATACTGATGACTCGTCTTGCACTGCACAAATCTTTATTCAATCAAATGCTCTCTCAAATTCCAAACTTACAGTAGAGTTTCCATTAAAAAATGGACAGAAAACAGCCCCTCGTCAAGCAATTTCTTCAGGTGTTTAAGTGTGAAGACAAATTCAGTGATTTTAGAATTGCACTTTGTCACATTCCTAAATGATCTCACTAGAAGCACAACTGAACTGTACAATTTTCAACCATTTCTGTTTTTGATTATTTTCTTGTAGAACTGAACACTCTCAAAAGTGTATGTTCTCTTTTGGATATCAAGCCCCACCAGTCTTCTGAATGTCTGTGTCTTTGCTAAGACACTCACCTCTCGAGTCTTCCACTAGGCATCCTCTTGTCTTTGTTTGGCTCTGCTCCTAAACACCTGTCACTCTGCTGTAGCACTGCGGTCCCCATGTGAGGTCCCCTTCCACAGTCTATTGAACACTCTCTCAAGCAGAACACTTCAGCAGATCCCCCTGCCCGCCCATCCTTAATGGCTCAGTTCCAGGCTTTTACTGCAGGCTGCTCAGGTCCCTAAAACATCAATGATTTGTTTATAATTAGCCCTGGCACCTCTTCGCTACTTAGAGAGTACTTGTTTTTCAAAAAGGGCAGGGGGGTCGCTTGATGGATGGGTTGAAGGTGGTTGTGCAGAACCTAAGTGAAAGGGTCTCGAGCTGTGGCGTAGTTGGTCACATTCCTTGCAAGCCGCCCGGAGTCATAGCTGACAGGGCGATAGCGATAATAACCAAATAGAGATAGTCTTTTGGGGCTGCTTAACTGGGCCCTGCATTCAGTCACTCAGTCGGAGTATGCAGGAGAAGAGGACCTGAGAGGAAACATGGTGCCCAAGCCTGGCACTCAGGAACGTTTATGCTCACTGGATGCTCAATTAATAAACACAGGTGTTTATATCAAGATGTGTGGGGTATAAATACACTTTGTGTGGTCCCTGAAGTTTACATGGCTGATGGGGTAAAGTACATCTTTGCACCCTCCTCTGATTGTTTACCAGCAAAGACAATATCCATGGGAACATTACACACAACCCGTTAGCTTTATATATGAGCTCATCTCTGGACAATTAATCATTGAGTATTTGGGACGTTTAACAGGATGATGTTTGGAGGACGTCACCTGAGATGGTAAATGCTATTAAATACATCATATGATATTTACATAGCTCAACTCAGTGCTCACTTTGTAATTGTGTCTTATTGCATAGTGAAGGCAGTAGAGACATAAAAACCACTGTTGGGCAAGCTATTCAAACAATTTCAAACTAGAAAATTAGTTAAGCTAACATGAAAACTTCCATGGAAAATACAACATAGCTAGATAAACACAGCTTGCTACATTTAAGTTACTTATTGTTTTCACTTAGTTCACGCTGTCAGAGTTTGGGATTGACAGCAGGTGTGAGTACGTCGGCTTTACGTACAGGTGTGAGTGTCGGCTTACAGCGGCTTGAATACTGTATGTATAAATGTGCATATGTGTATAAATTGGTGAATATCACCGTAACCATAGCAACAGTCACTAAAGTAAAACTGGAAAGTCTTTTAACATATGACACAACAAAATCTAGTCTAAACGCAAGTTCATCCATCATATCTTGAAAGCAGATCACATGTGAAAACCAAAAACACAGGCTTGATGCAGTTGTGTGTTCTGAAAATGTACAGTTGTGAGTTTGGTTATTTATGGCCACTGTTGGGGAGTAACTAGTTACATGTAACAAAATTATGTAATTTAATTAGAAAATACGGTAACACTTTTTTTTAAGGTGTCATTGCTATACATGTTGCATGTACTTACTATTAAAATAACACTTAATTATGCATAATTACATGCAAGTAACCCTAAACCAAACCCTAATCCTAACCCTAACCATATAGTAAGTACGTTAATTAATATTACTCAGTACTTATATGTATAATTACACTGTAACAAGGACACCTTAAAATAAAGTGTAACCCAAAATAAATGTAATTGTAATCAGGTACTATTACTGAGAGAAAAAAAAATGTGTAATTAACTTACAGTTACTTATGAAAATGTTAACGACTACAAAATGGAGTTACATTGAATTTTTTTCACACACACCCACAGATTTAATTGATTTTTTTCATAAATTGTATTGACTGCTTTAAAGTATGAGACACCAAATGATTCAGAAGTTTAGGACACAGAATAGGACACATGCTTATTCGATAACTGTTTTATTTCCTATTTGGGTTTATGTATATGGTTTATTTTTTAAAATCAACTGTTTTTTCCAAGCCATTGTTAGATGACAGTGTTTCCTGCCATAGCTGCAAGGATTTGATTTCCAAAATCATATCATAGCTACTAAAATATTTATTGTTATGTTTTTAAATCTGTATTTAACCTCAGAATATAAGTCTGATTTTGTGGTGGCTGTGCTTTAAAATTAAATTATTATAATCTTAATTCAAGTGATGAAGGATTTCTAAAGTGACAGTAATTAGTGTAGAGTACTACTATAAGGTTAACCTTGACTGGTTTACATGTTTGAAAATGATTAACAGTTGAAAACATTAGAAATTTATGAAAGTAATCAAAAAGTAATCAATTGTAATCAGTTACATAATTTTAATAAAGTATTATTTATTACATTTTACATAGGGTAACTTGTAATCTGTAACCTATTACATTTCCAAGTAACCTTACCAGCACTATTTATGGTGACGGGAAGGGACATGTTTGGTTCCCCATCACTGTAATAATTGAATGTGGTTGTCACTTCCATAAAATAGCCAAAATTCTGTGTAAACACAGAACAGACAACTGCATTCTGCTGCTGTATGAATTTGGCCTAGTTGCAGTAAACTTGTTATCATGTGTTTGATGTCTTCAATGAGAAAAGCAGTTTACTTCGGACTGCAGAATAAATATTTAAATGTCCTTTTCACTTACAGTATCTCACAAAAGTGAGTACACCCCTCACATTTCAGCAACTATTTTATTATATGTTCTCAAGGGACAAAACTATAAAAATGAAACTTGGATATATTTTAGAGTAGTCAATGTGCAACATGTATAGCAGTGTAGATTTACTGTGCTCTGAAAATAATTCAACATACAGCCATTATTGTCAAAATAGCTGGCAACAAAAGTGATTACACCCTAAGTGATTTCAGCTATCGTTTAACCATGCAAAGCCACATGTCCTATTCATCATGTACATGTTTTTGTCTGCTTAACAGGACTATACAAATTTGTGTATCTTGTATTCGATCAGTTAAAATTTGGTGCTTTGAGTACAATTCTCTCATACTGACCACTGGATGTTCAACATGGCACCTCATGGCAAAGAACTCTCTGAGGATTTGAGAGTTGCTCTCCACAAAGATGGCCTAGGCTCTAAGAAGATCAGTAACACCCTGAAACTGTTACAGTACAGTGGCCAGTGTCACACAGAGGTTTTCCAAGATGGGTCCCACTCGGAACAAGCCTCGCAAGGGTCGATCAAAGAAATTGAGTCCTTGTGGTGTGCGTCAGGTGCAGAAGCTGGCTTCAAAAAACATACGAATGAGTGCTGCCAGCATTGCTTTTGAGGTTGCAGAAGTGGAAGGTCAGCTTGTCAGTGCTCAGACCATACGCCACACACTGCAACAAGTTGGTTTGCATGGCCGTCGTCCCAGAAGGAAGCCTCTTCTGAAGCTGGCTCACAAGAAAGCCTGCAAACAGTTTGCTGAAGACAACCTGTCCAAGAGCATGAATTACTGGAACCATGTCCTGTGGTCTGATGAGACTCAGATAAACTTGTTTGGCTCAGATGGTGTCCAGCATGTGTGGTGACGGCTTGGTGAGGAGTACCAAGAAAAATGTGTCTTGCCTACAGTCAAGCATGGTGGTGGTAGCATCATGGTCTGGGGCTGCATGAGTGCTGCTGGTACTGGGGAGCTGCGGTTCATTGAGGGAAACATGTATGCCAACATGTACTGTGACATTCTGAAGCAGAACATGATGCCCTCCCTTCAGAAACTGGGTTTTCCAACATGATAATGACCCCAAACACACAGCCAAGATGACAACTGCCTTGCTGATGAAGCTGAAGGTGAAGGTGATGGAGTGGCCAAGTATGTCTCCAGACCTGAACCGTATTGAGCACATGTGGGGGCATCCTCAAGCAGAAGGTGGAGAAGCATCATGTGTCTAACATCCAGCAGCTCCGTGATGTCATTATGGAGAAGTGGAAGAGGATCCCATCAACAACATGTGCAGCTCTGGTCAATTCCAAGCCCAGGAGGATTAAGGCAATGCTAGATAACAGTGGTGCTCACACAAAATATTGACACTTTGGACACAGTTTTGAAATGTTCACTTAGGGTGTACTCACTTTTGTTGCCAGCTATTTTGACAATAATGGCTGTATGTTGAGTTATTTTCAGAGGACAGTAAATCTGTACTGCTATACATGTTGCACATTGACTACTCTAAAATAAATCCAAGTTTCATTTTTATAGTATTGTCCCTTGAGAAGTTATAATAAAATAGTTGCTGAAATGTGAGGGGTGTACTCACTTTTGTGAGATACTGTATTTCTATTCATTTCATACAACTGGCCTAGTATGGACATGGTGACTAGCTATCCAGACACAAGGTAATGTGGGAGAGCTAGAAGGGTTAGACCGTGAACATGCAAACCGCTTATCCGCTGGAGGAATCGCTCAACTGATTCAGAGAGTGAGTGAGTCATTTACACTGGAACCGCTCTAATAAATTCACGTGAACAACTCAAACTTTTGACCTTAATAATTCATATTGGTTTGATTGATTAACTCTTTCCCCGCCATCATTTTTGAAAAAAAGTTGCCAGCCATCACCAGCATTTTTGATCATTTTCACTAATATTTCATTGCCCCCCGAATATTTTGTTGTATGAATATCCTATCTGAATATACAATACATCAAAATAAAGAACAGAGCCTCTACCTTTGTTTTAATTTTAGATTTATTCTAGCATTTGTATTCTAGCTTCAATCATTCTTTTTTTCAACACTTGAATGCAGGTAACTTTCATTAAAAAAAAAGCAATATTTTGAGCAAAAACCTGAGAAAATCATGTTTTTTTTTTTTATTTATTTATTATTTATTTATTTATTTTTTATCAGTTACTACATCTGGATCATATTCAGTATGATGATCAAACCAGAGATGCAGTAGATTGCTTCCATCAGCACCCCCAAAGCTTCACAGTATTTTACCACTTCCTGGATTGACATTTCACTTGGTAGGCAGTTTTCATTTAAGTGCTGTTTATTGTTGATGATCTCATTATTTTTCATATGCATCTGCTTACATATGAGATCGCTAGTTTCTGCGTCTTCCTCACCTGTGTTTTTGATCGGGACATTCTGGACTAGTTCAGGTGATGCAAATAGCAGCCCCCGAAGTGTATTACAGTGAAAACATGGAAACCTGGAAAATTTCGTATTTGGCTGGGAAAGAGTTCATTGAAAAGAACCTATTCACTAATTAAGAATAAATGGGTTGGTACTGAAGCTGTCTGTACTGTTTTTTTTTTTTGTTGTTGTTGTTGTTGTTTTTTGTTTATTTAAACAATGTCTGTTGTTAATTTTCCACTCAGTCATGACTGTTGATAAAATATATATCTAAGAAAATAACCTATTCAAAAGAGTCATTGAACATTGCTTGTTCTGAATCTAAACAGCCAGTGCATAGTCTTTACACAAAATATTGTATAACAAAATGTAATGTTTTAGTATCACAACATTAGATTTGCTAAGAAAAAGCAAATGACTGATGATCTTGCTACTAAGAAATGTAGCTAAACACAAGCAGCTTTGCTACTTTTAGTCATTCAAACAAGCAATACACAGAACATATCAATGGCCCAATTATTTCTTTACATTTCCATAAAAGAACATGACACAATTTATCTGCATCTACAGGGTAGTTTTACTATGTCTGTATCAATATACATCAAAAGCTGATGCCAAATGATGATGAATTTCATACCTAATGGCACCAGTTTGAAGCCTGTGTCTACAAATCCAGGAAGCGAACCATGCCTGGGCAACTCCTTAGTGTATTACTTAGTTTGTGTTGCCATGTAATCAGCTTTCTTGTTTATTTAACAGTATTTCAAGAGTCAAAGAAGTTCTCTTTGATTTAAATATGAAAAAGTTTGAGCATTTTCATCTTCGGAGCATACCATGCTGAAATAATACCACCTGAATGAGGGTTATTTTCATTTCCATTCCATTTCCTTCCTTCCCATGGCAGCTAAATGGACATCTTACGTGTCACCTGTGTCTGACCTTTTACCTGTTGTTGCCCTCTCACTCTCTTTCATCTAACAAGACTGTGTGTGTACAGTAGAGGTCACATTCACAGACACACACACCCTCACACCTTTCCGTGTGATGTAGTGTCGCATACAATAGTCTATTTACCTGTGTTGTCTGACGCTTAATCAGGGATTAAACATTAAAGTGCAGCAAGTGTGAGGTAAATACATTCAGGCTGTATTTGAACACTTCTAAGCTGCGGATATTAGTGTCAATACTGGCCTTTTTCAGCCTGCAATCTAATGTTTGCCATTTTCTAAGAAATGAATGCAGTGGGAGGCTAGACAGACCCGCTATAATGTTGTCAGTAATGTCAGGAGCAGGGCACCATAGTAGGTGGAAAAAAATGAGAACAATGCTAATTTTATTTTTTAGTGAGTTGCTTTGTAATGTTGTCATCATATAGTTTGTTATGGATAGGGTAATATTGAAAATAGTTTCAGAAGGGACAACTTTTTAATATGATTTTCTCTGGGCACATTTGGGTAATCTGTTATTTATCTTGAGTAAAAAGTATCTATTTATATTTTGTATTGATGCTAATACTAATACTGATCCTAAAAGAAACACTAATCTTTTTAAAATGATCATTATGTAATATCAAAACTATTTAGTATAATGTAATAAATTACAGTGTCCTGCCCTAAAATGTGATTCCACTTTATCTGATCTCATTAGAATAACCGCATCAACCCAAAGTGCTTGATTTCTCTTTTTGGAGTTTTAAACCTTTGATTCACCATGTATGTGCATTAAAATTCTGGCATGTTGAATATATGTGTGTGTATTTATGGGAGAAATAGCCAGGATTTTTTTTTCTTACTTCTCTGAACAGGCTTGGGAAAAGAGGCACATATCTTGATTTCAATTTTTCTCTTCATAATTGCCTCTAGTATTGTAAAGTCAGTTTTATTCCAAAAGATTTTGTTTCAAAATGTTCACGTTGATAGATTCAAGAGAGAGAAGTTGAAAAATTCCCATAACATTTGGGAATCGAATTTCTGGTGTGCTGCTAATGTAGTGTAAACTTCAACAGAACACCCTCACAGGAGCTTTGTAATTCATTATCAAAATTGGAGATGAAATATGAGTTGGTTCAGATGCAGAAAATTCTCTGTTAAAAGCACCCATTTGTCATAGTGGTAATTATAAAAATAAAGCAGTTGTGTCACATTGAAGTAGAAAGAACAAATACGAAATATATGTATCCTCGCAGAGCCTTCTACTGTCAGTTTCTTCTTAAGCAGAGGAGCTCTATAATTGTTTATTCTGGTCCTCATTGCATCCGAGTAGGAAAAAAAACAACAACAACAACAAAAAAAAAAAAACAACAACAACTTGGACTCATGGCCTAGTGGTTAGTAGCATTTGTGAGTGACACAGGTTTAAGTCTGCTCTGTATCCTGTTTCCATTGTATTTTTTAGTTGATAGTGATATATGTGATACATTGTTATTAATTTAATTAATTAATCAGCATAGTTTAATTAAAATTTTTGCTTTGGAATCTCACTGCAATTTATAATTATATCTCTTAATTTCTAATAATGCATGCTAAATCTGCAATGTTTGTATGTTACAAATTACAGATTTGATCTCTGCGTTGTGGCCAGATTACAAGATGCAGAGTTCATTTTCACTGGCTGTTTTGGGAAGGTGACAAAGGATAAATGAATGTGTTGATGGTGTTAAACAATGGTAGGTTTACTCTTGGGGACTCTAAACACTTTCGGGTTGTGTGTCATTTGTCAGATGCTCTGGGAATTTGCCGAAGCAACGCTGCTTTACCAGGACCATGGGGAGGGGGCAGTAAAGGGGTGTAAAATATTATCCAGATCTATTATCCATATCTAAACATATCACATTCACTAGTTTTCTTGGTTAAATAATTAACACAGAGTAGAGGAGAAAGTAAAAAATGTGGTGTACAGCCTGTGATGGAGGAGAGAGTCCAGACCCAGCTTGGCTTTGAGACCCTCCCGCCTCCCGGGGCAACAGTAAGTGTGGATTTTGGATGCTGGAAGAATTGTTAGTAGTGAGGTAAGCTGCTGTCATGCATCTATTGTGTAGCTATTGGCTAGAATTATCTGAACATGCTTCTTCAATGGCTCCACAGTTCTTAGTAACACATAGGCTTAATAAAATCCTATTTTTGGGTTCATCATTTACCAGGAACATGCTTTGATAAGTTGAGTCAAAGGCCAACCAAGCCAAATTTTTATTGAATTATATCAAATGTTTTTACTAAATGACACCAGCGTGAAAAATCGAAGGAATGGACAAGTAAATAGTGAGGTAGTGGTTTTATACTGTGCATGACTAATGTGCATATAAGGGTAAATCATCCATTAGTATCTCTTTATTTTCTATCCAATGCGAGATTCCAGAGAAGTCTGAACTGAACAACACTCAGGAGTGGAAGGCTTGTTCATGTAATTGCATAAAGTAAAAATGTGCTGAAATCATAATGAAGAAGACTCACAATGAACTTATTGAAAAGGCATATGGTGCAACAATCATGCAGAAACAAAAACATAATACAGGAAATTATATCGCAGAGAGGACCCCTGCAGACTCAAAGTCAATAAGTCTTACTTTGTAATGACAAGGCAAGGTTAGTTCAGGTTCCCAAAATAACATAGTAATACTTCTATATTAATAATTCACCAATTTGTTTGACATAAAACACTTAATTAAAGTATATTTGTCATAAAAGTTTTAAGTTTTTTAAATTATATGGAACCGACAAGAATCAAATTTTTGACTGAGATTCATCAAACTGTCAGCTGTAAGTGGAATTTGAATTTTAACACTAAAATCATACAGTATTTACTATACTGTAGATTACTTTTAGACAAGTGCATTATGCACCTACTTTTTGAGGTGGCACTGTCTTGGAACATTTGGTAGCCTAGTTGAGATAATGATACACAAGTGCCTTGTGAAAGTATTCATACCCCTTAATGTTTTTCACGTTTTGTTATGTTGCTGCCTTTTATTAAACTGCTTTAAATTCCTTTTTTTCCTTATTAGTCTGCACTCCACCATAATGACAAAGCAAAAAACTGATTTGTGACAATTTAGCAAATTTATTAAAAAGGAAAAACAGAAATAAGTACTTTGCATAAATATTCATACCCTTAACACAGTAATTTGTTAAAGCACCTTTGCAGCCTTAAGTCTTTTTGGGTATGATGCGACAAGCTTTGCACATCAGCATTTGGAATTATCTGCCATTCTTGTTCTCATCTCGTCACCTCTCAAGCTCTGTCAGGTTGGATGGGAGCTAACATTTTCAGGTTTCTCTAGAATATATTCAACTGGGTTCAAGCCCAGGCTCTGGCTGGGCCACTCAATGACATTCACAGAGTTGTCCAAAAGCCACCCTGGCATTGTCTTAACTGTGTGCTTAGGGTCACCTTCTGGCCAGTCCGAGATTCTGAATGCTTTGGACTAGGTTGTCATTAAGGCTTTTCTCTATATGTTGGTGTGTTGAGCTTTCCTTCTACTCTGACAAGTCCCCACAGCATGAGGCTGCCACCACCACACTTTACAGTTGGGATGGTATTGTTTAGGTGATGATCAGTTTCCTCTATACATGATGCTTGGAACTGAGGATCATCAGACCAGAAAATCTTGTTTCTCACAGTCTGAGAGGTTTTCATGTGTCTTCACTGAGGAGAGGATTGAGTCTGGCCACACCTCCATAAAGTCCAGATTGGTGGAGTGTTGCAGTGATGTTTTTATTCTGAAAGTTTCTCCCATCTCCATATATGATCATGGAGCTCAACTAGCATGGCCATCAGTTTCTTGATCACCACTCTAACCAAGGCTCTTCTCCATCAATTGCTCAGTTTGGCCAGGAGGCCAGCTCTAGGAAGAGTCCTTGTTGTTCCAAACTTCTTCCATTAAGGATAATGAAGGCTACATGCTTCTGTTGAACCTTCACTGCAACAGAATTTTTTTTCTGAACTCTTCCCCATAACTGTGGCTTGACACAATCCTGTCTCTGAGTTCTACAGGCAGTTCTTTTGACCTCAGGGTTTGATTTTTGCTATGATATGCATTTTCAGCTGTTAGACCTTTTATTGATAGGTGTGTGTGCCTTTTCAAATCATACCCATCAATTGAATTTGCAACAGGTTAACTCCACTCAAAGTGTTATAACATCCACAAGCGAAGGGTCTGAATACTTATGCAATATAATCATTTCAGTTTTTTATTTTGAATGAATTTGCAAGGTTGTTACAAACCTGTTTTCAGTTTTATCATTATAGTATATGGAGTGTAGATTGAGGTTTAAAAAAAAAAAGTAATTTAAAGTAGTGTAACAGAAGGCAACAACATAACAAAATGTGAAAAAAATGAGGCAATGTAGGTGTAAGATGAGTAGTAGTAGTAGTAGTACAGTTTTTGTTTAGCGTGCAAGAGGACCTGAGTGCAAAACTCAGCTTATCTGTCTAAATATGTATAGTTATATATAGTTAATCTATCAAAATTGTGATGTATCTTGACAGTTGGTGATCACCATGCATTTTCTATGCAAAAGAGCATCTTAGACATTTTGTCATATAGGTTTTGAGTGATATTAGGGTAGGTTAATGGTGATGACCATGGTGATGTGCAAGGTAATTATCAAAGATACAACTAACTTTCGAGAGTTAGTTATATCCACTTTGTCTAAAAATACTAAGGAGGCACTGTTTCCAATGGGCATGAAACTTTTGCTTTGAGTAATATCACAAAACAATAAGAGCCATCAAAATAGTCACCTAGGTTTCTATAATATTCTTTGTCCCTGAAAAGATTAGACATTGTCTTTCAGTGTTGCTTTAGAAATGCTGTTGGACTTGTGCACAGGTCTTGTGGGACCTCTTTTAAAAAAATAATACACACACCCCGGTACTGTGAGTGCACAGTACCGCATTTTAAAAAACTGTCAGAGCTGTCACATTGCCAAATTTCCTTATTTTCCTTATTTAATTTCAGCTTGTTAATTTCCCACGTTCTTCAAAATACTCTGTAAACATTGGGGACAAATCAATAATTTAATGTTATGTGAACTGAACACAGTTCAGTTCACATAACATTAAGGAATAAACTATTACTAGATTCCTTCTTTGTTATCACTTGTTGAATAGGATTTTATTCCAGGTGGTAAAAAGAGCACATAAAATACAGCCACCTCTGATAAAGCTACTATTTTAGTCCCACTGTTTTCTTGGAATGCACATTTTTTACTTCAATGTGAACTCCCTTTTGTGTTAAATCCCTTTTGAAAGGCAAGGTAAGATACAGTCCAGTCAGTAGAGCTCCACTGCATTGTGACTAATCAGGCCACAGTGCTTTAAATAAACTCTATGAAGCAGATGTACAGTAACTGCTGAAAGCCCAATTAGGTTCACTTCAAAGCAGTGTTTTCAGTACTTCCCATTGGCATTTCAAGTTGTGCCAGTGCTTTCATCTTGTCCTGTGTCCCAACTGGTCTCAGCTCATAGACAGAGTCAGGAAGTCATCGGGAACGCCTGCCACATTAATGTTCCAGGGACGGCGTGACTGTGTATCTTAGTAGGCTGGGAAGAGGATCCAAGGACTCTAAAATTTCAGATAAGACCCTAAAAGTCATGATACAATGATTTTGTATGTTTGTATGATATGATTCATACAAAAATGTGTGATTTTTAGAAAAAAAAAACATGCATTAAGGTTCACCGATAAAGGTGCAGACACATTTACCATTACTGTGAATTTTGGCAGGTGAAATGCAGTGATTTCAATTGTAAACCATCTGATTGGGAGTTTCTTGTTAGGAAGAAAGATTTCCCCATGCATATTTTGCAGCGGGTTCAAGTTGGTCATGCACTTCTGCATGGGCAAATAGAAAGCTGCTTGTTTTAAACGTGAGCTGTGCTTCATACATAGCTACGCTATTGAAAATAGACATTGGACCTTTTTTTGCCAGTGAAATTTTGCTGGAATATCACTAATTAACCACACCCTCCTGATAGTGAGGCATGAGTAGATTTATATGAAAACACACAAATAAGGTTGTATGAAAATGTACAAGTGAGATTGCATAAATTATTAGAATTAGCCACCGATTCGCCATGAGAGTGTGTTGAAGTTAAGTCTCAGTCTTAAAGGGTTAGTTCACCCCAAAATGAAAATTCTGTCATTAATTACTCACCCTCATGTCATTCCAATCCCGTAAGACCTTCATTCATCTTCGTAACACAAATTAAGATATTTTTGATGAAATTGGAGAGCTCTCTGACCCTCCCATAGACAGCAACGCAACTGTAATGTTCCCAGGTCCAGAAACATAGTAAGGACGTCAGTGGCTCAACTTCAATTTTGCGAAGCTATGAGAATACTTTTTGTGCGCAAAGAAAAAAAAAAAAGACTTTATTCAACAATTCCTATCCCCCGAGTTACCGTCTTCCGCCATTTTAGAGAGTATCACAATGCATACGCACACTTTCCCCTAAGCGTAAACAACGCTGATTATGTTCATGCGCATACTTTCCCCCCGAAAGAAAACAACACTCATTACATCAATTACAACTATATTTTTGTTTTCTTTGCGCACAAAAAGTATTCTTGTAGCTTTGCAAAACTGAAGTTGGGCCACTGATGACACATGGACTGTTACAGTTGCATTGCTGTCTATGGAGGGTCAGAGAGCTCTCACATTTCATCAAAAATATTTTCATTTGTGTTCCAAAGATGAGCAAAGGTCTTACGAGTTTGGAATGACATGAGGGTTAATGACATTAATGACATAATTTTTATTTTTGGGTGAACTATCCCTTTAACTTCACTATTGAAAATGAAATGTATCGTATCAGGTGAACTTTGAAATGAAGCACAAATAGATATTTATTTAATATCATTTTACACGCACCACCACAAAAGGAAAAAAATAGACAAAATAAATATAGAAAATCCGGATCTAGAAAATAAAAACAGAAAATAAATACATTTTCAGTTTTCAAGTGGCCACCCCCTTTCCCAGGGTACGGTTTTGAATGTCAAAAAAAAAACAACAACAACAACAACAACTTTACACATTTGAAAAGTTAAGATTTGGCTTCTCTTTCCAGCCACGTCTCAATTCTCAACTGCAAGCAAAAGCTTTCTTTGGTTACTTTGGGAGCTACAGCCATGAGAAACTGCTGAGAGAGTGTTTTCCGGCGTCGCTGTCACATGTCTCCATCCATTAGTCCGGCAGGGAAAGGGGAAATGATGTGGGCCGTCATTGTGAGTCGGCAGAGCCTGAGAGAGATTGCGAGGTCGGAGGAGGTGTTAGGGAGCCTCGCCGTGCTGCCGTAGAGGAAAGCAGCGGCTCCACAGGGCTTCCCTCCTCCCCGCGGGGCCACGATAGGCTGGGTGGCAGGAGGGCCGGTTAGAGGATGAGGCCGCCGCTGGGGGGGAGGGTATCGGCTGTGCCGGGCTCCCTTCTGCCCTCTCGCTGACAGGATCTGGTCAGTGTCCTGCTGCTGAGGGTCACGGCCCAGCTTACGAACACAAACTTATCTTCTGTACATCTGCTGGGCCGCCTGCGCAGTCAGTCTGTCTCCACGGCAGGCTGCGCTCTCTTTCCTGCAGGGGGAGGTTGGGGGATGCTTTGGTTGAGGAGAGTGACGGAGAGAGGGAGAGGGCCAGCGGGAAGGGGGGACAGAGTGGGAAACCAAGGATCTAGACCGTGCCAAGACGCTGAGCTACATGGAAAACACGAGCTGCCTCCAGGGTAACAGGCCCACTTCTGAATTTCGACAAACAAAAATAACTCCGGCGACTGGATACGTCCATTCCTCAAGCGCTGTGCACTTTTTCTATCTGTCAGCCAGAATTCCCAGAAGCTGAGCAAACTCATTCTGGAACCTGGACTGTCTTTGAGGACTGCTAATTTGCTCTACTGTTACAAGCGGGGAAGAAACTCAATAATACTGTTTTGCGCCAGTTATTTATCATTCCTCTCTCCACAGATGGAGATGACCTTTGAGTGACCAATGGTGAGGCTCAACCCCGGCCCTTTCGGTGACTTATTTCATCATTTGAGCGGCGTATGATTAAATTCTCATGACCTAATGCATTGTAGAATGCCTTGGAACTGAAGTTAATGTTTTTTTCTTTCTCTTCTTTTTTTTCATTCTACTCCCACCCTTTCCTCAGCAGAGCAAGGGAATGCTGACTTCGTCTGCCCAGGAGAAAATGACAACTTCATTAGAAGGGCTTGGATAGTGCAGAGAGTGGGAAAACAAATGACTGTGAGCAGTGTTGATGGAGTGCAGTGAGGCTAACTCAGAGGAGCTCTACCTGCCAAAATCTTGTCTGCCTAACCTTAACCCAGACGAAAGAATTAGGAGATGATGTATGGTTGAGAGCGTGCTATCTGATGGGAGGAGCGCTATGAAAGGCATGATTTGGGTCTCTTCTATTTTAGAAAGCAGTTTTGGTTCAAAGTGCTGGTTTTGCAGTGAGCCTTTGACACATGACATGATGCTCATTGTTTTTGTCCATGAACAGCATGTTTTTTTTGTTTTTTTTAATTTCTAAAAGAACACATTTTTATTAATTGAATTTTTATTTTATTTTTCCAGTGTTTTACCTTATTAAGATTTGAAAAACCTCTCTCCACCAAATCAAAGTGGTGCAATATGCAGAAAAATGCAGAAAAAAAAATAAAGGATAGGATAAAATTAAAAAACGGGTAAAGATATCACACAGTGGACCCCTGCACACTTATGACAATGTGTCAAGGTCTCTTAAAATACTTCATAATATTTATTTTAAGCTTGAGAAATATATTTTAAAACTTTCTTTGTTCCGCATTGTTAGTTGTTGGTGACACCACCTGATTTTGAAAAACTGGCTTTTCTTAAAATTAATGTAAAAATGAAAAAGGAAGAAGGAAAAAATCATACGAAGCCAACATGAATGATTACTTTTGTTCTTTTGTTATTGTAAACACTGCATATCATTGACCCACATACAAACCAGAATTTATACTAGATTAAACAAGAATGAATTAAAAAACTGAAAAGATACTGCAGTAGCTTTTCTCTTTTTCTTCTTTTGTTTGTTTGTTTGTTTTATTTATTTTTATAGCACAATTAAAACAACACAAGGTTGACCAATGTGCTGTACAGTAACAACTAATAAAAAGAGGTCCATATCACAGAAGGACAAAAAGAACAAAAAAGAAATGGGTAAAATAGACAAGTAAAACAAACATCATAAATTAACGAACCCCAATATTGTAAGCTCAGTGTGATTCAGCCAAAAGCTAATTCTAATAAATACGGTTTCAAATTTCTTTTAAAAGACCCCAATGTAGATAGGAGTCTAAGACGTAACGCCAAGCTATTCCAAAGCTTTGGGGCCACCACTGAGAATGCCCGATCACCACACAGCTTTGACCTTGACCTGGGGACAACTAAGATTATCTGATTAGATGACCTTAGATTCCTTTGAGGTTTATGAACATGTATGAGATCTGTTAAATAAGAGGGCGCCAGATTGTGTAGGACTGTATACTAAAATAAGTAATTTAAAATCGACCCTGTGGTGAACTGGAAGCCAATGTAAAGTGGCTAAAATAGGTGTTATATTCTGATGTTTACGGACACCCATCATTAACCTCGCAGCAGCATTCTGCACTAGCTGTAAGCGAGATATCAATGATTTGCTCACACCTGCATATAAAGAGTTACAATAATCCAGTCTAACAAAAATAAAAGCATAAATAAGCTTTTCAAAATTGCTGGGTGACAGAAACGATTTTACCTTGGATAATAATCTTAAGTGAAAGAAGCAGGACTTAACTTGACCACTGACTTGATCTGCTTATCAAATTTCAGAGAGACATCAAACTGAACCCCCAGATTCTTAACTACTGATTTATGGAAAGGAGCCAAGTTTCCTAAATCAGAATGGACTTGGGACTCAGAGTTTCCAAACCAGATTACCACGGTCTTACTTTCATTTAAATTTAAAAAGTTTGCTGACATCCATAATTTAACTTCATGCAGGCAGTTTAGTAGAGATGTAATTGAACTCTTACTGTGCTTCCGCAAAGGAAAGTATACCTGAGTATTGTCGGTAAAACAGTGAAAATAAACTCCATGCCTTTTAAAAATAGAACCCAAGGGCAGCATATACAGTAGGAACAAGATTGGACCAAGGATTGAACCTTGGGGAACACTACAGTGCAATGAAGCAGATTTAGAATAAAATTGACTAATATTAACCGAAAAAGATCTGTTAGAAAGAAAAGACCTGAACCACTCAAGAGCAGTGCTTCGGATACCCATAATCTTTTCCAAGCGAGTGATTAGAATATTGTGATCAATGGTATCGAAGGCTGCACTTAGATCCAATAAAATCAAAATCACAGAGTCACCAGAGTCGATTGAAGATAAAATATCATTTAATACTTTCAACAGGGCCGTCTCTGTGCTATGATTTACTTTAAATCCGGATTGAAACTTTTCATAGATATCATTTTGGACCAAAAAACAGCCTTTTCTAAGACCTTAGATATAAAAGCTAATTTAGAAATGGGGCGATAATTTGATAAAACATTTGGATCTAAATTTGTTTTTTTCAAGAGGGCCTCTACAACGGCATGTTTAAAACTAGCAGGAAATTCTCCTGATTGCAGACTTTTATTTACTAAAATCAATAGACTTGGGCCAATAACCTCAAGAGTCTGTTTAATAATTTTTGATGGGATAATATCATGGCAGTAATTTGTAGGTTTCTACTGGCCAATTATCTTAGATAAAGACTGAAGAGAAAGAGGAAAGAATTGATTAAATGACGCAGATGTGAAACTAGTAAATGGAAAAGTAAAAGAACCAGGCACAATCTGCATTCTAATATTGATGACTTTCTGAGCAAAGAAGTTTAACGATCATCGCAAGCCGTAGTAGGAAGAGCAGAACAGGTGGCAGAAGGATTTAGTGCAGAATTTATCGTATTAAACAACAATTTTGAATTCCCATTATACCTCGAGATTATTCCAGCAAAATAATTCATTTTAGCCACTTTTACAGTATTCTGATTAATTAATTGATTAATTACAACATCCAGAATGACACATGAAGTAAAAATACTGCTGAGAATAAACATATGATCTGAAAAAAACGAATTCTGAGTTTCAATATCCCCAACAGAAAGGCCCAGAGATAATATTAAGTCCAGGGTGTGGCCTTTTTCATGAGTTGGACCTTGCACATGTTGGACAAAGTTAAAAGAGTCAATCACATCTAAAAATCTTTAGCCAGAGGATTTGATGAACAACAGACATGCACATCGCCCTCTATTAAGAGTTTATCACATTTCACACATATGTTGCCCAAAAAGTCTGTAAAATCCCATATAAAATCCTTGTTAAACTTTGGAGGACGATATATCACAGCACAGAGTATTGAGGAGTTCAACTGAAACAACTGCAGCTCAAAACTAGCGTAGTGCGTAGTATGCAGAGTCCGACAGTTCAAGCTGCTCTTAAAAATAGTTGCCAGGCCACCTCTGCATCCAGAGACCCGCGGTGAGTTTAAAAAGTCACAGTTAGATGGTAACAACTCTGAAAATGAACTTAAGTCACCGGTATTTAACCAGGTCTCTGTTAAAAATAAAATGTCCAAATTCTGTGTGTCAAAAAAGTCCTTTAAAATAAAAGTTTTACTTGCGAGTGACCGCACATTAATCAGAGCAAACTTTAACTCTGTGGAAACTTTCAGCTCACCCGACTCGCGATGCAGAGAACGTAGATTATGCACGTTTACTTCTTCTTCTTCATTTGATTTATTTATGCATGCATGCATGCATGTCACACTCTAGTGATGAGTGACTGAGAGAGAAAAATAGAAAGAAACTTGGGTTGCACTTTATTTTACAGTACATGCACTTACAGTGTACTTACAGTGTACCTACCTAAGAAAGTACTGGTAATATGAGGTAACTACTTGGGTTAGGGTTAAGTAGGTTCAGGGTTAGAACCTAGTTTTTACCTAGTTATTGTAATTATTATAATAAGTACATAGTATGTACATGAATAAACAGGACTGTAAAATAAAGTGCTACCGAAACTTGACTTGAAACAGGGAACACTGTAATAAAATTTGAATGGGAGACCTATCATTAAAATGTAAAACGGTATACCTCTTCTTTGTAAGCACATTTTTTCATTCTTTGTAACTAGGGGTGTGCTATCAGAATATAAAATGAATAAGAATTACATTTACAATTAGATTAGATTTTTTTCCCTTAAAATACAGGAACCTGTACACTGAAAAGAAAGTAGTAACAGGCAAATCTTACCTCAAGAAACTATTTCTACCTAACCTAACCCTTACACACTAAATTAACTGGTGTAACCTATAGTGGAATCAGGTTGTTTCAGGGATGAATTTAATTTAGATGTTTAGATGTTTTCTGTGGTCGAAAATGTATTAGGCTAATGTCCATTAATACTTTGACATTTTTCATGCATTTTCATTTTTATGTCTTTTCCTCGTTAAGTTTACTCTTGTGTATTTAACATTACAACATGATTGTCTAATTCTACAAAATTAGACTTCTGTTTTCACATTTTATGATATTTCTGTTATGATCTATGACACTGATCAAACATTTTGAGGTTGATTAGCCTGGATTTCAGTCTATGGCGCTCAGGAATGCCACAAACAGGGTAGAAAAGGTCATTTGTTTCATGTTTCTTGATGTGAAATACAAGTTGGATAAGGCAGAGGATCAAGTTGTGTCAAAAAAGACCACTAACCACAGACTGCCCTGCATTTCCTAAAGCCCCTCTGACAAGACACTGTAGACCAAGCCATAAAACCTGTAGCACATCACTCACTGCTCATCCACTGTATCCTATTAACCCTTCTTAATACTGAACACCATACAAAACATCTGCTGAGCTTTGTTTTTACTTCAGTAGGTCTCACTAGAATGTCTAAGTACGTCTAAACTTTAACTAGTTAGTCTGTGCGCTCGAGATTGCTAAAAACCTTTATGATGCACCATATGATCAGACATCAGGTGATAAGGACGGTGCACTGCATGTGATGCTGAAAATGTTTGAATACTTTTACTCCAGGTATTGTATCTGCTAAATTTTATGATGTTCCAGAAACAGCCATAATGAAAAGTACTTTTACAGTAACATCAACAAAACGTCAGTTTAACAGATTTCATATTGTTTGCTCTCCACAACGGTGCGTTTCATGAATTATCGTGGCTGTTAAACACGGCTTGATCTAATATGGGGAAGCTATAATAAAAAAGTCAAACCACTTCACAACTTCTGAGTCATTGTGGTGATCTATAACTCACACCTTGAACCTGTAGGCTTACAGACTTGCTAACATTTCAAAAAGACCTCAAAAACAAAGCACAGGGGTGTTCCCAGCATGCATTGCCTAAACATTGTTCATTTCTCTGCTTCGCTGGGGTAGAGGCTCGGATGAAATAGGGCGTGATCAGGCTCAGCGTACATTTTGTCCTGGCTGCCTCTCTCAAGGCTGGATGGGGCGTGTGCTGCATGGTTTCCACGCCGACCGTTCATGCAGGTGCCAGGCACGGTGAGAGGCTTCAGTCCTGCGGCGTTGACCCAAGACGCCCTCAGCCAGCCGTGATGGATTCTCTCCTCCCCTGGGCCAGAAGCGTGAGCTGTTATGGGCTGGAGCCTCACATTCCTATTTATCAGTATTTGCGGTAAATGCATACATGTGCGCAAACACAGCAAGATTAACACAGTGACCTGATGTAAGTTTATCCACTAAACCACACACTGTCTGTAAAAAGGGAGTTGTTAAAAGTATAGAGCATTTTATTAGCAGTCCCCAAAGGTTCACTTTTTTACTTAGACTTGACATCAGACAGGCTAATACTCTGGTTTAAACTACTGTAGAAAGAATAATAACATTTTTTATTTCAGTTGTAAAGGATATAATACATTTTTAGTGCAATACATTCAATATAATACAATATAATACATTTAATGCAAGTGCACTTAAAATGCTTTATTTTGCTCAATATTTGCATATGCGTTACATTAAAGGGGTCATGAACTGCCTTTTGTTATTATTTTGTACTGTTCTCTGAAGTCCACTGATGTTATAAAGATTTTTATATCAAAAACATCATAATTTAGAAATAATAAGCTATTTTCTGTCCTGTTTTTGACCCCTCTCTTCAGAACGCTCTGTTTGAATAGGCGTGGTGGATTGTAGACTCTGAAGTAAACGCCCACTGCTATGATTGGCTAACAGTTGTGTATGTTTGACATCCTACATCCTTCACAGATGGATGCTGCTTTGATTTAGGATAAAACTGCATAAATGTGCTGCATATCAAACGATTTTAAATAACAGACAAAGCAATAGTGAACACATAATGAAAACAGTTACTCACACTTGTGTGGTGCGACAATATAGTTGGCACAGTATTGTCTTTTAGTTTCAATCTTTCTGAAAATCCTGTGTCCTGAAATTCAGAAAATTGTGTCTTGTTTGTAAATGAATCCACAGTCAAATGAAGCGAACAAAGGACCAAGTTCTTACTGACATGGTCTAGAACTTCATTTTAAAAAAATAGTTCATCTACTCTTTCCTAATGCTGGGATCAGAAGGAAGGCAATGCAAAGACCGCACAGCATCTTGTTGTCTTCGAAGTCTTTATTGTTTGGTTTCTGCGTAGAGCTGCACTTGCCTCTCTCGTTATTTACACTACGTGCACAAAACGGTCAACGGGGCCAAACAGGCAGTGATGTAGAAGCAGGCCTTGATCTTCTTCTGTAAAGACGGTGTTTAGTCACACTATTACATCATAAATTTACACATTCCACAAGTTGTCGTTTTGGCAGATTGGCTTCAATATAAGCTGTTTTTAGACTAACAAGAAAGTTTTGAGTTCTGAAAATTGCAGGTTTAAAATTGAAAATTTAGGGGTGTGCCCGAAGCCGAATACCTTATTCGGAAAGGCACAGATAATGCTTTTAAAACAAATAACGGATAACGAATAATTCTGACCGAATATTCGGCTGAGGCTGCAGCACGTGTTTGCTAGATTCACAGTGAGCCAGGGGATCAGCGTGATATTTTACACTAACCTCTAAATTCACGGATTGATGAGTGTATGAAGTGAATGAATGTAAACTTTATGGAAGAAAAGAGCGCAAATCAAACACAGCTTGCTGTTGCCTCTCCGTGCATCTCTCATAAATCAGAGCTTGGCAAGAGTAATATTACCTAAAATAATACATCATACACGTTCTAGTATTTGTGTATATTTAAAAGGCAATGATTTAAACCTTACAGGCTACAATATGATAAGCTACACGAATGAATGGAATAAGCACAGTGCGATCACCAATCAAACAGCCGTGTTGCCGTCTCTCAAAAACCAAACCGGCTCTCTGTCAAGAGTAGGCTAATAATGAACTTAGACACAGATACATTTTCTACTAGGTCTACATGTTTTCTTCTTTATCCTTTGCTGGTTTGCGTGGCACACGCACATTTGTTTAGTGAAGTTCACAAAAAAAGTGTTTAAAGAGTCCTGCTTATAATGAAAATGTGCGCCTTGAATTAATTCAGTCGTGTTCAAATGATCACTAAATGTTTGCCTTGAAATCTCTCTACTTGTATGATAATTTTTTTTTTTTTTTTTTTTTTTTTTTTAGAAATTTTTAATTTTATGTTTTAGAACACTGAATAGGGCAAATAGTCGAAACAAATATTTTTCCATACTCTGTTCCCTTTTATTTTTCCAAACCTGCAAATTACTTAAGTTAAATACTTTTTAAACTGCGCAGGAACCGGTGAGCCAAAGAAAATCATGTTGATTTACATAAACCTCTAAAATTACAAAGCAGTAAGAAGTATGTGAAGTAAATAAGTTTAAAATAGCCTACTATGAATGGAATAGGCTAAGCGCAAATAAAATAGCAGTGTTGTAGTTGCTTTCCATGCATTTCCTGGAAATTACTTAGATCAATTTCCATATTTCTAAACTGCGTAGGAACCCTTACTGTTTTAATTAGAATATATTTAAATATTTATTTATCGGATCACGAAATGTCCCCAAGCTGGGACTCGAACTCGAGTTCCCCGAAGCACAACCGCACTGCATCTCGAAGCACTGCCTATACAATACAAGGGTATCGGCTCGGACTGTTAGAACATATTTAAATAAATGTTATAATCATAAAAAAATAATTATTATCTTAGTTAAACACAGCATATTTGTTCTGTGATAACTAGGAAAAAATATAGGCTGTAATACCATGAACATAATAACGGTATTATCAAGTGTATCTGTACAAAGTTCTGGTTCAAGCTCCGCCTACTTCCGGTTTTATCCGAATACAGATACAGATACGAATAATTTTGTGATCGTAACAGATACAAATACAGATACAAATACTGACTTCGCTGCACACCCCTAATGTTTTTATGGTACAAAGACCTTTTATATCTCAAAAGATCAAGGGAATTTTGATTTCTCTGTTCATGAGCCCATTAAAATGCTTATTAGATTATTGTCTTGTTAGTCTAGCATCATGTTAACGCCAAGCTCTATTGAACTCATTTGTAAGTCTGAGTCTCACATGCAGAGCTCTTTTAGTATGGCTCATAAAGTTGCTGCCTATGTTAGAGCATTTCAAATTCATGACTCATGGGGTCACCCACATGGTGCTCATTTTTATCCTATATGATAACTGATTCAAAAATACATTAAAATGCAAATAACACATATAAAGACTTGAATGCACCTCTTAAGTAGCCTACAGTACTTTTAAAATAAGTAGAAAGCAAGGTTATTTTCGTAAACGAAAACGAAAACTAAAACTAAGACTAAAACGATTGGTCAAAAATTTTTTTCGTAAACTGAAATAAAATTAAAAAAAAATCTAAATAAATGAAAAAGTAAAACAAAACAAAATTTACAACAATTATTACAAAACTAACTGAAATAAAATAATAATTATCAATTTAATTCTGTACCTGATCCGTTTGACATAATGACCGCGTCCTGCATCAGTAAGGTAAAATTATTTATTTTCTCATACAGGTGCATCTCAATAAATTAGAATGTCATGGAAAATTTAATTTATTTCAGTAATTCAACTCAAATTGTGAAACTCGTGTATTAAATAAATTCAGTGCACACAGACTGAAGTAGTTTAAGTCTTTGGTTCTTTTAATTGTGATGATTTTGACTCACATTTAACAAAAACCCACCAATTCACTATCTCAAAAAATTAGAATATGGTGACATGCCAATCAGCTAATCAACTCAAAACACCTGCAAAGGTTTCCTGAGCCTTCAAAATGGTCTCTCAGTTTGGTTCACTAGGCTACACAGTCATGGGGAAGACTGCTGATCTGACAGTTGTCCAGAGGACAATTATTGACACCCTTCACAAGGAGGGTAAGCCACAAACATTCATTGCCAAAGAAGCTGGTGCAAAGTGCTGTATCCAAGCATGTTAACAGAAAGTTGAGTGGAAGGAAAAAGTGTGGAAGAAAAAGATGCACAACCAACCGAGAGAACCGCAGCCTTATGAGGATTGTCAAACAAAATAGATTCAAGAATTTGGGTGAACTTCACAAGGAATGGACTGAGGCTGGGGTCAAGGAATTTGGCTACAGTTGTCGTATTCCTCTTGTTACAGAGAACGTCAGAGACATCTTACCTGGGTTAAGGAGAAGAAGAACTGGACTGTTGCCCAGTGGTCCAAAGTCATCTTTTCAGATGAGAGCAAGTTTTGTATTTCATTTGGAAATCAAGGTCCTAGAGTCTGGAGGAAGGGTGGAGAAGCTTATAGCCAAAGTTGCTTGAAGTCCAGTGTTAAGTTTCCACAGTCTGTGATGATTTGGGGTGCAATGTCATCTGCTGGTATTGGTCCATTGTGTTTTTTGAAAACCAAAGTCACTGCACCCGTTTACCAAGAAATTTTGGAGCACTTCATGCTTCCTTCTGCTGACCAGCTTTTCAAAGACGCTGATTTCATTTTCCAGCAGGACTTGGCACCTGCCCACACTGCCAAAAGCACCAAAAGTTGGTTAAGTGACCATGGTGTTGGTGTGCTTGACTGGCCAGCAAACTCACCAGACCTGAACCTCATAGAGAATTTATGGGGTATTGTCAAGAGGAAAATGAGAAACAAGAGACCAAAAAATGCAGATGAGCTGAAGGCCACTGTCAAAGAAACCTGGGCTTCCATACCACCTCAGCAGTGCCACAAACTGATCACCTCCATGCCACGCCGAATTGAGGCAGTAATTAAAGCAAAAGGAGCCCCTACCAAGTATTGAATACATATACAGTAAATTAACATACTTTCCAGAAGGCCAACAATTCACTAAAAATGTTTTTTTTTTTTTTTTTATTGGTCTTATGAAGTATTCTAATTTGTTGAGATAGTGAATTGGTGGGTTTTTGTTAAATGTGAGCCAGAATCATCACAATTAAAAGAACCAAACACTTAAACTACTTCAGTCTGTGTGCAGTGAATTAATTTAATACAGAAGTTTCACAATTTGAGTTGAATTACTGAAATAAATGAACTTTTCCACGACATTCTAATTTATTGAGATGCACCTGTATATATATATATATATATATTCTACAATATATTTAGTAGTAGCTTATCATTGGTGACTATGTCAGTCAATGTACATATGGCAGAAATGTACGGAAAAATCAATTAAAGACATAATCAAACAGATGATGAACACTATTAACAGCAATTATTATATGTTGAAATCAAACTTATAGCAAGATTTTGTAGTTCTGTATGTTGTTTCAGGGTTGGCATCGTCTGAGGTCTTCTGAGGGGTTAGCATCATCTCTTCTCAGGTGTTCTGGATCCAGACTGAAGCTTGTGTAAATCCTAGTTACCACAGGATGTCAATCAGAAACAGAGAAACAAATAGAGACATAATTAGCATAGCTGCTGTTCCAAGCAAGCAAAATTGACTTGTTTAACCCAAGCTAAAGAATAATAATGTGCATTTGATCAGATATAACTGCAGTACAAGATTATGAGATGCATTATTTGAAAGCTTGGCCAAAGAGATATGTCTTTAATCTAGATTTAAACAGAGAGAGTGTGTCTTAACCCCGAACGTTATCAGGAAGGCTATTCCAGAGTTTGGGAGCCAAATGTGAAGAAGCTCTACCTCCTTTAGTGGACTTTGCTATCCTAGGTACTACCAAAAGTCCAGAGTTTTGCGACCTTAGGGAGCGTGATGGATTGTAGCGTGGTAGAAGGCTAGTTAGGTACACAGGAGCTAACCCATTAAGGGCCTTATAGGTAAGTAATAATATTTTGTAGCTGATATGTAACTTAATAGGTAGTCAGTGCAGAGACTGTAAAATTGGGGTAATATGATCATATTTTCTTAATCTGGTAAGGACTCTAGCCTCTGCATTTTGGACTACCTGTAGCTTGTTTATTGAAGATGCAGGACAACCAGCTACCAGTGCATTACAATAGTCCAGTCTAGAGGTCACGAATGCATGAACTGGCTTTTCTGCATCAGAAACAGGTAACATGTTTCGTAGCTTGGCAATGTTTTTAAGATGGAAGAATGCTGTTTTTGTAACACTGGAAATATGATTTTCAAAAGACAAGTTGCTGTCTAATATAACACCCAGATTTTTGACTGTAGAGGAAGTAACAGTACATCCGTCTAGTTGCAAATTGTAATCCAAGAGATTCTGTGTTCTGTTCTGTTTTTTGGTCCAATAAGTAATATCTCTGTCTTATCTGAATTTAATAAATTATTGGTCATCCAATCTTTTACATTTTTAACACACTCTGTTAGCTTAGATAATTTAGAAGTTTCATCTGATCTTGTTGAGATATATAGTTGAGTATCATCAGCATAACAGTGGAAATTAATCCCTTATTTTCTAATAATATTACCAAGGGGCAACATGTATATTGAAAATAGCAGAGGACCTAGGACAGATCCTTGTGGTACTCCATACTTTACTGGTGATAATTGAGATAACTCCCCATTTAAATAAACAAAATGGTAACGATCGGACAGGTAGGATCTAAACCATCTTAAAGCCTGCCCTTGAATACCCATATAGTTTTGTAATCGATCTATGAGTATGTCATGATCTATGGTGTCGAACGCAGCACTAAGATCAAGTAAAACTAGCAATGAGATGCAGCCTTGGTCTGACGCAAGAAGCAAGCCATTTGTAATTTTAACAAGTGCGGTTTCAGTGCTATGGTGGGGCCTGAAACCTGACTGAAATTCTCTCTGAGATCATTTTTTTGCAGGAAGGAGCACAATTGAGCAGACACAACTTTTTCTAGAATTTTAGACATAAACGGAAGATTTGAATTGGGTCTGTAATTTGCCAATTCCTAGGATCTAGTTGTGTTGTAACAACATGCTGTTTAAGATCAAACAGCTTTCAACAGAGATTGGAATGAATGAATCATTGATCATTGACAGCTTGTATTTCAGGTGAAAAGGTCATTACGGCATAAAAGTCAATGAAATGTATTACATGGATTTCTTTGGAGCACATATTTTAAAGCACTAAACCAATACATTTGACACAGTTCTGTGAACACACACAGTATAGTCATCCCCTTGGCTGTGGAATGCACAGGTCTTCTTCCTCTCTACATGCTGACTCATAATATGCTCCTTCCTCTTATACCGAAAGATAACTCACTTGCGTGGGCTTTTCCTCAACAGTTATAGGCTGCTGTTACAGTAAACTTAGAGTCTATACACTGACCTTGCCAATGAACCAGCTGCTACTGTTTTCACCTCAGACTTCCCCCATAAATCCTCCACCATGTTTCCTCTTAGCCACCCAAATGTGGCCCCATTCGTGGCCCTTTATTGTTTCATCCAGTGGCCCCATCCTGCAATGCTTCATTTTACCTGAAATCAAAATATTCTCCAAAGAGTAAGGCTGACTTGTGCTCTTTTCCCTAAGAAAGGGTTTCTATGAAACATGAAGTGTTTTTGTTCTAAGTGTCACTATGTGTTCACATGTGTCCAGTCAGTGGCTAGTGTGTGTTGTTTTCTTGAACGCAAAGTGAAAGTGGATGCCAGAACATCTCTTTTAAAGGCAATGACTTGATAAACTGAAGTGAAGCAAGTGATATTAAATTAATAGAGCATGGGAAACATTCTGGGCAGATAATTTCTTCGGGAGGTCTGTGCTGTAACTTTTTTACACTGTGAAACAATAGCTTTGTCCAAATCCTATTTAGCTGCCTACAGAGATTGCATTGGCTTATTTGAGTGTGAAGGCAATGCTAGTATTAAGGCAATTCTAGAATGTTCTATTTTAAAATATCCAAAATATTCAAAAATAAACCCAAGACAACAATGTAAACATATGGCTGCTGTACGTTTTCCTACTCGCTGTACTGTTAGATGTTTCAAATTTATTTATTTGTTTATTATTTTAATAATTTTTGTATTTATTTAGTTTAAACTTACTTTTATAATATATATATTTTTTTACACTTGTTACATTGTTTTTCTCAAAACTTTTCCACAGACCCCCTAGCATTCCCTTGCAGCCATCTTTGAAAACCCCTCACTGATGCTGCCTAAGAAGAAGGTTGCCTATGTGAGCATTAGACAACAAGGCACCTCACTAGGTTTTGGATGGAACAGAGCTCATGTGTGCCAAGTTCAGTGCCCCCCCAACTACTTATCCTCTTCAAATGAATACAAATGAATGTTTTCATTTTGAGCTGAACAGTAAAGTATGTTATCACAGGCCTGCTTTCCTCCACGCAAGAGAAGAGAAAATAAATATAGATTCAAACTATTTTCAAAAATGCTATCCTATTATGACTAAATTGAAGTTGTGTGCAAGAATGATGGTGTGATTAATATGGTCAGCTCTCATCTAACAGCTTTATGAAGTGCCTCATTTACCACCATTTCAAGAGGTCATGGCCTCACATGTAACACATGATCATTAGACTAATAACTTACATCATGGTGAAATTTAGTATTGTTCCATTTTATTCTGATAAATGATGAATATTTTTTTATAATAAATATATTATTGAGTTTAATTCCAGAAGTCCCCCCCCCACACACAAATTGACCAAGCTGTTCGTTGTTACGCAAACTCTTTTTAAGATTATTATAAGATAATAATGATTTTTTACCTTATTTTAAAATTGAATAATAATCTTTCTAAAGCTTAATTAAAGTATTTTTTTGTAGTAAAATATGAACCTTAAAGGAGAAACTGGTCAGTTAGAGTTTTTAAAATGATCTGATAATCTAATTTTCAAGGAATTCAGACAAATGCCAGGAACATGTCAGTGTGTGTTTTTGGGGGGCTTATATTTGGGGGAAGGTGAGGAGGTTTCCTAAATGTTGAATGATCATATTGCAATGGCAATGTTTATATCACTAATACAATGCTATAGTACTGCAGCTTGAGCTGAGTGTAAGGTAAACAATGAATGTGGTTTCATAAAATGTGTCCATGATTAAGAAAGGCAAAATCTTTTCAAATCAAGTTTTTCAAACATTTTCAAGTTCTTAGAACTTGTACTTTTTGTATTCAGGTTTTACATAGATCTGAAAAACATTTACCATTGTCAAAACTTTCAATTTAATGACATGAAAGTCATGTGGTGGAACCATCAAGTAAAATTAACATCTTCCTAATGTCTGAAGTGTACACATCTTAAATGTTTGTAATTAAATTTTCTTCATTTTCTTTCTTTTTTTTTTTTTGAAAGAAGAAAACAAGTATTAAAAAAACATTTATTCATTATAATATTATAATATCATTAATGGTAAGGGAATCACATCTCATGACATTTTACAAAAAAAAAAAAAAAGATCAAATTATATGCCATTTCAAAACAATTTTTGACAAATTGTCATGCTAGTCTTTAAGGGGTTCTCCCTATGATATCATATAATTTATATAATAAATTGTGTACTTTGTTGAGTATCATATTTGATACGGTTATGCCTCATATAGTATGATATAAGAGAATATGGAGTTAATAATCAATGAGTAAATAAACACCTTAATTTTATTCAAAGCCCCAAAGTGAGCAAAAAAAAAAAAAAAAAAAAAAGTTTGGTGCAATTTCTGATATTTATATGGCCTAAGTATATAAAGATCAAATTGTCAGTCATAAGTATGATATTTAAATGCTTAGTTTTATGATCAAAGCTCTGTTATTTTTAATGTGGGAGCGAAACATTTTATGCAATGAAATACAGTGATGATTGAGAGATGTATGAGTACAAAGCCTTAAGTATCATATTTGATACCGACTTTGAAAACATGATTTTTCTTAAAATATGTATGGATAATCAAGTAAATGGTAAAAATATCAAATAAAAGTACTAAGAATATAAAACGTATTCTTACATTTACTTATTTATAAAAATTCTGTAAAGATATCACAGAAAAAAGGCATCTGAAGAGGGATATTTTAGTATTACACTAAAAGGATTTTTACTTGCTATGAAGCACCAACCAGAAAGCATTGTGTACAAGAGGTTTTTCCAGCATTTTTTTAATCAATTTAGAGGACTTAGAAATTGTATAATAAATATAATACAGTAGACTTTATAAAGTAAAAGTCATTGGGTTTCATTTTATTTAAGATGTCCTTGTTACAGTGTAATTATACATTTAAGTACTGAGTAATATTACTTAACTACATGTACTTGCTTAGGGTTAGGATTAGGGTTTGGTTTAGGGCTGCTTGCATGTAATTATGCATCATTTATTGTTATTATAATAGTAAGTACATGTAACATGTGTAACAAGGACACCTTAAAATAAAGTGTTATCAGTCATTGTATAAATTAATTGCATTTTCACGGGTCACATTATTGACCCATTTATTATAGCATAGTCTGGGAAAAAGTATTTGTACATACATTTCAATATTATCAATATTTTTCCAATATTTGGTATCCACTCAACCCATCTCTGCCCAAAATGTGTCTTCAGCTAAACTGGACTAGTATAAATCTCTCCAGTTTGAGGGCTAGGTCTGACCTGTACTGTTGGCCCCCATGAGCCTTTGTTTGGCAGATGCCTCTGCTTCTCCTTTCATCCTCCCTTGAGATAAATCCCTTGATGGACCTTCTCGACTCTAGTTGAAAGTGCAGCGCAGCCGCCATACATCACAGTGGAGCTGGTTCGTTTGATGTGGGGCTGCTGTGGCCCACGGGTGGGCTGGAGATGGACTTCCTCACAGTTCCCCCTAGAAACTCGCTCATCAATCCTACGATCTGACCGCAGATCTCCCTCTGCTCAGCCACCTCTGCCCTCTTGACCACAGAGAAGCAACAACAAGAACGCTCTGCTTCAGACTGGGTGACGTTAGGGCAGAAGCAGCTATCCGTCACTCCGATTAGGCTCCTGAAAGTATATAAATCACCACTTAAATTGGTATCTTATTAAAAACAACATTTCTAACAATACTGACTGATATCAAGTGGCTCCTAAATTTCTTAGTCACTCCCAAAACAAATGGATTTAAAAAATAAACTTTAGTCGCATCGCATGAATCACGTTCACTCCCTGAACCCAACTGATAAGAACAGACTGATAGTTCTGATAAATCACTTTCACTTTCAGTTCCACAAAACCCCAGTTATTCCGGCTTCATATTCCCAACCATGTACTGTCAGAAAACCATCAGCAATTTTTTCTGTTCTTTCTCCTCAAATCAACGTGAAGCAGTTGCCACACCGTGTGCATCATGACTCACAATAAGGTGCCAAAATCACTTGAGGGGGAGGAAACCCCACACAAACACAGGAAGTGCTGCATTTCACACACAGGGACAGAGAGTCTGAGGTCTGTGCTCTGCTCCACTGATTTTGGAATAAGATTAACTTGGCCGAGAGTTATTTTAGAGTCGCTCGTGACAGCGCAGCCTCAAAAAATGCTGTGAAAAGTTATGTTATTTTGGTGCATTATGAGACTGAGGAAGTAATAAAACAGCACAGAATGTGCAACCAATTGAGGATCTGTCAAATTATGAGTGGAAAGTGAAAGTAGGTCTGGTTTTATTGATGTTTAATGTTGATATTTAACTTTGTCTGTCCAACACAATAGTCTTTCCAACTTTTTTGTCCCTGAAAACCATATGCAGATTCTGGCCATAAAGAAAAAAAAAGAAAAACCTCTGTAGTGAAGGAGTTGCTGATGTATTTCTTCACTTGAGTATCTGTCATTACCATAACATGGTTAACTCAGCATGTTAGAATAATGTCATTGACCTGAGTGCTTCTGACCAAGCAAGGTTATCAGTGGGGAAGAATTCTGACCAGACGACAGAGAAAAAGGGACCACCCGCTGTTACTGGAGCATGGATGTTGTAGTCCACATTTACAAGAATCTCCATTTAGTTAGCCAAATCAGTGGAAAATTATACGATAATTTTTTTAAAAGTACATTTCATGTAGTCTCCCAGTTTATGCGAGGTCATAAAACTGTTTGAGATGGGAGTAACTATCCTCACATGTAACTAACTCTGTACATGACATGAAAACTGCAATATTCCCAAATTGCACCACACTCTTTTCACTTCATTTCCTTCATAAACGCCTCTTGTAAGCTGAGGAACTGATTGAGAAAGAATTCCAAAGTATCTGTTACAAACAGCAAATGAACTTGAATCTCAAATATTTCATCACTGGTTTATATCACCTCCCTCATTCATTTCATCACTGGAATCTATCACACTCGCACCATTATCAGGGTAAAAAATAATAATAATAATTTGAATGTTTAGGCTACACTCTGGCGCCATCTAGTGAACACCTTGAAGACCTCATTCTTTAATCGCAACATCACTTCCAGGCATACGCATGTAACTTGATTAACCACTAGATGGTGTTGTGATGTTCAAAATAACTGTCTTCAAAAAACAGCCAGTCTTTTAGGGCAACTAGGAAGTTATACAGTCAGTGAACGTTTGTCCTTGTAATAAATTGTGCCATCATGTGGAGTTTCATCATTTCAGCTTAGTTGGGTTGAAGAGTGAATATAAAAACACACTCACAGTGTTTTTATATTCACGTGTGTGACGTTCAGTTATTAATCATCATAGGCTACCCAGCTGGACAATCCAACTTAAAATATTAAATATGTTTTGGAACATGGTTGCCAAACCAAGGTGGTCTGCAAGCTTCCCATTTAAGTAGCCTATGCTTAATTGTATTGGATGTGCACTTGTGTACTTCAGGATTATATTTCCTAACACACTTAATAAAGGCTTTAATTTAAAATTGCCAGTAATTTTGTTTTAATCATTTTTGTTATGCTTACTTGATTATCATTTAACTTAAAGTTAATATATTACTAATCAGCAGCTTCATCGTTACAAAATTTGTAATTACAAATATATACATGACAATGACATACACATTTCAATAGAAATGGCAGAAAAGTAGGCTATATTTTCGTTTACCATGAATGCTTCACAGTAGGCCTACATTCAAGCTACACTTTTACCCCATATAAAGATGTGCTTAAGCAAGGATACGCAGTTATGTAAAATTACCCAAGTATTAAATGTTTAAAAGTCTTAAGGAGCCAGTCCATTTCCAGTTGTTTGAAGTGAACTGAAATGTTATTTAAACGCACAATAACGATATCTAAAGGGCATCAAGATCTCGTGCTACCTCGGACTGTTCGTACCTAAAATGTTTACTTTTATATAATTTTTAATGTCCTGTCCAAGTAGCCCAGAAGGGCGGAACAAAAAATGAAGGCAAGGGGAAAAACACGCAGGCTGTGTTTCAAAACGTAGCAAGCCGCCTGAAGTAGACAGCATTTTTATCATCGAGGGCGCGCTCAGAATCCGTTCAGCTAACCGCTCTCAAACATGCTGCCTAGAATTTTGAACTCAATTCCACTCAATTCTGTCTAGTTAGGCGACTCGCTATGTTTTGGAACCCCGCCTTGTTCTCATGAATCCCCATTGGTCAGACTAAACCTCCTGCAGTCACAATACTGCACACACGTGACCAAGCTTTTCTGCACACACACACAGTAAAACACAGCAGGCACTTAAAAGCTTACGCCATGGCGCTTTGACCACCAGTTTCACCCCATATCCAAACAATCACTATGAACCCTCTCCGCTGACAAACACGCACCATCCCAGGGCTAATGGCGAGCGCGCTGCAGATGAAGCACTCCAGTCTGGAGCACACACGGAAGCGCGTAATAGATCCAGGACGGAGGCAAGCTGCACTCTCATTCCTCAGCAACATCTCTCTGGACGGGCGACCCGTGCAGGATGACACGGAGAATCAGACCGAGGATGAGGATAGCTCGAGGACTAGACAGAGCCTGGTTTCTGCAGTGGGCCAGCAGGCATTGGCCGCAGCAGCGAACCAGGCTCTCAGCAGTGCCCGAGCTGCTGGTTTCATGGCTGGGATCACGGGTCCCAGCGCGGCCGCCGCCGCTGCTGCTGCTCCTCCAGCGTGCGGAGCGGATGCGGAGGGGGATGTGTGCGGCTCTCAGTCCGTGTTCAGCTCCCCCTTTTCAGCAGTTCCACCGGCTACGAGAGGGAGACTTCAGACATACACTCAGGGAATCCTGCCTGTGTCCTACTCCAGGCAGTCCAGCCAGAACTACTGCTGTCTAGAGGGAGGGCAGATAGCCAACTCAGCCCTGGAACTGCAGAAATCCAGGTAACCTTATGCACTGCGATGAGGACAGCTCGTTATTTACAACAGAAATATAGTATAGCAGTGTAGTAAGGTGATCCACGAATTATTAACATGCAAGTTCATTAGTGTTATTCACTAATTACATATGCAAATGCACCAACAAATCTAATCCATTAAATTTAGCTCACTTGTAGGATTGCATTGATATTGATGCGTATAAATAATCTGTAACATAAATGAAACCATAAAAGTGCCATATGAAAATGATGTATGATCCTACAAATAAATGAACCTTTCTGAGTCATTTTTTGTAAGCACTTTTAATAACTATAACTAATATAAAAGTGATTTTTAGAAGATGTATGCAATCACTTCTCAAGTTCACTTACGTGTTACCTGAGTTACAGGTGTAGTTCCTCACATAAACTATGAATATGTTCCACTAACGTTTAGTACCACAAAGTGTCTATATATTTATATTTAATACATATTAGTATACAAATTAAATAAACAAACTTTATTTACATTTCACTCATGTGAGAAGTAAACTAGTACTATCTTTCTTTAAAATAAATGCACTTTAGGTTGATATTTAGTATAATAGAATTACGTTCATGCATTTTGTGGTGTAAGTGTCCAGATAGTTTTGGAGGGTACCTGTCTGTTTTTGTATTAAACTTAGTTCTTTAATAATGTAAAATTATTATGTAAAATAGTAATACAAATGCAAAGTACTAACATTTGCAATTTGAATACTCTAATGTAAAGACACATTTTTTTATACACCAGTGGTATGATAAATTTCAAACTTAATAAAGTCAGACAGTACACAGATATACTGTGCATCACAATGTTTGTGTACAGTAATGGGTCCCATTAGGTGTCAATTGTTGAAATTAAATGTTTGATACAATGTACCTTTTGTGTTCATGTCGTATTGCAAAAGTGTCTTACAATATTGCTATTGAGGTGGGATACAGGTATATTTTTAGAGCAATACACATTATAGAAGCTGTGAAGTGAGGGATTACCTAGACTTTATTGAAATAGGAGATTAGCTGCCATTGAACTAATGACCCCATTAGACACATTAAACACAATCCCTGAAAAAACAAATCAATAAACTCCATTCAGACTTTTCTACACTGCGTCATTCATTCATTAATATCCTAAGTGACCTGCATTCTGAAGATACTGCCAATGACACAGTTTGCATGGATGAATTCCTCACTTCACCTAATGTGTGCTAACCAAAACATTTTAACATTAAGAATTTAAAAGATATCTTTACATTTAATGTCAGGCAACTTTTTTTTATTTGATCACTAATGGTTTTGATTCATCTTTTTTTCTCTTTGACTGCATTTTTAAAAATATTTCCTCATATTCAGAACTGTTGAGATGTATGAATCTACTAATATGGCCCTTAAAACTCTTCAATGCTTTTTCATCTTTGAAATGTGCGCTATGGAGAAAAACACACAGCAGCCAGTATCTCTAAAGTATCAGGATCATATATTTAGCATGGTCATAGTGACAACTGTATCTAATCGGAGATGAGCAGGTGGCAACACTGAAGTGTCTGCCAGGCACATTAGTTTCAGTTCCAACCAACATAACCATAACATTTCAATCTCAGCCAAACAGCCATAGCACTGGTGTCTGTTGCTCTAACTGTTGCTTTAGAGGCATGCAAACCACAACCAAATCTACAGTCATTAACGTTCGGGTTACAGTATCTTTTACTTTCTCTTTCTAGCATACACACACAAACCTTCTGCACCTGCTTTGAGTGCTTTAATGTGAACATATGAACATGCTGTAATTTGAGACACTAGAGGCCATGCATGCAAGTTGGATGTCCTTTGTTCAGTTGCTTTGTTTTGGAGCAAGAGAGACAGAAGGGAATGTTTTTGTGAATTTAGATAGTATGCAATATTGCACTGTTTTCTTTGGTGTTTGTAGGGAAATAGTGAATCAAAATGAACCTACAGCATACTGACAGACACTGGACTGACCTGAAACCTAATTCTTGCTTCATTTCACAGTAATTATTATGTGTTTGGTTTAGTTGTGCAAGGTACTCAGAGATGGGTCAAAAAATGTCCTAATATCTAAATGAACTAATCCTACTATATTGGAGTACTTTAAAAAATAAATAAATTATGTTTAGGGGTCAGGTCAAATAGAAACAGCAACTTTTATTTTGAACAATTACTTACAGAGAATGCCGGCACACTTTAAATATAAGGCCTATTCTGAAATACACATTTTTCATTTAACTTCAAGATGATTTGCCATATCTCAGTAAACTGTATTTGTTGTGAGGACAATTGTATTGCCACTCTAACCTGCTGATTTTGATAAATTGCACACGTGTACTTTTTATTAAAGGTGACGTGTATCATTTTTGAGCTACCCAAAAAGAGTGGTCAAAATAATGATTGTATTTAAACAGGTTTCCCAAAGTACCCCTTGTTTACCATTGGTTGAACTAATTGGGTAGTCCCACCCTCAAACTCACTTCATTATTTGAGTGTGTTAGCACAGGAATCAACTTACCAATAGTTTCCTTACTATATACAATGGAAAACAAAAACTGTAATAAATCTAATGCGACATCAATTTTACAGTAAAATGTTGTTAGATTTTATAGTTTTGTTAATGAAAAAAGATTGTCGTCTTAAAATTTAGAGTGGAAAAAAAGCAAATTGACACTCCCGGAGTTCCTTTTGACACTTCACATTTGAAAACTGTAAATTCACTCTGTAAAAGCTAAAACGTAAAAGCTACCTTATTTTTTAAGGTGAATTTTTAGCAACTACAACTGCCATTTTTTTTAACAGTAAATAACATAGATTTTTTTATAGTCGTCTCTGCATATTAAGCTCAGATAGGAGAAAGTATTTTAATATTAAATACTTGAGCTTTAAACAGTGTAGGACTTGTTCTAAATGGGCAGCTGCTAGAAACAAACACAGGTTCCAGGCAGGATGCCCAGTCTCTGCCCTGACTCCCTACCCCCTCTTCCTCCACTCCCTGCCTCTGACCTCCACTTCCTCTCCCAGACCCCCTCCTGCATGGGCTGCCACTTTCCACCAGGAAGACCAAAACCTTTAGAAGCACTGCCAAGAGCAGCCTGTGAAGAGAGAGTGTGCAGTGTAGTTCTGTCTCTCATGTGCTGGCACATGCCTCTAAAACGCACACACACCCTGTATGATCCTGTTCTTCAGGGCCTTCTGTTAAGCTACAGTCTGCCTTGATTGGGCGGCCCAGACAAAAGCATTATTGCAACCCTGTCAGGTCTAACTGTGTGAAGAGTGTGGTGTTATGTAATTCCTGAGGTCTAATGGGTGGCTATACATCTGTGCAAATGGCCTGTATCCTTCTGGTGCCGACTTTAATCTTGCCTCACAATTGCAAAGTCCTCCAAGACAACTAAGTAGAGGGCTCTAAAATTTGCAAGGGTTTAGCTGTAATTTACAGTATAATACTGCATTCCATTTTACTGTGGAGGAAAAAAGTAACTATATCACACTATGTTATGAAAAATAAGTATTAAATTATTTCTGTTGTGGGGATTAGTGTTCTGTAGACTTTGGTTGGGAACGTGGAGCAAATTTATTTTTAATTATTTTTAACCTAGCTAGTGTAACAGTGTTACAGAACACCATTTGTTACAAGGCTTGGAGAAAATTGGGTAACACTTTATTTTAAGTTGTCCTTGTTACATGTTACATGTTCTTACTATATAATAACAATTAATTATGCATAATTACATGCACATAACCCTAAGTCAAACCCTATGCCTAACCCTAAATATAGTAAGTACATGTAGTTAATTAATATTACTCAGTACCTAAATGTGTAATTACACTGTAACAAGGACACCTTAAAATAAAGTGTAACCGATAATTGTTTTAGTGATTGATCTTAATCAACAGGCATCATTTTAGATAAACAATAAACTTTGAACATTTCTCATGACGGCAAAATGGCACTAAATAATAAATTGTAGAACTACTACTATAAAAGTTACTGTTAAAATACAGCAACTAATAACCAGGAATACACTGTAAATTCATTTTAGAGTACACGAATGGGAGAGAGAGAGAGAGAGAGAGAAAAAAAAACAAATGTGAACAAATGTATATTTATATAATGTACTTTGTCCTAAATATAATTGTTTGTCTTTTTCCACATATTTTAATGTATTTTTTAAGCTTTGCACCTAATTTATTCTTAACAAAACATTGACATTTCCTCCAGACTCATTATTGGATATGCTCCATAACCATTGAAACAAGTCATGTTTTGGATGGACCGTGTCCTTTTTCTTATGTATTGTGCGGTTAGCTGGCATTGCTGAGAGATTACACTGACATTTTTTTTCCCAGTGAAATAAATGAAGTCAGGATAAGGTTTTAAACCAGTACTTAAAACCAGTATCGGATGTGGTGGGAATTCCAACCAGGCAAATTCAGGCCAAGACATGATTTAAAAAAATAAATAAATAAATAAAATAAAAAATTGAGCTGCTGTGGCTTGTTGCTCTGTTTTTATCCTGAGAGTTTCCAGGAACACAGGACTTTTACAGGATTAGATCCCACCGGTTACTTAAAACAATGAACGGTGGTATTTTAAGGATTGAGGTAAAGGAAATGCTGTTGTGTAATGGTAAGCAGATGTGGCAGGAATAAAGGATGGCATGTATGTGGATTCATCAGTAGGGTGGGAAATGGCATAAAGTGAGATTTTACTGCTGTTATGAGTCAGGTTCACAAACGAGTAACCTCTCATGTTTAGAAAGCGACTCTTTGCATGCTAAAGGCCCAATACAATAACTTCGGTGCTTTGACTATCAGTGGATAACGCTTGTAATTCCTGCTATAAATAAACTGTGAGAATAAAAGTCTTTGCTATACCCTTGTAGATTGAAAAGCCTTTCATAAACATTAGACGTGTTGTGTATTAATGTTTTGACTGAGGTAATTTAGTTTGGTCTGGTCATGACCATTGTTTTCTTACCATTCCAATGATGTAAAGCGTAATCACCCAGAACGCACAGCTCTGTTTTTAATTCATTCCTGTTAGATCAAAGTTTCAGACTGCTTTTGAAATTGAGATGTTCTTAAAGTAATCTAAAAGGGGTCATGAACTTTTGATGTTTTCAAAATTCCTCAATGTAAGAGCAAAATTCAACAGTAGTTTTGTGGTGTTTTGGTTATAAAATAACACTCTAAAGCCAGAAACATGCGCAAGTATGCAAGTACTTAGGTAAGTAGCTTAACTTGTTGATTTTTTACTAACTTGACAGTAGTTGAACTGAAAAGGAAAACTAGTTCCCTCCCAAATGATGTACTAGATGCTGAGCCCTAACCTATAACCCTATACAATGTGTACTCTGTTGTAGAGTATATATTATAGAGAATAAAGTATATTTTACTAGTATCAATAGTATTATCTTAAAATGAAATTTTTTTTTTTTTTTTTTTTTTTTTGCTACACTGAAGCATTTTCCATTTGAAGAGAATGACATTTAAAATGCACCTGATGTGCTGCCGGTATGTATACATTTATCTTCCATTTTGTCAGGGAAGCTGTGACTTCAGTGCATAAAGTGTGTGATAATCTTTTTTTTTTTTTTTTGCACTTGTAATGCACCATGACTCATTACATTTTTTTAGTGTGTGAACACACTATTCGCTCTACATATACTACAAAATGGTGTTGATAGTTCATAATTATATGAATTGGGACACACTGTAATATACAGTAATATATATATATATATATATATATATATATATATATATATATATATATATAGTGCCCACTTGCAGCAGTCAGAGAAAGCAGCGTGTAGTTCTGTCATGTTTAGAATTTGGTTCTAACACTTTTTGGAACTCAACAACACATGAAATCGAGCTTTCAAAGCTTGAAGCATTGCATTCTAGTATTGCCATAGATTATGTTTTGGGCCAAGTTGTTCAGGAAGAATGACAGAAAACCAACAGTGGTTCAGTTACACTGGAGGGAAGTTTATTTAAGATTTTCATGTAGAGAAAGTTTAGGGTGTTGTTGCAGGCAGCTTGTGCTGGATTTGGTGCTTTATGATGTTATTTTATAAGGCAGTTGCGGAGGATTGGGCTTATGGAGTGGCCTTGTTTAGTTGCTTCCTGGGATAGGAACTGGATAGGAATAGGAACCTTACTGATATATTGATCATCATTGCCCAGGGTAATACTAACAAGTGCACTGAAGACTTAGGCCACTTACCAACTAGAGCAGGGGTTTTTCAAAGTGTGGGGTGCCAGAGCATTTCATGGAAGGCCCACAGAGGGGTAAATTAATTCATTAATTAATGCAGCCCCTTTACCCACACTATTAGAGCAATTTCTTTTTTGGTGCCACTTATCATCTACATAAACTATATGCCATTTTAAATCTGTTTGGCCTGTTTGTGATCAGATCAATTTAAACCTACAAACTTCTAGAAAGTTTCAGTCCAAGGATCCAGTAAGTGAATGCATTCAAGCAGTCAGTTCAAAACAGCACCAATGCAACGAAAACCCGGTCGATTAGATCAGAGATGGTGAAGAGAATAGTGAGTCAAGTCCAGATTTCAGTAAAATATTCATTTCAGTGTGTATTTGACCTCAAAGCACAACCTCTCTCCTATTCTGTGATTGTTTCTACCTCTCTTGGTTGGATAAGGAAAACCAGTGTCAAACTAGTAGTAATATTAGTAGTTAAGCGCACACGAGTCCGTTATTAATGATGCATAAACAAACTGTATGTATGCTCTCGGCACACTGATTGCAATAACATTGTATTTTTGCATGAACACACTTCAGTATTCACTTAGTCTTCAAAATACATGTCCTGTGAGTGTTACATTTGTTTATTTTTTAAACATTCTATTTAAAGAATCAAAGAATTCTAAAAAATGTGTCACTGTTTCCACAAAAATGAGCTGGAAAACTGTTTTCAACATTGAAAAGTTTCTTGAGCAGCAAATCAGCATATTAGTATGATTTCTAAAGGATCATGTGACACTAAGAGTAATGGCTACTGAAAATTAAACTTTGCTGTTACAGGAATAAATTACATTTTAAAACAAATTCAAACAAAAAAACAGATATTTTAAATAATATTTCACAATATCACTGTTTTACTGTATTTTTGATCAAAAAGTCTGGTTTCTCCCAAGATTTTTCCTTGTCACTGTCGCCTTTTGGCTTGCTTTGTTGGGGACACTTAATATTTGGCAGTATTATTAACTTGACTGCATGGAAACTATTGGATGAGAACAGAACTTAGCTTGATGATGATTTCACTGTTTTCTCCAGAGCTTCTTTAAAGGTGAATTAAACTCATTACATAATTGAGGAACTTTACACAGTTATTGAACCAAACTGAACCAACAATGAACTGATTTCAATAATGATTTTACTATTGTCTTTTCAGCGCTGCTTTACAGCAGAATTGAATTCTGTTTGCATCACTGAATCATTATTTTACTTTTAGTCGCTAAAACTGCTTTGAAACAATCTGTATTGTATAAAGCACTATATAAATAAAGGTGACTCGACTTGAATGGAAAGAAGAATGAGCTTGAATGAACACTACATACAGTGTACTTTTGCAGTGGTCACACTCTTATCAGGTGTCTGTTATTGGTCTGATTTCAGAGCTTATTTGGCAGGAACACAAGCATTCTTCAGCCCACGTTTCCACAGATACAGGTCTTTGCAACAAGGCCATGCTTGACCTGCTTTTCATTGCTGCTCTCTGCTTTTGAAAAGCAAATATGAAGAACTTGAGCTCAGAGTGTGTGAGCTTAGAGGAAAAACTGCTTATGATAATATCTTGAAATAGAAACAAGTGTTGCTTATGAGGCTTTTTCTCAATCTCCCTGGTGTGTTGTACCTTATCAGCAGACTAATAGATGTTCGTTATTACCTTAGCTTGTGAGAAGGAATGTGTTATGTGAAAGTGTAACTGAAATCTGTGCTGGAGCCGTGACTTATCCTCTTACAGGGGCTTGTTTCTGGAACATTCTGTGTGTGATCTCATATGACATCAGGAAAATAACAAAGTCGAACACTTGTGCTGCAAGAGGTTTGGTATTGATGGGAAACTTTAACCTGAATTTGAAGTAATGCTCTAAAGTGCACAGTGCTGTGCGTTCAATCAAGCTTTGTTTGACAACGTGCTAAATCATAATAAGTTGGTTATATGTTTGACTCAATAGGTGGTGTGCGAAATGCTGCAGTTGCTATTTTTGTGCATAATCCTATTGTGTGGTTAAAAACTCTAGTGAAATGATTAATTGTTGAGTGAGTGTGTTGGTCATGGCACATGTAAGATTGACATTCAGACTGACATTCAGGTTCGAGTCTTGCTCGCAACATTCCCTTTTCCCATTCCATTAAAATAAGCTAAATTTGCACACCTTTTTGGTGTTCAAGGAATATATGAAAATGTGAACTACAAAATCTTACCCTGTTGTTGTTCATTTGCAGGCGGAGACTAATATCCCAGCGTTCCTCACTGGAGACTCTGGAGGATATTGAAGAGAACGCCCCTCTACGCAGGTATTACCAGTAGGACCATAATTGTTTTGAGCTGAAACGTGTTATTCTGACAGATTGTGATAAATTATTGCTTGAGTAACCCAATTGTTCCTTCAGTTAACATGGTGTAAAACTTTTTATTTTAAAAGTGACATATTAACAGTAATTTTAGTGCTGTTCAGTATGATTTTGCACATAGTTTATGTTTAACACTATTGTTTATTTACTCTTTAACAAGACTGGTCTCTTCAGACATATTCTGGTTTACTAAAAGTGCTTGGAGTTAGTTACACTAGGATAAAGCTTATAAACAAATAAATTGTTGAGAGTAAAAAGCAATAGCAGTAAGTGTAAGAAAAACACATGAGGTCAGAAGTCAAGTCAAATTGATTTATATAGCACTTTTCACAATGCACATTGTTTCAGAGCAGCTTTACAGAAAATCATAATGTTAATGTTTAGAAGAGTATCTTCTTGCAGTCTTATTTTTAGCAGATTTGCTCTATAGTATAAATATATTGCTACAAGAATATCTGTATTGTTTCTTTAATGAACAGTGTTGACACTGCTTTGTTTCATCTAGATGCCGAACTTTATCTGGTTCACCCCGACCAAAGAGTTTCAAGAAGGTCCACTTCATCAAAAACATAAGACAACATGATATGCGCAATGGAAGGTATGCTCACAGCTACCCAACAGCCCACACACAGACATCTCACAGAGAACAGCACCCACACATCAAGTGTTTCAGCAAAATACTCCCCCTGAAATTATTAATAGATTTTTCCCGGTTCTAAGTTTTTTTAACTTTTGAAATTAAATTTCTAAAATTATTTCCCTTTTTGAAATTTTCACAGGATAATCATGCACATTGCAACCATCATATTTCTTTCAAATTTATAAGGTCATGCCATTTGGATAAAATACTTTTTTTTTTGTTTAAAAAAAACAAAAAAACAAGACCACTTGAAGTTGTAGAGCCTGGAAAAGGAAAGGATGTTTTTCGTTACTCTCATGAAGATGTTCATTAGTGTGTGTGTTTGTGATATTTTTATCCCTAACTGACCCTCTGGTCTTTTAAATTGATAGTCAAAGCAGACACTCTCTAAAACCCAAACATTTGAAGCATGTTATTAGTTTTCTTTTTTGTTTTGTTTTTATAATTGATTATAGAGTGTTAGCCAGATGCTCTCTTTTATCTGAATGGGATTTTGAATGGGTGTGTTGAAAAACAAGAGGTCGTGGCCAGAATCGTTTTTCCTTCAGGTTTTTGAGAAAATCCATAAAATAAACACATTTGCAGCCTTCCAATGAAGTCACTGACTTTTGTTTTGTAAAGCTAACTGCAGTGTTTGATGTGTCAGAGAACAGATTTTTTTTTCTGGCTGTACTTTGATCCAACATATTTTTTATTTTGAGCTTTAGATCAGTTATTAGCAGTTGATGAACTTCTGAAGGAAATATAAGAACTTGAAAAGCCTTGGCAGAATATTACATTCTTAAATCCTTTGTTTGTTTGTAAACATGTTCAGTTCTCAGTGGTCTCAGTCAGGTTTTAATTTACTTCAAAGATTGTTTTTACAGGCAATCTGCCTTTCTTTTTGTTTTCTTCTTATCTTTGTTACGTATTCTTTTTAGATACATTCCTACATAATAAATGATATACTATTTCATATCAGTTATTTACTGTGTATCTCTTCATCTTTGCCTGTGGTCCTGACCTCTATATTGACAGAGTTCACTTCAATTAGTTTATGTATCATTTTGTCTTTATAGGATAGTCCTTATCAGTGGCAGAAGATCCTTCTATAGTGTTTTTTCTGTCCTGCCCTATCGAGATTGTAGCCAAACAGGGTATGTATTCTTCAGCATGTAAATCTTCTTTTCATTATCATCCTTTTTTATCCCCTCACCTTCTCATCCTACCATTTTTTTTTCCTGGCCATAATGAATGGGTCCAAAAATAAATATTTTGTATCTATCTTCTAAGTATTCTTTTAAAAAAGTCATATTTTATATAAAGTATGTACATTGAAAGTTTTTTTTTTTTTTTTTTTTTAACTATTATTTGGATTTTTTTTCATATAGTGTTCTCATTTATTCAGTTGTATTTAGACTATGCACAGGTTTGGGTAACACTTTAGAATAGGGAACACTTATTCACTATTAACTACGACTTTTCCCTGAATAAATTCCTAATTTGCTGCTTATTAATAGTTAGTAAGGTAGTTGTTAAGTTTAGGTATTGGGTAGGATTAGGGATGTAGAATAAGGTCATGTAGAATAAGGCATTAATATGTGCTTAATTAATACTAATAAATGGCTAATATTCTAGTAATATGCATGCTAATAAGCAACTAGTTAAGAGACCCTAAAATAAAGTGTCACCCAGGTTTGTATAGGTTTTTATCAAGCATAGCCCTCCTGATTTTTGGTAGTAGGTGTGTAATTTCAGTTCAGAGAAACTGACCAACAAGCTTGGGCATGCTTTACATAGACCTCACCCTTGACTTTATTTTTTTTTTCTTCTAGAACGGGCTTTTTTAAATCCTGGATCTGCAACTATACAGCTACTTTCTTTGATATTTAACAATATTTTTTCATCTGCCTTCATATCTAACTTCTAATGGGACTTTTTTTTTTTACCTACGCCTTGGCATTTCCTGCTTTCCCATTGTTTAAAGCTGAAGCTTGTAATTTATTTCTGTAATATATTAAAATGGTTTCTCTTATCACAGTTTTATATGCAGAAACAACTGTAAGTAAGCCATTTGTAGGTTTATTTATCTCAAAAGTGAGAGTTCTGTGCTGGTGCTTTCAAACACATTTTGTTTGAGTATCTTGAAAATCTACACCTCAACCAATGGTGTAAATTTGAGGCAGAAAGCTGTTAGAAAACAGTTATTTTTGACCTTCCATTTAGTGATGCTAATAGAAATTACACACCTCAGCTTTAACATAGTATGTGCTTTTTAGAGTTGAGGGCTAATTAAATTTCTTTTTACGGAGTAAAAATTCAACTTAAGAGTAGCATAAGAGTGGAGACTCTTTGTTGGGTTGTTGGTTTGTTTTTAATGATAGCAACTTGAGGGAATCTTAATCTTTGGATTTATTACTATTTGAGATTAGGCTCTGTGTGGGATGGTGTAGACCTTGAGTCCTGCTGTATCTGCATTCACATACTTTATTTAGAATGACTTACTACTGAACGGCTTGATTCACTACCAAAAAAAAGTGTTAATATTAATGGTTTAACAGAAACAACATGTAAATAATTTGCGATACAGATTGTGAAACTGTATATTAACTGGACAAAGGGCAGCGTTAAATCCATTTAAACATCATTTTTATGGCTACATTTGCATTTATTGAGGCACTATGGAAAGCTGATAAAAGCCTTGTAGAGATAAGCGCCTATCTGTATTATAATGTATGGTGTATGGATAAATACAGACCAAAAGTCTCAGACCACAAGTGAAAATGCATTAGTTTGCATTATTTAATATGAATGTCTTCCTTACAAAGTGTATTGTTGGAATAACAATTCCATTCAAAAATGAACATGAATATCAAAATTATTATTATTATTTGTAATTTTTTTTTGGTTAGTTCATCTTTTAATTCACTGATAGAAGAGCTGACATGAACTTCAAAACTTAGTGATCCATGTTGTCCATCTTGATTTGTTAATATTCCAATGGAAGAAAGAAAATCTGACTTTTTGAATAAAGGGTTAACATGCTGAAAAACTGATTTGGACAATTTGATTAGAATGTAAGTGAATTTCCTTAAGTGATTGATTAGATTTGACCTTAAAATGCTGAATGCATCTTTGTTTTTCAATGTGCTCTCCAACATTTGCACCCCCTTGTACATAGTATTATATAACTGAGTCTTCTTAGTTACGCATTCAATATGATGAATGGCCCATGGCAAAATTCACCATGATTTATTCCATTGATGTTTTGGCTTGGCTGATTGGCAGTGAAGTGCACAGTATTGACAGAGCAATCTAAGTGGGGTTGTCCTGATAGAGTGCCAAGTTTATGGACATGTTCTGCTTGCATCAGCGCCACCAGTGGCTGAAGAATGTTAGATGCTCCTGTGTTCCTGACTGAGTGCTAACAAACTAAAACACACACAAGGCTTATGTAAGCAAACTGAAGGAACGAGTCAGGTGAACAGATAATTAGCTATGGGACTCATGCACAGTGGATCTAGGAGTTGCCATGGACTACTCCTGAAAATCTGGTTTTGTTTTTTAAATATTTATAAGAAAACTCTCAAGGGCACCTGTTTTTATTAGTTCTTGCCTAATGCTTTTCCATTCACCAAGCTGTTTGAAGGGCTCCTGTGCATATTACCTATAACTGCTATCCTCATAGGATCTGAGATTATTGATGCATCACTAAACATCTCACAGATACTCTGTGCTAATGCAATGTTCCATCTGTTATCTACTAATAAGACTCTGCTTCTAAGTCTGCACATTAATAAGTTAGTTATGCTGTAGTATTTTTGGTCTTAAAATTTGGTTGGAATACAAGCTGCCATATTAATGTGGCCACTATTCCTGGTTAGAGGGTCTTTTACTTCAGTCTTAAATTTTGTGTTTTGTTTCTCCATTTCTGCTTCATATCATCACATGCCAAATAATCCTTAAATCCTCAAGTATTCTGCAAACAAATCATGTTGGCAGAATCAATGTAGATAAATTGCATCAATGAGAAAAACCTGATGAATGACTAAAACACTTTTGAAGTTACAGTTAGTAGTTATTATAGTTTTTGTTAATAATTTGAATTAGGTTTTGTTTTCTGTTTTCATTTTAATTGCAAAGTTTCTGTTTGTTTTATTTTTGGTTATTTTGTCATTTTTATTAGTTCTTTTTAAAAATGTCTGTATGGCTTTTATTATTTACATATATATATATATATATATATATAATATTATTATTATTATTATTATATTATATTTCAGTTAATGTTTATTTTGTTTCAAATAATGATTTTTTATGGTTTTAGTTTTAGTTTAACTTTTAGTTGATGATAATAAACCCCATGAATGGAACCTGTCATAATGGTTTGAAATTTAACACAGCTGTGATGCAATCTTAAAAAACATCCTACATTCCTGTTGTTTTTGCAAGAAATTGAAAAGAATTCCCTAAATTCTTCCTGTCATGTGAGAGGCTGATTGATTTATTTCATTAGTCCTGGACCCTGAAAATAAGCTACATATGCTATATTAGCCATCCAATAATATTGCAATTCATTTTTTACTTAATTTGTTTGATGTTGTACCACAGTTTGATTTTATGATGCATTATTTATACATGTATTTAATTCAGTAAATAATGTTTTTTTTTTTTTTAAATAACATTTATCACATTAGAGTTCATTGAGTAAGTGTATAAAAATGGTAATAGAATAAACAATGTCTGGCATACATGTACAGAATTTGGTTTAAAAACAACACTAATACTATATTATTTTCTCTTCCTCTTAAAGCCAAACATTTAAAATGTTACATATCATTTCAAATACCTCTTAAGCTGAATTAAAAATAATATAGCCAAGCAGTGAGCACAGCAGGTTATGGTGACAAATGGTGTAGCAGCAGGTTAAGCAAGTTTGCCTGTACAGACTGCTGTCTACGGAGGGACTCTGAGATGTTCTCTTGCCCCAGCAGGGATGTGAAGGCAGAAAGCGGACGCCAGCGACACCCCTCGGGTGGCATGAGTGCCAAGGAGATGGTGATCGGCCTGGAGGGTGTTGAATTGGGTGCAGATGGCAAGGTGAGTGTACAAATGATTTATCATTTATTTGTATGATGTTATTAGTTACAGATATTTTACTTTTTTATTACAAAATCTGTACAATCTATGTTACAACCACCTTCTTTCCTCTTAGTGTGTAATTTTTATGCCAACTTTTGTGACTAGTAAAAATTTACTCCAGTATTTAGAGAAATAAATCTTTAATCTTGATAAGTATTTGACAACAGTTTTTGTAAATCTCTTCACAGACAGTGTCATACACACAGTTCCTGTATCCAACCAATGTCCTGGGTCGTCGAAACACCATCGACTCCACGTCGTCTTTCTCTCAGTCTCGCAATGCCAGCCACCGCAGCCTCAGCCTGGCACGTGCCAACAGTAACCAGAGTAGCCTTGATACCGGTGCGTGTGCCAACAACTTGTCATGGCTCTTTCATTTTGCCTCAATCTCCCTAATACGTCCCGACAAGGGGCCGCTTGTTTGGTTTTAATGAGCATTTTGGTAAGACCTCTGTTTAATAATGTGTTATTTATTAAGCTGCCTTGAGCAAGGTCATGAACTTCTTGATAGAAAATGCTTATCATACAATTGCATTTCTAAATGTAGAACTATATATTTATTAAGTAGTTTATTTGTTTTGAGTACTAAACAATCTCAGCACATGTTAAATCTGTTTATTTGCCCTCTCTTTTCTCATAGGGAATGAACTGGGAGATTTCAGGGAGTACGACCCCAATCTTCTGGATGACCCGCAATGGCCATGTGGAAAGCACAAAAGAGTGCTTATCTTTCCTTCATACATGGTGAGTTATCACGTAGCACAATGCAAGACTCAGATTCACGTGTGATTTGTTTCAACTCTGTAGCTTAGGACAAGGGATATCAAAAGTTTTGATGCCAAGGACCCTCAAATATGATGATCCCTTTGCAACAGACCCCTTTCTTAAAATATAAATAAAGAGCTAAATTTAATGTATATAGTCTCATTTTTGCTGTTTAGTAAAAAATAAATGTTATATTATTTGTACAAAAGCCAAAGTGAATTATTAAAATATTTCTTTGACATTAAGTTAACAGCAGATCTTTTTTTTTTTTCAAGTCTTGTGTCTTTTTTATTACTATGAAAGTAATGTATAAACAAACTTTTTTGTTTAATTCAGTTTCATTTTAATTATTATTAAAATTAATAATGTTGTAGGGAGTGTGTTAAAAATTTACTAAATATTTTATATAAACATTTGACAGCCCTAAAAATACACTTTTATTTTTTTTATTTTCTTATTTCAGATGTTTAAAACTAATTGGAATAAGTGAAAATAGAAACAAAATATCGACAAAAATATAACTAAATATTAAATGAATATGGATAATATAACTGGGAAAATGTGATCTTTTAATGTGAATTTGATGTGAAATATTTGCAGTAGGTTCATATTGGGATGGCTGACATTTGATCGCAGCATTTGGTATCTTAACAGATCTGAGCACAGTTTAAGACAACTGAGATCTTATCTGAAACTAGAAACACATATGAGATGACCCGGGTCTTTTTCTCAAGAGAAAAAAAATCGGAGAAGCAGGAGACTTTAAGAAACAAAGATACAAAGAACTTCTTTGGGAATTTTCTTTGGAGTACTTTTTTAAAAAGACAGGTCATGTTACATGTGTCACTCAGTTATTTGACTTTTATTGTTTACTGTTACAGACACATTTACAGTGTGAACTTGAGTCCCTAGTTGTCAGTTAATTAGTAATGAACACTGTGTAGCAGAAATACCAGACTGGTGACCTTGAAAAATACTTGTCTTACTTCCAAACACTTGAAGAAACACTATGCCTTTGTTTGACTTCATAATTTTTTTTTTCTTTTGTATTCTCTTTGTTTCTGTTGTTGGCAACTGTAATTACTTTTTTCAAATAGCAGCTAGCGTCTGAAAGTGATTTTTATCATGCTTACGTCACAGAAAACTGTTCATTTCCTATTCAACTCTGTTTTTGTTTTTGCATTGTGTAGTAGACATGTACTTGAACTCAAAAACTCTGACTGTTCAGGAGACAGCCTTCCCCTTCTTTTTATTGGTTATTTAATGCTTGTAACAATCGCTGTTGTGTTCTATGAAGGAAAGTTACCAGCAAGAATGTATAAAGGAATCGACTTCCAGTTTCCATGCACACTATTTTGGGATAAAAGAACAAGGCCCCGGACATTTGTATTATTATCTCATATGCAACAATAGACATATTTCCATTTGAAAAATTGGAAGTTATAGCTATTGTAAGCATTAAAGTGTAACTCTAGGAGCACAATTGAGCATGGCCAAGAAAAACCCTCATTTTGAATCTGCAAACTGTTTCCAGAAAACCAATCCCCATGCTTTGAAACTAGGCAAATGTTTCAGTGACTGAGTGGAAAACGCTTGTGATATGTCTGTACTCATATGTATGTTTGACAGCCAGTCTCAATGAATATCCACACTTTTTTCCAGACCACAGTCATCGAGTATGTCAAACCATCTGATCTCAAGAAGGACATGAATGAGACTTTTAAGGAAAAGTTTCCGCACATTCGTCTAACACTGAGCAAGATCAGAAGGTAAGGATGTTGGTATCCAGTTTTTCTTATGATTGCTCTATGTTGGTAAAGCAGTCTACATGCTGAATATTTAATGCCAAGTATTAAAATTTGGCAGTGATGTACACAAAACCTTTGCATTTTTTTCACGGCCAAATAACATTTACATTTTTTAAATCTAGTTAATACTATGTGACATGCAATATCGTTTTGAGATGGATGTCATAAAGAGCCATTTATTGAGAAATATGGATTTTAAACAAAGCAATTTTGGATTCTGTTCAATGTTTTGATAACACTTTATTTTAGGGTCTCTTAACTAGTTGCATGCATATTACTAGAATATTAGCCATTTATTAGTACTAATCAAGCACATATTAATGCCTTATTCTACATGACCTTATTCTACATCCCTAATCCTACCCAATACCTAAACTTAACGACTACCTTATTAACTATTAATAAGCAGCAAATTAGGATTTTTATTGAGGGAAAAGTCGTAGTTAATAGTGAATAGGTGTTCCCTATTCTAAAGTGTTACCAATGTTTTTTATGGTACAGTATTATATCTGGAAATTCAAACAATTAATGTTGTTTTGATGCTTTGGTGTGAAGTTAATAATAAAATATTTAGTCATAAATGGAATATTTATAATTCTTTAATGTTTGAATAAACCTGCCAAATAATGCCAAAAAAATTAAATCAATTTTCTCAATCAATCAGTCATATCTCAGCAGTGTTTTGGAGTAGAATAAAACATAACACTCAAAATGTATTTCTGGTTCAAAATCATTCAAAATGATCCAGCAGATCACATAAATATTACATAATTTCTACATATTCTACAATATCTGAAACAACCAAATGTTGCTTTCTGACATCACATTGCCAATCCTTGGAAAGCAGTCAAGAAATTAAATAATTCAGTTATTCAATCAGGATTTAATCCTTACAGGTCTTAACACTTTACAGAGTTAAGATTTGGAATCAAACCAAACCAGTGGCCAAATTATTCACATGCTGCAAGTGTAAATACCAAAAAATTTTGGCAGCTAAACAAAGCAGAAAACAAAGGATCTAGGAAACAAAGATTTTATAAACCAGCTCTTGATTTCTTATAGGCTGCTAAGCCGAAAGTGTAGAATTAAGTGGGTGATATCAAGGTTTTCGGCAAATTGTTTTTGATTTATTCACTGTCCTTTTGTACAAGAACTTGTGACTAGCCTTTTATAAATATTTACAGTATTCCATAACATCTGAGTAACCTGAGTACTGATGTCCATGACCTTTTGTATTGTGTTCTAGCCTGAAGAGAGAGATCCGTAAACTAGCTCAGGAGGAGTGCGGCTATGAGGAGTCCACGGTGGCCATGGCCTTCGTTTACTTTGAGAAGCTGGTGCTCCAGGGTAAACTCAACAAACAGAACCGCAAACTCTGCGCGGGGGCCTGCGTACTCCTCGCAGCCAAGATCGGAGGAGACCTAAAGAAACACGAAGTCAAGCTTCTGATTGATGTGAGTTTATCTTTGCACACTGACTCTTTTAGTTCCTTACTTGAAGTTCCCAAATTGTGGGTTTACGACCACAGCTACTAAATAGATGTTATTTACTCAACAGTCCTTGAGACTGATATTTTGTCTCTGAATAACAAACGTAGCTATAATGGCACATCTGGGTTGGAAAATAGGCAAAATGAGCATTCTTTAAATCTCATTACTCTGTAGTGTTGTGTAACGATGGTCTTTGATTGCTGTTATATAACGAGAACTCTTGATCTCTTTCTCTTTAGAAACTGGAGGAAAGGTTTAGGGTGAACCGTCGAGAGCTGATAGCCTTCGAGTTCCCCGTTCTCGTGGCTCTAGAGTTCAACCTGCATCTCCCAGAGCATGAAGTCATGCCCCATTATAGACGCCTTCTGCAAAACTCCTAGCGACAGCCCCATCAGGGGAGTCCTCCTTCTCTCCTGATCTTTTCACCCCAGAAACCCCCTATGCACATCGCCAACGTCCACTATCATCTCCAGATGTTGGAATGAAGATACTATTCCACTGTTCTCTTTTCAGCCAAAGTGACAACTCTATATTGAACGTTTGTTTCCACTTGAAGAAGCTACTTTCTAAAGGGAGTACCTTTTCCTGGACTGTTGATTTCTCAGTTCACTGAGGACATTTTAAAGTGTTCATTTGTTTTCCAACTTACAGGGTTGTAAGTGTTAGAGCTCAAGTGTTAAAAGGAATAGTGAAAATTCTGTCATCATTTGCTCACCTCCATTATTCTCAACCAGTTCTATGAAACTCAAAAGGAGAACTTTTGAAGAATCTTCATGTTGTTCTTTTCCATACTTTGACAGTTTTTAGTGACAATGGCAGTCGAGCTCCAAAAACACACCGTAAAATTCTGAAGAAGCCATACAATAACTTTTTGTGAGGAGAATATCATTTCTAAGGGATGGTTCACCCAAAACTTTAAATCATTCCAAACATGTATAACTTTCTAAGTTTTTGTCTATACAATGAAAGTCTGTGGACATATTTTCCAAAAATATCAACTGTTCCAAAGAGGAAGAAAAGTCATCCGGGTTTGGAACGAGTAGATGTAAAATATTCATTTGTGTAAAATATTCCTTTAATCATTATTTGCTGAAAATATCCCCCTTATCCAAAATACTGAAATTTTCATTGTGTTCCATTTAAAAAAAAAAGAACAGCATACCGGTTGGTACAACACTGAGTAAAATGAGTCGAGGGTGAGCAAATCATGACGGAACTTTTATTGAAATCATGCAAATCATGACGGAACTTTTCACAAAAACTGGCCATTTCTATCAAGTTCCGACTGTTTGATTTCACATTCACATTCACATTCTTTCTAGAGGTTACAGTATTCCTGTATTTTTCCATTCTTCAAATTTCCTTAATCCCAAAGTTTGACACTCTGCCAAATCTGATTAATTTCGCTGTACTCGATCTCGGTTGAAAGCCTTAAAAAATAGAGTCGAATGATCCTGAACTCTGGCAAGTATGTGACTGTTCCTCGCTGACGTTCTCCTTATGTACTACAAGTGCACTTTTCAGGTCTCATGTATGGCAGACCTTTACGGCATCTGCAGAAGCTGTAAGCGGAGGAGTTTTCATCTCATTTCTCATTTAAATTCATTTCAGCCAGCAGTCCCTCTGTTAATTAACCACCAAGCAAAAATATGTTGCGGACAATAACAGCGGCATCTCTATTGGGACTTTTGTACAGTTCTTAAGGGGTACATTTACGTACCCCTGTCGTTTTTTTGTTACTCTTGTGTGTTGACTTTGACAGTTTAGTGGTGTGGCTTGCTGCACTCATGGTTACTGTGTTCGTGCTCTATGTTAGAGTGGATTCTGAGCACATTTGTAGTGCTACACTGTATGAAGCAACATCAGGTCATACCGCTGATAATCAACGCTAACTAGGCTCAACAGTGGTGGGAATAAAATCCCACTGATATGACTAATATGCTACGGTGTTGACTAATGCATGTACACCAAAGCAGTGTTAAACTTGCGTTTGACTTGTAAACGCTTCTTTTTGAAAATATGTTTGATTTTATGATTATTTTAAATCCGTTTCCTCTGAACCAGATATTTTCTATCACCATTGGTGGTACAGAATTGTGTGTAAGCTGAATTTTATCTCACAGTGCACAGACTGTGTTACTACATTCATAATTCATAACCGTAAAGTGTATAATTTTCACTATGCACTACTCAGTTCCATAAATCAGTTATAAACAACAGTTAGAGATTGATGCAAAATAAAATCAGTTGAGAAGTATCTGATAGCAGAAGGAGTTAAACACTTTTAGAAGAGTAATGGCAAACTTGCATTTAACCATTTAACTCTAAAATAAATAATGTGAAGAGTTATAAAAGAACAAGATTTGGCCTTGTGAAATGCACTTTAGGATTTGTTAGCAAGTGACTCGGATGCCCAAAACAGATGAAACATTTGTACAATGCAGATACATTTATGTAAATATGCTGCTTTGCTTGTTCAATAAAAAGCTAAATTTTGAAAATGTTTGCTTCGTATATTTGATTTTATGTAAGTTCTCAGTGATGCTTCAATATAATTAATATATTGATATAACCTTCTTACTTGCTCAGTTAGACCTTTGACATTTTAAGTATTTAAACTTGCCTAATTTAGAGAAATTTCAGAGTACGTCTGTAGCCTTTGATCCTTTAACAGTCACTTTAACATATTTTTTTCTTTTTTTTTTTCTTCCGACATTTCATTTAGAAGGTTTTTGACATCAACAAATAGGTAGATATCTTTTCTTTTTTTTTTTTCTTTTTTTTTTTGGTTTGTAACATTGTGAATGCTTTTTGGCTTCTGGATTTTATGTTTATATGATCTATGTGCTTAATTTAATTCTTTGGTTGTAATCACAACAAGGTAATTTAAAGAAATTATTCAATTTATTATTAGAAGCTGGCTTAATTAAAAGGAGAAAAAAAATGTGAGATATTGTAAAATATAGAGAACTGGCCTTAAACCATGAAAAACCATGCTGGGTTCATTTTCGTTAAACAGGAAATGCTGTGTAACTCAATTCTTCATTTTTTGACCAAGTGTTGAGACAAACTTTAGAGAAGTTTCCCCAACATCCCTCTTGGTGATTTTAACATTCATACAGACAATCTTAGCTTACACCATCTGTTTCAGCTGCTTTCTCTCCCCTACAACTTATAGAGAACACTTCTGTTTACAATAAAATCTTATTATCTTGATATAGTATGTCAATACCACAGTATGTCAAACAATCAATACCACAATCTCTTACCCACCAGCTCCTTCTTACTATAGGGACCACAAATAATTCTTTACTTTATTAGTCTGCAGTTTACCTTGAAAATTTACCTGGTAAATATATTTTAAGTTATTTGACAGTTTTTTTTTTTTTATCCAAACGGCTCACAACACATGATTTCTAGCCAACTTTACTTACTGAAGCTAGTTTTGATTAGTCAAACCTTAATTTTGGTCCCTGTTTCTGATGTCACAAGAATGGCCTACTGTTTTTCCTAAGTTTTTTACTCTAATATATGAAGATAACATACTGTAACATCCACCCTGAACTCCACTTTGTCAATAGACACTCTCTTTGGAAACTGAACTAGACTGTATATCTCAGTAGAAGAAACTTGTTGGGCTCTGCTAATTCATGCTACACACCTTAAGGAGATTCAGTCAACTGACCTCCTGTACAAGCTCTCTTCCTTCTTCATGTGTATCTGCCACATTCCCTCAATGCCTCAAAACAACTTGTGTTTGACCACTGCAAACTCTCTTATGTTATATCTCAACTGTGCTGGCTGCCAGAATAAACTTCTAGACAGTGCCAATGGCATTAACTAATGGTACTTTCAATCCTTCATCAAACAATACACCCAAGCCGATAAATATACTTGGTTATTCTGAATCAACTCGCCACTCTCTCCCATCTGTCCACATGACATCCAGTTCATCTATGAACGCCCAGGGGCTAGCAGAACATAGATGACTCACCAGTTATATATTTCACACTCAAGCTAAAATCAAATACACTCTACACAAGTATGCGACAGCAGTCATTAAGGCTTGGCCAGTGCATTGCAAATGTGTGGTCTTGTTACATATGTTGTTGTGCTAATGTTGCAGTAACAAATCCCAGCATTCGATGGAAAGATAAAGTTACCTTCAAAAGTCCGAGCTATAGTGTCAGATAAATAAATACCTGTTGAAAATGTTACTTGCTGAGCAATATTCTCCTGAATATGTTACAGGAGTAGTTGTCCTAAAAAACTGACTGTAGTAGAAGATGCATGCACACTACAGGACTATCTACAGCTAGATAAATTGGTCTGCGCAGACATCAATAGACTATGCTGATGCCGAAAGTAATGTCAGATACACTGTCCATGAGACAGAGCGATATATACTTTGGACTTATGCACACGTATATTAACATGCACAGTTCTAAATGAGCAGCAGCATGTTTTGCGAAGTTGAGCTAAAGTCATCTGTCTAGGCCTGCCTGTAATTTTCAACTAACTCTGAAAACCGTGATTAGCTTGTTAATGTGTGTTTGATTGGACTTGGAGCTGAACTCTGCAGTACGGTAGCTCGCCAGGAGCAGGCTTGGATAGCTCAGCTGTGGGGTATCCCATTGTTCATTTTACGCTTCAGAAGCATGGTTTTCCCCCGTTATGTACCTTTGACCCAACAGTCAAAGCCGCATTACGTCACAAAAGTGTAGAGTCAGAGGAGCACAGAAAGGGAATAAGATGTATTTTGGGATAGGAAATAAAGTCCTACAATCACATCAGAGTCTGTTAGTCCAACTTCTTAAAGGTGCTGAATGTATATTTTTGACTGTACTAAAGCATAAAATTACTGCAGTATGTTTGCAGATATTTAGGAAACATGCTCATTTCACATATTTGTTTCTCTGACAACACTACAGCCAGTTATTCGGCTTTGAAATGTGCATTTCGTGTCGGAATGTATGTTTTTGTTTTGGTCCGCATGATTTCGCCCACTGCCAGTTTTACCCAATAGGAGCTCAACACCCCGGGTTGCCAGTTGGTGGAAAATACAGTGTATTGCATCCACTGAAGCCCACAAATAAACTGGGTCAGTTGTCAGTTGCGCTCATTTCTTTTTGCATCTGGTAACCAGAGTGAGCGTCAAGTCTGAGGAGGAGGGGCAGGAAAAACAAAACTCTCTAATATTTCGAATTTGGACTGCAGTACCCATTTCAGCCACTAACTGTCAATATTACATATTGCACCTTTAAAGGTAGGCGATTCCGGAGAGGCTTGCAATAGCAAGCTAGCTTTGAAAGCATAAGGTACCACACTCCCTGCAAATCACTCTCTAAAGCCACACCACCTCCAAAACACATGAAAACGTGCACAGGCAGACCAAAAGCTAACCAACGACACGATGAGAGACAGCGTTGGTGGAGGGTTGAATGTGATGCTGTCAGGTTATCTCATTCATTGTTGAAAAAAACATTACAGTACTGTACAAAGAGCATAATATTACAATAATAACGCCCATTCCAGTCTGCAATAACATAACGGAACACGTTGATGGCGTATGTCTGCACGAACAGGGTGCATGTAAGCAAAGACTATAGAAATACAAAGATGGTTGACTCCTGTACTTATGAATGGGAGAAACTACAAAGCGGAATATTGCGGAATAGTCCCGCCTTCTAAATGAAAGAGCCAATCACTAATTGCTGATTCAGATTTTGTTGCTGATTTGAAATATGTAATTTAATTATGAGTTCATAGGGCAGTTTTTGAGATTTCAGGATTCCACCATTCATTTAGATAGGACTTGGTCTTGGATGAGCTGCCCCAGAGGCGTTCAAATATGGCCGCCAAGTAAACAGACTTTTCTTGAAAGGGACTTTGACGCAAGTCACCTACCCTGCCTTTAAATAGCCAGTCTGGTGCAGTGTCAGTTGGACTAAAACGTTGAACTAAATGACATTTTTTTAAAAAAAGGTGTAGATACAACATACAACAATCTTATCAACAATTCCTGCTCTCCTGACACATATTGCAAAGATTAAGTCTGTTATTTGACAGGTGAGCAAACACTCCACTGTTCAGTGTTATGGGCTGATTTCATCAGCACTAAATACCTGCTGACAGCTTTCCTTTCGCCCATAAACTAATAAAAACAACAAAAACCACACTATGCACATTAGGTGTTTGAATTAAAGAGTTTGAATCTAAATATGCCTGAAAGACCAGAACTATTACATTTTAAGTTATTTCATCCAAAAACATACTTACCTTTCAGAGAAAATGCTAAAAAACTATTTTTTTTTTTTGTTTGTTTTTTTAAATATGTGGCGTATCCATCAGAATTTGAAACGAAATACAGTTCTTAGTCAAATTTGTATAAATAACAAATCACTAATAGTTTGTAAGAAGGACTTCAGAGCAGCAGCCAAAACATCAGATGAGCTCTGGAAATGTTGTTCCCATAGCTCTGATGCAATCAAGAGAAAGGGTTTCAAGCAGAGAATGAATTCTGACACAGTTCCAAGGTAAACAAGGCCCGGTTACACTAGTCTCATGCAGCAGTAAAAACAAACACGCGGGCCTGACTGTGGAAACGGTGTATGTAGCTTAGCCCTCCCCATTCACCAACTAATTCCCCCTTCAGCCCGCAATAAAAGCCCTTTCCTGATTTGAAATTCCTGAATCTTTCCTGGGCACGCATTGGTCACCCTCATTGTGGAGAAATATGTGTAAATCGTCAAGGTATGTATGCGTCCATTAGCTTCCTGGTCGGAATTTTGGCTGAGGTGGCAATTTATCTCCTTCCTCTGGATGCGGTGATTCAGTTTTACCCTCTTGGTTCCGCTCCATGTGCCTTTGTAAGGCAGTTTGTAAACAAGTGCTTGAAAGCATTTTCAATAGGCCTAATTGAATGTGGCCTTGTGAAGTTTGGCCAGAGGTGGCTCTGAATGAAACGACACAAACTGGCTTCCCGGGAAAGCGCTGTAGATGGGCCCATGAATCTGATCCCTGCCTCCTACACTTGAGATGGCTATCTTATTGGCTATCCAGTTCTTTTCTCTCCACTCGTGGCCTGTTCTCCTGTCAGATGACTCCAGTAACTGTGAGCCAATGACGCAAAAAGAAGACACTGAATTCCAGACGCTTATTTATTAATGCTTCTGTGAAATCGTTTGGGCCCCACATTACAGGTGCCGAATTCTGGTCAGTTTAATTTAGAAGGAAAAGGTACAAGAATATGTTTACCATTTGGTTTTAAATTACTGGTTGAAAATAGAAATAAAAGCAAGTACAAAGTGCATAGCTTAAACCTAATAATTGTGGGTAACATAATGTTGCCATTTTAAATGCTATATTGGGAAGGTCAGCAGCATAGGGCGATTTTAATTTGATATCTGCGGTTTTTACACTTTATTATTATTATTATTATTATTATTATTTAAAGAATAAATAAGCTTGTTTTAAAATTTGACTATAATTAAATCTATAGGGCCTTTGTAACACAATTGAAATGTAAAATTTCGTTTGCAAATTGTTATGCCTTATTGCAAGTTTGGTCATAGCATTTCTTAAGACGATGAGTGTGATTGGTGAACATTGCCTTTGCAACGTTTATATAATCAGACTATGCAGAAGTGAAGTTTATGACTGTGTGTTCTCCTTTAACCTCTAGTAAACCACCAACACCAATAACAATGTTCAGAGTGATACCAGACAGTCCCTTTAGTGACATTTCAATGTATAATTATAGAAATGAAGAAGAAACCATTTGTTTTTGTTACAGTCTTAATAGCATAATTCCAGGCATTTTTGGAAAGCATGCAAGAATAAACAAAGGGAAAAAACAGATGAGCTGGCTTGAAACTGCAAGGTCAAAAAATTGCCATGGTCAGATAGTGGGAGGCAGAAGTAAGACTCCTACATCCTTTTGAACAAAACTCAGCATTTTTGTAATGTGAACTGATTTTGTTCCCTTGAAGAAATCTTACTTTTATCTGTACAGAGGTCAGCATGAGCAAACACCTTACTTCCTATCTACTACTGTTGGCTAGTGAGGGTCTCAGAAGGGACAATTCAAATGCTTACATAAAAAAAAAACAAGAACACTGTCTTCACTGCCAGCCTAAACCAGAGGAAATCAATATTTCATTGTCTCTCCACCACATGGGGCAAGATAGAAACATATTAATAAATGATGAATTGGCAGCTAGTATGACAACAACTCTTCAGAGGCAGTCAGCTCAGGTCAGGCACTGCCATAGCTTTTGTTGCCTACTGTAGGATGTCTAGTATGCGTTACTCTTTTATCAGTATTATTATAATGTTTGTGTTTTAACATGAGTCTGTTTTCCAAAGCCCTTTAATTCTCTGTGTTAAGACAGATTTAGTGGGGGTGATGTTGGCATATCATAAACGCTAAACCAAATGTTAATAATATGCAGAATGCTGCATTTGTAATGTATTCACAGAACAGAGAGAGATGTAGGTCATTATAGATATGTGTGTAGCACGGATTAATTTTTCTTAGTTTGTCAGTTCAGATGAAAGAGTATGTGGCGCCACCGCACGGTTAAAATAAAAACAGCAATTTTCCGAGTACTACTCTTTGGTACTACATTGGAATTGACTGCAAAATATTGCTGATAAATCCTTGTCTGACAATGATTATCATACCTGAGAACGATAATCATTTTGTTTTATTATATATCTGCAGTACACTTTAACCACATTTCAAAGACAAGAGAATTATGAAGTTGCATATAAAGAGTTAAGTCCTACTTATTTGGGGCCAAAAAACACTCTGAAGTTCAACTAATTGCATTTAATATAAATTTTAACTAATAAATTTGGGTAAAACTATATTTTAAGGCGTCTTTGTTACACGTGTACTTACTGTTATAATAACAACAATAAATTATGTATAATTACAAGTAACCCTAAGCCAAACCTTAATTCTAACCCTAACCATATAGTAAGTACATGTACTTAATATTACTCAGTACTTTAATTACACTGTAACAAGGACACCTTAAAATAAAGTGTTACCTAAATTTTCACTTATTTGTAACTAACATGCAATTAAGTATCTAAAACATTCAGTATGCACTTAATTATGTTCTTTTAAAATATATTACTCCGTAATAAATATCTCACTATGCTGAAGTGTACTTGTTTTTCACAAGGGTGGACACATGAGCACAAATAAATAAATAAATAAATAACTCCATTTAATACAAATTAGTATCTGTATTTTATTTCAAAAATTCTTCAAATCAAGGACTGTTACCCATAAAGCACAAACTTTAAACTGTTAGAACATCCATGAGGCACACATAATCCAATTTTTAAAAAACTAAGCTTACATTTTCAGAAATGTCCATGTTGCTAAACCCCCCAAACCGAGAACTGTTTTTCTATAACACTGCAAAATCATATACCTACAGTCCATATCAATCCAAACTTACCTTTGTAAAAAATAACCATTTATTTGTATGCAAACACATTTTTGCCTTAGACACACTTTGATTCAATAGTGTTACCCCCACCACATTTATGAGGTACAAAACCTGTTTCAGCAGCCTTTCTAAAGCTACATTGTGTTAGTAATGGAAGTAAGCAGGCAAATCCTGAGGAACGTGAGTTTAAACCAAACTGCAGTGCCGAAGTGTACTTGTGTTTTGGTTAATTAAACATCAGGTTAGCCTAGTGGTTCAAGTCCATAAATGTATGCTAGCACTCCCTTTCTTAGCATGTCAATGCTAATTAATGCAGCACAGCACAACTTCATAAGTAAACATTTTAAAAACATAAATGTTTATTATGTGCCACTGCAACCCATTTTCCTAACTTAGTTCATTAGCTAAGACTAAAGTGGTTTTACTGCCTGAAAACCACACAGTTCAGGTAGCGCTAACAGTAAACTTATAGCCGTCTGTGTAACGTGACGTTCTTGTCATAGCATCACAATAAATCAAGAGATTGTCCATCGTGGCTCATTATTGACGGTTCTATCATTATTTGTGTACTAAATACATGAAACACGCTAAAAAAAAAAAAAAAACCCAAAAAGAACTTCACACAAATAAATAAAAAGGATTAGTTACACATTTCTTACATTCACACAAAAAAAAAAAAAAAAAAAAAAAAATAGCATCTTGTTTCTCATTTCTCATTTGTTGTCTAGTTGGTTGGTTTACCACAATGACTGCTCTTTACATTTGGTTACAACATGTTTTGATTGATGTTTACACACATTCAAGGAAATGACTGTCATCTTTTCCACATACGTACTCTCCTTACTGTATCATTTCAATGCTGAAAGAATCTTCCAAGACTATTCTTCAGAGTTGAGTTTTTTGGTGGATGTTGAAAGGGAAAGCTATGAAAAAAGGCCTTCTGTACACCCGAAGGGAGTCCTGAGTTAAGTCTGCTGAAATGTGTTACTAAGCTTGTAACATGGAAATGAAAAGCTGGCGCTGTCCACTGCCGTTCAGCATCACAGAGCTGTTAGTAGAGAAGTTACTCTCTGTCGGTACCCACAAACCTGTTGCGAGCAGCCATGACTTTTGCTTTATTTACAGATGGGCCTGTGAAAAGAAAGAAAGGGAGAGGCTTGAAGAGCTTCCTTTGTGAAGTCAAATACATTTTATGCACAATGCAACAGGTTTCAGAAGTCTAGGGCCCTAAGAAATCTATTTTATTTTTTCCCCCAAATACGCTTTTTTCCATTTTAACTTTTACTGGATTCCTTTTTTATTTCCTGTTTTAATTTTCTGTTGTAATATTTCATTTTAAAGGTTAAATTAAATATTAGTTATCAAAAAGCATGTCTAATTAATGTAAGTCGTCAAACTTACAGTTCACCATCATTTTTTTAAAATTTGAACAAAAATTAAGTTTTTAGTTCCCTACAAAAACAGTTGTATTTTTTTCCCCTGAATTCCATTTTTCCTAGTTTAATTCGTCTGAATTCAGTTTTAATGGTTGAATAAAATTAATTATTTTTATAAAAAGCATGCCAATCAGTTGAATTAAGAAAACTTGAAAAATTTATGATTTTATTAGAATTTTTACAATGTTTTTTTTTTTTTTTTTTTTCATAAATTGTGTTGTCTGTTTACATTTTTTTCTGGATTTATGATTTAATACAAATGTATTATCAAAAACTGTGGCAATCAAATGAAGGCATAAAAGATTAATTTAATTTTTTAAATGTAATTAAATAATTCAAACAAAGCAACAGAGGTTTACTGTTAAAATTAAAACCTAGAAGAAAAATTCCTTAAAAATAGAGTTGTAATAATTTAAATATTATCATTGTCACTAAATATATTATAATGTACAATAGTAATATATTTCGCAAGTTTCTCCAAGTTACACTGAACATTTATTTTGGCGTGTTGTCTTATAGACCTTTGAGTTTCTATGTGCATCTGAAGAAAGTTTTATCAAGTGAAATGGTGAAACTTTAAATGTACAGCTCTAATTTAGATTTATTCATCCAAAATGTGAAACAAATTATGTGACATTCTAATACTGTTAATTTAATTATTATAACTGGATTCTGTCTGTGTTTTCTGCACCGTGGAAATCAAAGGGCTTTTTTGGGGTACTTTTTTTGGTGCTTCGTCCTCAATTTTTTTTTAATTTTAGGTGAACGACTTCTTTAAAACAAATTGTGAATGTTAGAATATTGTGATTTACCTGCATAACTGAGTAATACAGGCAGAAAGATGAGGCCATGAGCAGCTCCCAGCAGGACTATTGAGAGATACATGCGGAAGTAGAAAATCTGGAAGATCTGGGATTTGGACAGGGCGAGAATCAGGATCCCACCGAATTTAGTGAGGGTGATGCCACTGAACACCTGTGGAGTCAGATCAGCATGTAAGAAGGCGCTTCATTGAACTCGCATGATGTAGCTTCACGTTCAACAAGAATATGATTGTGTACGTCACATTCATACAGCAGTAGCAAACATGACTCACAGAGCTGCCCATGTGTGCCAGCGCCTCCTCTGCCCGATCAACCCTCGAGCTCCTGGTACTGACAGAGAAAGCCCTCACAATATGACTGCAGAACTCCACCGATATGCCACAACACTGCAAAAACACACAACAGGCCAAACAAATCTTGATAAATAATTAGATATGCAGATTTTTCCTGGTAGTTGTTGAAAACCAAAGCAAAGGAAACAGCACTGCTAATAAAGTGCTCCAGTAACGAATGTTATATGTTATTGAAGGTCACAAACAATTCCATGAAACACTTTTTCTTTAACTCACCATGACAAGGTTGACCAATGAGACCGCATTGAGGCTGATATCCCACAGCCACATGACTCCGAACATGTTGACCAGGATCATGGCAATGGTGAAGGACACCAGTACTGCAGACCACAGCTCAAAGCCCAAAAGCACCGCAGTCACCACAAAAATGGCCACCAACGACACACCAAGGTTAAAGGCAGTGTCATAGATGATCGTGAGATACTGTTCATAGAAGACGTAGAATACACTGTCCATGGGGGGAATAAATAAATTTACAAACAGGTCAGGGGCCATGGTGATTGTTAATTACTGATAACAATTGACAATCCTAGTATGTATGTATTTATAAATAATTAAATATTTAGTATTACCACAAATCCCATAAATGTGACATAAGATAACTGTTACTTATTTTCAAAATTTTACTGTTTGGAATTAACGTGTTGAGCTGACAAGTATAGTATTTATATATACATAAATATACAAATATAGTATTTATTTATTTTTATTTATATATATATATATATATATATATATATATATATATATATATATATATATATATATATATATATATATATATATATATAAAAATAAATAAAAATATAAAAATAAATAACAACAACAACAAATTTGGTATTACCACAATTACTATAAATATGATAATAAAATAACCCTCTAGATTTTGTTAGTTTAATTATTTATAAAAAAATAAATAAAGTAAATAAAAAAAACTACCAGTTCTACTATGACTATTACTAATAAACAACAATTATGATTACAATTTCTACAACAACTATATTTTTGTACACTTACCATTAATGTGACGTTATAAAATAACCACCCTTTATGCTCATTTTTACAACTTGAAAATTCCTCAGGAGGCATTATTATACTGTGTGACTTTTTACAATATTTAATTACGAAATTGTGTTAAACTGACAACCCCAATATTCATTAAAATAATATAGTAAAACATTATAAAGAAATAATACATTGAAATTCCTTATAGAATGTGGTATATGAAGGCTGCTAGGACCTGTAAGACTTTTGCCAAAGTTAACGCTCACTCAGAGGAATAGCAAGAGGGCTGCCCTACATAACTGACCCTCTTGAGCACACACTTGTTTGCATTCAGAGACTTTTATGTTTATGATACATTTGCACAATTTTCACCATTCTTAATGGAAGTAGGTCACTAAGGATGACCTTTCCTGAACTATCCATTTGACTTTAACTATTAAATCAAATATTTAAAAAACAGCAGCAAAGGAAACGAAAAGTGAGATTTTTTTTTTAGTTAAGGGCTCCACAATAAGGATGGTTTAGACACTATCTCATGTTCAAGGTGTGTTTACCTGTAAGGGAAGACACTGTAAGTCTTATTTTGTGGTCCGATGGCCTGCGTGATGTTGTCAGTAAGCTCTCGTGCCATCTTCAAGGCGTCAATGTAGTCAGATGATGTTTTCAAGATGGTGTGATAGCTCATGAAGTAGGTGGCGCCTACGTCAGTGTTGTTCTCTATGAGATCCACAGCAGTGCTGTATGCAGCATGACCACTGCACAGGAAAGAAAAGGAGCTATTAGTCAAAACAGAAATTCCTAAACTTTTTTTGTGAGCTGAATCCTCTTGAAGTGGATATATAAATAAATATTTACTAAATATGCTACTAAACACTCAAATAATTTGGTCATTGTACCCAACATAAGTGTTTCTGGCATACTGGTAAAACCCTATGTACCCTGAATCCTGAAAATTGCAATAAATTAGCCAATTAGAGATTGCAATTTTGGCAAATGCTTGGAAATCTTGTGTAAAATACAAATCAGACACAAAACGGATCACTAAATGGATGGTGGACAGGTAACGGATGCATGAAATTTATGGGAAAGCTGATCAAATGGAAATGATTTAAACTTACCCTTTTCCACACTTGATATTTGGGTTGTCTGAGAGAAACATGGGGAGGAAGTGCATGAACTCAGTACCATTAGGCCTCTGTTTCCCACTAGGGGTCATAGGTCTGCAGTGAACACAGGTCTTATCCACCACTGATGGACAGAAAACATCACAAAAAAAAACAAAACAGAAAAAAAACAAAACAAAACTGTCAAATAGGTTTGGAATTGTGGGCGAGTAAAAGACAGTATTTTTTATTTTTTGAAGAATTATCCATAAAAAGTTAATTTGATACTAAAAATGCTTTGTTTGTGATGATATATTCACATACATCATGACACATAATTTCCATTTAAATATATTTAGGTTCAAAGACCCAAGAATAGTGTGTTCTGTACAGTGGCATCTGAAGTGAAAATTCAATAACTAACAAACAGCACCCTGGATAAAAGTCCGCTGGGGCAGTGGAGGTCAGGGCTCTGTTGATTTGGTGGATAATGGTTTACCTGAAGCATTGCAGAATGCTCCGGTGGTGTTATAGTATCTGCAGCAAGTGGACTGTGGCTTCACCCAGTCAAAGTAGTCATCCAGCCAGGACGATGGAACATTGCTGATCTTAGTACTAAAATTACAACACAAAATGTATATACATGGCTATGTTGATCTGACAAATGTTATTCAAAAACTGAAAGCAGGTGGTAAAGTCAGTAACTTTTCTGGGAACTTCCGACACTTAGATGACTAATAAAATAAAAGCAAAACACTGTGTGTTTATAGCATGCTTATTATAGTTAACTAAAACCAAAACCATAAGAGAAACTATTTTGTTACTTGAAATAAAATAACTGTTAACTGAAATAAAATGTAAAACTTGTAACTTGGTTTACTAAGATAAACAAAAAAGAAAAATGAAAAATAACAAAATCACTAAACCTAAATGGAACATACAAAAAAAAAAAAAAAAAAAAAAAATTTAAAATATGAATGAAACTGTAACTGTATCGCAATAAGAGATTGGTTTACTGAAAGTAAATCTTTTTCTCACTAAAAAGGTGTCAAAAAGTGTCACTCACTAATTATTCAAGAGAGATGCGGTATAAATTTGCTGGACTAGAGACTTGCTGTTGCAGCCCACTCCGCCACACACAGCATTCTGACCCTCAGATGTTTTGTAGTCATGTCCATCCTCTACCACAAAGTAAACTGGCGCCCCAGTGTGCAGGTACTCACTCAGATTCCCAAAATAATCCAGCACATAGGAGTCCTGTGATAGGGAGAGGGTAAAGATATATGTTGACAATGATCCCTTTCAGATTCTTCAGAATGCAAATATGTGCGAAAGGAGTGAATAGGTGTCTACGTACATCAGGCATGGACAATCTCTGATCAAGTCCAATCTCCACTTTATTAACAACGGCTATACTAAATGACAGCATTCCCACAAACACAGCAACCTGCAAAAGAGAATCAAAAATTCAAGAAAAGCCAAACTGGATGATAAAATCTATTTGTACATCATTTCCATGTTTATGTAGCTTAACTGTTTCACCGTAGCAGTTGCATCACATTCATTCATTTGTTGTATATCATTATTTGCTTTATATTATTTATTCAAAATGCAATAAAGTGTAATTAAAAAAAAAAAAAAAAAAAAAAAAGATTAATACTATTTCTGTTTTGTCTTGTTTCTTTACACGTACCACCAGAGGGCGCACCCAATCCTTCAAGATGAAAGGAGCATATATCTTCTTAAAAAACCAGAACAGACAACCTTCTGATTTTTCCTCCTGTCTGTCAGACAACTTCACACAGCACAATATATCTGGACGATTTGCCTGGGAAACAAATTTAATAATAATAATAATAATAATAATAATAATAAAAAAAACATAACTTAAGTCACATATCTTAAGCAACTCAAATCACTACATATTGATATAAAAAAAAATGCTGCTTAATAAAACTACAGTGGGTAATCAATCACTGTTTTAAGTATATTAAAAGCTAAACATGCTACTTTCAAAAAAAGTTTACTTATGAAATAGGTTGCTGTGAATTATCATCTAATATTAAACCTACTTTATATTTCACTTCCTCTAATTCTGTTTTCTCCATGAGTACTGGTGTGACGTTTGACCTCTTACCTCTTGTCTCTTGATGTCCAGGCCCAGCAGAGACACAAAGCAGCTGATCTGCAGGAGGAAGTCAATGAAGACGGCCAGACCAGCGAATAAAGAGAATGTCCTCACTGCAGGCATGCTAGACAGAGCACCTGGAGAAAGGGAAATGAGAATCAAATGATCTATGGTAGGACTCACTTTATGAAAGCTCCTTTGTCATATGTAATGCATATGGAAAGTGTTTTTTTTTTTGGGATCTTTTTTTGCACAATTTTTTTTTTACATATTGTATAGTGATGCTTCTACAGGAAATCACTTAAAATGCCCCATTTTAAGATCTTATTCTGCTTAGGGGAATCATATAATAATAAAGAAATATAAAAATATATATAAATTTGTTTTATTTATAAATAAATATATTTACTTCTATATTTTTATTTATTATTTTTGCTGTTGACACCACATCAAAGCTTCATGGACATAAAATGAATTATAAAAAAAAAAAAAAAAAAAAAAAAAAAAAATTTAAATGCAATGCATCACATATCTCAGAATAAAAACTGTGCAGTCCAGTAAAATGTTTAACAGTCAAAACATGGTTTGACAAGGAAAACATGATGGTGGTTCTTCATCTTTCTATAAAATGTGTAAATCTTGAATGATATAAACAGCACCCAGAACAACAAAAAAAAAAAACACTTTTTTTAAACTTAGGATTTATTTCATACAACTTATTGCAGTGGCATTCATCCCATTTCATCTGCCATTTGTTAGTAATTTTGGAGTTAATTACTGGTCTGAAGTTGACATACCTAAAAAGAAAGCAACCGTCTCAGAGAAGGAAGACAGGAACATGCCGGGAGCCACCTCACCGAGGATACGTCCAATCTGCTGATGAAGCTCTTCCTCAGGCATTCGCTCATCCCTCTGAAGAAAACAAAAATGTATTACTTGGCAATTTTGTGAAGGCAAACAATCTCATCCATCAATCTTAAAAACACTGAAATGAAAACAAAATTACCATTTAAAAACAGGAACTAAACGGTGCTCGTCTGAACTATTTTAGTGGAATGAGTCCATTGACATTAACAATCAACAAAAACAGCATTATGTTGCAGCGGAATCTGCTCTCAGGGAAACACCCACCTGGCAGGTTTGTACAATGATGAAAATGTTGTCCACACCAACAGCCAGCACGAGGAAAGGAATGACTTCAATGACGATAAGCGTTAGTGGGATACCGATATAGCTGAAGATACCCAGCGAACATGCGACTGAACTCAACACGATCAGGATACCGGCGATACCCAGAGAGATCTTAGAGTCCACCTGTGAAACATGTACAAATGTGGCTTTAAAGAATAGCATAGCCAAGCACTGAAACTGTAAGTGTATATTGCTTGTATAAGTGTTCATTTGAATCAAGCAATATCATATTTTGCACCATTACCAAAGAAACATTTCAAAATACTGTTGCAGCATCAGAATTAAGGCCACATTTAGAATAAAGAAATCTTACCAGCAGGGTCCAGAAGCTGTTAATGTGTCCCAGAGCCACTGAGATGTAGACAAACATGATAACGTAGCTGATCACGATGGTGGTGACATCACTGTTGCTTTCGCGGTCGATCTCATCTTCAATGCTGCGTTCAGAGCTGAATGAGATGGTCAAGTTGGGGTTGTCATAGTTCTTCACAAAATCGATAAACCTGTAGAGGTATGGGCAATGGCGGTTACTCCTGAATATACTGTATATGACCACAAAAGAGTTGCCATTCTAGATCAAACTATTCATTTTTTTAACCTTTTCATAAAATATACACCCATAAGTTATAGTAAACGGATCATTTAATCAAACTTACACTTTCTCCCATGCTAAAGCTTTGCCTAGTTTGTCTGTGTCATTCAGGTAGTTGTTGACAGGAAAGGTGATCACTAGAGCTGTGGCGTTGTTGTAGGCAGTGCCTACAGAAAGCAAAAAAATGAAAGTTATATTTAAGATTACAATGGAAAAAAAAATCCGAATGATTTCTGAAGGATCATGTGACACTGAAGTCTAGAGTTAATGGCTGCTGAAAATTAATCGTTGCCATCATCATAGGAATAAATTACATTTTAAAATATTTTACAATAAAAAACTGTTACTTTAAATTGTAATAATATTTCACAAAATTATGTTTTTTTCCCTCAGTATTTCTGATTTTAAAAAGCCAGTCTTAGTACGCATGGGAGACTTCTTTTAAAAACATTTTTTAAAAAAAAAATCTTATTGACCCCAAATTTGTTCTACTGTATTTTATGTTTATTTCAGTCAAACTCACCCTCATATCCACCAAGAGCAAGCCAGGGGAAAACTGGTCCTCCAAATGTACCCATGCAGGGGTCATGTAAGGGGCTCGTATCATCCAGGGCCGTGGGAGAACTAGGACAAAAGCAAAAGATAAGATACAATGAAAAAAAAAAAAAAATGAAAAAAAAAAGAAGCATATTCAGAGTTTATTCAGTTTAATTTATGTTTAATAAATGATAATAGAGTGCTGCAGGGAATTCATATTTTAGTAGTCCAAAAACAGGAAACAAGGTAGCATTTTAGCACTTCCCATTCTATAGTCCTGAAGTCATTAGGTTTTTTGGATGGGTTTTTGGTTAAATGTCTGAATTAACGTTAACATACGTACGTATATATATATATATTTTTTTTTACCACAAAGCTTATTTTCTGCAGGGAATCAGGGTGATGCTAACATCCAGGGTGGCTTACAAAATGACATCAAAACAGTAGAACTCACCTGACACAATACAGAAAATGAGTGTGGTAGTCAAAGTAGACGTAGAACTCATCAGCAACCTCATGATCCAGGACTTCGTGGCTGTTCTGGTAGTAGTTTAACACACTTAGAATGGTACAATTGTCATTGTAAGGAGCCAGTGGAGAAACACAGATGTCTTTAAGAGTAACCGTCTCTCCCTTATATTCAGCTGTTAGGTTTGTAATTTCTGTCTGGAGATCCAACACCTACATCCAACAGAGCATAAGTTGAGTATGGTGCATGGAGGATTCATTGAATGATTAAAACACTGAAAATATCATTGTGAATCATAACTTAAATGCTTTCAAAAAAAAGTGACGGTAAAAATCTTTTATGCTGACTTCAAAAGTATTTGAACACTTAAGTCATAATTAAAAAGTGACTTGCCTGATGGAGTATTGTTATGTTCAAAATGGAGGAGAAATGGATATCTGGTCCAGAGGTGGGTGAAAAAACAAACGACGCATTCAACGAGGTGGTGATGATCAGCTGCTCGGTGCGGAAAAATGGTCCGAAGTGCTGGTCGAAATAGTCCTTCTCCTGCCTGGCCCTGCTGCTGGGAGATGACCAGAGCTCTACCGGGTTGGTTGTGATGCGCATGTAGGTCAGTCCGGCCGAGCAGATCGACACCAGCACCACGCTGGTCAGGATCACGGTTAATGGATGACGCACACACAGGGAGCCCCATCTGCTGAAGAGAACGCGGAGACAGTTCTCAAAACGCTCGCCCAGTGTCTCGCAGCATGTAGCATCGCCTAAGAAAAAAGGACGACATTCAGTGAGGACTTGAACTGAGAACTGTTATTCTGTGGAAAAGTGATCATTTTGTTGGATGTTAACAGATGTGTGACTTTCAGCACCACTACTGTAAACAAAAGCAATTGCAGAAATTACTAAATATTTATTCATTTTAAACAAACAGTTGAGGGCATCTTTTTAAAAATCTAATTTTAAGACCTTTATGACCTGCACAAATACAATTCCATATGTCCATACAGAACAAACCCATACAATCACAAAATAAATATGTATCAGACAATTATACTCAATTAAACTGGCATCTAAACAGGCATGTTTTATTGTATTGAAATTGCTTTATGCACCATTAACACACATTTTATTATATATATATATATATATATATATCTCTCAAAAAAGCCAATAAACAGATTATTTTGCAGTAATAGTAAAATGTTTCTTTCTGTGACAGGGCGAGCCAGAGACCAGCTGTAAGAGTTTATGTTGAATTAAATTCCAGATACAAATTATTACAGAATAACCAATATCAATAATAACAGAAACACTATGCCTAAAATAGGACTTTCTAATAATAAACAACCTCAAAATAAACCAGGACTCTTATTTCAAATTTAAAAAGGAAAAATGTTAATTTAAAGATTTCTATGCTGCTCCTTCAAAAAAAAAAATTAAAATGAATGATAAAATGCACTTTTACAACCAACATATCAAAATCTAAAAATAATAAAATAAACATTTTCATAATTCATCAACAGTAAAGCATAAAGTTACGACTGCTCTCAAAGCGTAAGAGACGCACCATCTCCAAATCCAGACCTTTTAAAATGATAATTAAGACTTTATGCACACAAATTACATAATAAAAAGTACTTGCCTACAAAATCTGTACCATCAGAGTTTATGGAGTGGGCCTGGTTGCTATCAAGAATTGGGCCATATTCAGATGTGACCATCCTCCTCCTGTTGTAAAGTAACGTAAAAAAAAAAAAAAAAAAAAAAAAAAAAAATTAATTTTAGCTTAATTTTAAGCAACCTGACTGAAATAGTCTGTTTGATGCTTGATTGATTATGTATGGACCCATCACAAACCAACACTACCTATTTGCACATTTCAAACAAGAAATATGTATACATGCATTCCTCATAAACCTGCATGTTGATGCTTAATAATTACTGGGAATCAGCAGGGACCTGGCAACACAATAGCATACTGATATTTAACACACAATACAAATTAAATACATTTTTTAATGTTCAGTGTGTTATTCAAAAATGTAATATATGGTGACTTTTTACTCATTGGTTACTCTTTCATCTGCATTGAACTTTGGTGTTTTAAGCAATTACAATCTTAGCGCATTTTGAATTTTGGTTGAACAGAAATTACTGAGTGTGAGTTATGCTAATGCTACACTACACTTCACCTTTTCACTTGATATGACTTGTCGAAGTCAACATTTTAATTGGAAGTATAGATTCTTGCTCTTGATGCTGAATCATGAGGTTAAAAATAAAAAGCACATCCTAACAAGTTTCTTTCTTTTTTTTCACCGTCTCAAATGCTCCAATAAATATGCAGCTTTTCCAAACAATTTCATCTGAACCATTGAGACTTTAAATATACAAACAGCTTGTGCATATTACCATAAACTACCATTTATGGCAAAATACACTATACAGTTTACTATGCAAATAAAACCCTTCTGCAATGTCACAGATTGTTTTGAGGAACTTTGCCTCACAAATCTCTAATTTTATTGATTAGTGCATGCTTAGGTCAGTTACCTGTAACACCACCCCCCCAGCACGACTCCAAAGAAGATGAGGAGGAAGGCTACATAAGAACACCACATGATGACAGTCATGGCGTCCAGGCCAAGGATGGTCCAGGGTGGAAGGATTGAAGGGGACACAGGTGTGGGGCCACACGCTTCACTGCAGTCCTGACATGAGCAGGGCCCCGACCCATCATCCAGAGACTGTGTACAGTTAAACGTCACGTTGCTCATGGGTGTCATGCCCGTGATGGGTACATCTGGGGAGACCAAATATTTTTAAGACACATTTCATACATTTTCAGCACTGAAAGCGATGTCAAGAATCTTTAAATGCTTTCAAGTACACTAAGCAGATTTTTAGGTCACATTATAGTTTGAAAACAATAAAATGAGTGGATTACAAGAAACAATTCTGAAGTTTTTATGAGTTCGATCTCAGTAAAGTGTCTCGTGATTCTGAAAGTGTTTATTTGTGTGGGTGTACCTGAGAAAACCGGGTCAATAGCAAAGGGGACTTGGCCATTGTTGATATCGAACATGTACTGGATCCAGTTGTTGGGAGTGCACTGGCTAGCGTCTCTCCCGCACAGCAGACTGAGGGCTTTGACATTGGTGGAGGGGGCCTGAACGTCACTGCAGGCATTATACATGGCTGCAGAGAGACATAGAAGAAATGACTGTGTTACATTTGTTACCTACAGTATTTTAATGCAACAGTTACAGTCCTCTGATTTGACTGGCGGAGTAATTTAATATAAGAATATTGGGACGATTATATCACTTTCACTTGTCCGCATTCATAGTGTTCCAGACAAGTATATGCAAACAGTGTACAGCACAAGCAAAAGAGTGACAGAATGCAGAGTGACTACAGAATGCTTGAAAACTGATACGACCTGCTTTTAATACTGGAGAAATCATAATAATAAAAATAAAAATAACCTATATATTATATGTCCTGTAGAACAAGTCTATAAATTAAAAAAAAAAACAAAAAAAAAAAAAACACAATAATAATAATAATAATAATAATAATAATAATAATAATTATTATTATTATTATTATAAGAATAATTAACAATAAGCAGGTAATACATTATTAACAAATAATAAGAAATTATTAATGTTGTTAGTAGTAGAAATAGTAAAATTAGGGGATATTATTACTAATATTAGGGTTAATAAATTCCTATTAACAAATAATAAGAAATTATTAATGTTGTTAGTAGTAGAAATAGTAAAATTAGGGGATATTATTACTAATATTAGGGTTAATAAATTCCTATTACCAAGAAAGAAATGAATATATTTCTTAAATCTATAAGAAATGCTTAAAGAGTTCAAAGACCAATAAAAATGTGTTCATAATGTGTGTTTTAAATTTAGGTACCACTGTGGTACCACGTGACCTCACAGATAAGGACTGTTTACCATTTCTGAATTTAGGGGTTCACGTTCAAGTAAGTCACTTCTGAATCAAGTATCTGAAGTATAGGTAAATTTGTGATCTTCTCCTCTAATCACTGTTCCTCACCGTTGGCAAAGGTCTGGCTGATATAGTAGGACACCTCATCCACATTAGTTTTGTTTTTGTCAAATGCAGAGAACTGTGTGGCATTGACGAAAGCACTCTGTCTGGGACTGCAGGTAAGCTCGCAGAACAGGGTCATGAAGTTGAAGAAACATGCCGGACACCTGACACACAAAAACAGAAACAACTTACAGCTTTTTTATGAAGCGCATATTACATTACTGCTATAAACTGGGTGATTCTCCCACTGGAAGCTGTGTCAGCCAAGTACATGTTATTTGGTTTCAACTGAAAACATGACTTGGATTAATAAATAACCAGCACATGACTCAATAATGGGTCAAAGTTCTTATGCCACACAACTATCTTACAGTATATCTTTATTGATGTATATCAGTCATACCTGGACAGGTACTGAAGGGGGATCTGAATATTGTTTTTCAGTGTCCTGAGCTGTTGGGTGTCACAGCAAGCTTTGTTGTCCCCATAGACCAGTCCTGGGCACAGCTCCTGCAAACAGTGGGAGAAGTCACACAAATGATTTAACTTTCAATGAAATCATTCTCTTAACAGGTTGTTGAAAAAGCAAAATAGAATCTATTGCAAATAGATTCTGGTCAATTTGTGTAAGGAAAATATAAACAAAAAATACTGTATATTTAAAAGACCCTACTGTAGTCTAAAGGGCTTTATGGGTTCCTGAGATTTAAAGTTCAGGAAATGCAAAGTGTGATAATCAGACATGACTGAAAAGTGTTTGCTCATATCATATTCTTCAAACGTTGATTCAGATCTCTGACTGCCTAGAGTATTTATCATCGTGAGGTTTGACATGTGAGATTACAGAAAGAATCCCTTTTCCAAAGGTCAAAGTCAAGTAATGTTAAAGGGATTTTTGAAAAAAAAAAAAAAAAAAAAAAAAAAAGAGAAGTTTCAGTTTTGGCCTTTCAGTCAGTTTGAAACGACAGGGTGAATAAATAATGACAGAATTTTCACTTTTAGGTGAAATCTCTCATCTAAACACTATGAAATGTCTTGAACAGCAGACAGCGGTTCTTAAGGAGTATGTTCTCTTACCTCTAGCAGGTCCTGTCCTTCTTGGTCAGGTAAAGGTAAAGGTGGGCCTGTGTAATTACAGTTTAACTTCTTCTCTGGAACTTTAGTGGAATTACCACATTCACCATACCAGATACAGTGCTGGCCATGCACCTGAGCAGACACATATAAGAAAATAATACAATAATTCAATCATTTCTAAAACACATTGTAAGGGTGTATTAACAGAGTGTTTATTGCTGTTTTGACTGCTGTTCTTTTTTTTTTTTTTTCAGTCAATGAACCTATTTAAACACTTATGTCAGCTTTTAAAAACTCTTCACAAAGAGTGAGCACAACAGCAGTCTATGTGGGTGAATCTATGGATACAGTGCATCCGGAAAGTATTCAAAGCGCTTCACTTTTTCCACATTTTGTTATGTTACAGCCATATTCCAAAATGTATTAAATTCATTATTTTCCTCAAAATTCTACAAACAATACCCTATAATGACAACGTGAAAAGAAGTTTGTTTGAAATCTTTCCAAATTTATTAAAAAAAACAAAAAAACAAAAAAACACATGTACATAAGTATTCACAGCCTTTACTCAATACTTTGTTGAAGCACCTTTGGCACCAATTACAGCCTCAAGTCTTTTTGAGTATGATGCTACAAGCTTTGATCATCATCATTTGGCAATTTTCTGCCATTCTTCTCCTCATCTCTTCACCTCTCAAGCTCTGTCGGGTTGAATGGGGGCAGAAGCACATTTTCAGATTTCTCCAGAAATATTTGATTGGGTTCAATCCCAGGCTGCTGCTGGGCCACTCAAGGACATTCACAGAGTTGTCTATGAGCCACTCTTGTTGTGTGTTTAGGGTCATTGTCCTGTTGGAAGGTGAACCTTCTGCCCAGTCTGAGGTTCTGAATGCTCAGGACTGGGTTTTCATTATGACGATCTCTATATTTTGGTGCATTGAGCTTTTCTTCTACTCTGACGAGTCCCTCAGTCCCTGCCGCTGAAAAACAGCCCCACAGCATAAGGCTGCTACCAGCACACTTTACTTTTGGGATGGTACTCAGCAGGTGATGAACAGTGCCTGGTTTCCTTCAAACATGATGCTTGGAATTGAGGTTCACCACGCCAGAGAATCTTGTTTCTCAGAGTCTGAGGGTGCTTAAGGTGCTTTTATTTTTTTGCAAATTCCAAGTGTGTTTTCATGTGTCTTCACTGAGGAGAGGATTGAGTTTGGCCACACCGCCATAAAGCCCAGATCGGTAGAGTGTTGCAGTGATGTTTGTCCTTCTGTAGGTTTCTCCGATCTCCACATATGATCATAGAGCTCAACTAGAGTGACCATCGGGTTCTTGGTCACCACTCTAGACAAGGCCCTTCTCAATCTATTGCTCAGTTTGGCCAGGAGGCCAGCTCTAGGAAGAGTCCTGGTTGTTTCAAACTTCTTCCATATACGGATGGAGCCCACTGTGCTCAATGGGACCTTCAATGCTGCAGAAATTTTCTGTACCCTTCTCCAGATCTGTGCTTCGATACAATCCTGTCTCGGAGGTCTACAGACAATTCCTTGGACTTCATGGCTTGGTTTGTGCTCTGACATGCACTGTTAACTGTGGGACCTTATATGGACAGGTGTGTGCATTTCCAAATCATGTCCAATCAACTGAATTTACCACAGGTGGACTCCAATCAAGTTGTAGAAACATCTCAAGGATGATCAGTGGAAACAGGATGCATCTGAGCTCAATCTTGAGTGTCATGGCAAAGGCTGTGAATACTTATGTACATGTGATTTTTTTTTTCCATTTTTTTATTTCTAATAAATTTGCGAGATTTCTAATAAATTTCAGAGATCTAATACTTTCCGGATGTACTTTACATGAATGACTCCAACTTTCAAATTTTCATGATTTTTTTCTCACTTCGTGCTACCTGTTGTTGGTGTTAAAGTCATTGTTTTATAAAGTGTAAATAGTTTTGAAAAAGTGACGCAAGTTTTTTTTAAAGATGTGTCCTATACTACTGTATAACAAAAACAAACCCTGTGAACTTTCGGCTCATCATCTCTCTGCTCTGAACATCAGTTCAGATTTTAGCATGAAATGTAACCACTGATGTTTAAAATTAAATGTTCCTCAAAATCAGGTTCCTTCCCTTTTTCAGTTTCATTTATGGAGTTACTTTCAAAACAACGGACCTTGTTGTCCTCCACAAGACATTACACTTAATTTCCTGGAGAGAAAAAAAAAATGAAGTTACCACGTCACTTATAAAGAATGCATCTTGGTGAAACTACAGAAGTGTACATTCTTCAGCTATTTCATCACTTTTGTAGTCATGTGACCAGAATTGCAGACACGTGCTGCATTCAGAAGAACAGTGTCTCCACCCAAATTGATTTTCAATTAAATGTAATCAAATTCAACAATGACGTACTGTGTTTAAGATAAACAACGATTTGATTTTAAATGGTAAACAGTACAAAGTGTTACAAAGGTCGAGGGTCAAGCATTTAGACCGAGTAACTGTCAAGCTTTTGTTGTGCTGAACAGTCTTCACTCATCTGAAAACAAAAGAGCGTGACTGTGCATGTGACTGAGGGTTGTCCCATCTCTTACGCAGGAAACTTTGGGACAGCTGACCAAAAATCATTTTTACCATTCCTTTTCCCCTTTTGGTCTGTTGTGTTGGATGACAATAAGGGCAAAGTTATGACTCACTTATTGACATGAAAACTATGAGTTGGCTAGACTAGATTGATCAGAACATTGTTTCTGAATTTTTCACATGAGAAATACCCTACAAAACAAAGGGTAACATTTTATTGTAGAGACGAATTCTCACTATTATCTAGTTGCTTATTAGTATGCATATTGCCTGTTTATTAGTACTGATAAAGCACATATTCTGCATGACCACATTCTGGATCCCTTATTCCTACCCCATATCTAAACTGAACAACTACCTTAACTATTAATAAGCAGCAAATTAGAAGTTTATTGAGGCAAAAGTCATAGTTCATAGTTACTTAATAGAGAGAATTGCACCTTAAAATAAAGTGTGACCAAACAAAGATCTCTAAAAACCTGCAACACCACATACAACTCAAAAATAATAGATCTGATTTTACCTCTATACTAGGAAACTGATCATACTATTAAGAGTAACTGACTGACAGGAAATATAACAGACTGAATCTACCCTTTGTCATTAATCATATCCATTAAATAAGTGCGTCACCGTTGTATTAGTGAGTCAGTCAGTCAAAATGAAGGTCAAATACAAGTATTCTATTGTACACAAATTCTAAGATTACAGTTTCTAACATCTTTAATCCAGGTCACTACTAAATTCAATGTACTTTACTTGTCTAACCAGTAATAATAGACCGATATATTGGTCTGGATGATTAGTCAAATAATCAGTAGCAATTTTGAGATTATTGTGGGTTTTGAAGAGAAAGTATGGCTGATTTTGAAGTGCTCTGAAATCTATGAGTGCTTTTTGATAACATGTTTTTTCAAATATTTTTAGTAAATAGTGTTGTCAAGGTGTGAAAAACACATTGGCTATTAAACTGCATTATTTTGTATTTAATTTGACTATAATTGATTAATTACTATGAATCATTGATTATTAAAAATAGTTTTTAACATGCAAACTAATTTTTTTACATGCCAACCCCATCCACAAATTAAATAATAAATTTTATCATTTTTTTAACCCTATCCACAAATGGTTATATACAGGGTTTCTGCAGGATTTTTAAGCTCAAATTTAAGACTTTTTAAGACCTTTTTTAAGACCTGCACAAATAAAATTAATACCATATGAGCGGGGTAGCACAACATCTATAGTACCATATTAAACTGTAAAATGACTGTAAAAAGCATAATTTACAATTCAGATACAAGTTTTCACAAAAACAAAAAGTTTTGTAAAATGATAAACTTTACATTTCAGCCTTTACAACATTTTTAAGAAAATGGATAAGTCAAAAGTATTAATAATATTGATTTCAACAATTATCATCAATAAATTATTCTATAAATTAAATAACATGAATTAGGGGTGTGCAAAATTGGCAAAAAAATGATATCTCTATATTTTCTGGGATTTTATCGATAACGATAATTAGACGATATTTTGCTGAGTGTGTTATTGTGCTGGTATCTTAAAGATTACCATGGACAGGTGACTCCTGAATTTTTTTGATATTCTTCATATTCTGTGTGGTCAGTTCACAGCAGTGATAGAAATGAGTCTTTTCCAACAAGTTTTATGGCCATTTTTACCTTTAAGCCAAGTCAAATTCTTGCATTTGGGCTGTTACCAAGCAAATGAAATCAGTATCAACAAAATGTATCTTTCCAATGCATCTGAAGTGGCATTTAGATGTATTTACACACTCTTTAATGCAGCTCAGAGGGACATAGAATGCTAACCTGCACAGTTACAAATGCATAAATGATGTTTTGATATTTGAAACATAAAATGTTGAAAACTGATGTTTGAAATTATTTTAAAAATATGAATATACTTTAAATGTGAAATTAAAACGGCCAATAGGTGGCAGTAAGTCAGCGTTAATAAGTGAGTCATTGCGATTGAACCGAATCATTTAAACTGTTGATTCATTCAGGAACGAAACACCGTCATGTTGCTCAGAGACGCAAAACAGTGCTGTGGCTGTTTGGAATTATTTTTGTTGTAGAAATAGAGCAAAAACAGCCAATATGGTGTCTAAAACGTAAAGTCACTTAAAATTAACTTCTTGTTTATTGAACTGTTGCATAAAATTAATATCACATTTGTAATCATGCTGATTTTTGGAGAAAAAAAAAAATGGCACTCTTTGTGTGATATTAACTATATGAAATGATATAAATATAGGCTATACATTTTCTGCCCCCATATCTTAAATTATGTGATCAGTCTAAATGTATTTTAATAGACTGAATCGCACGCACTCTAGTTTAAGCTATGTTAACTGATTCATTCTCTGTCAGCAGGTGTCGCGTTTGGCTGAAATATAAGAGTTTTCCCGGTAAAGACTGAACACAAAGCAGCGCGGCACCGGACTTTGAACTCGCAGCGCTCATGTTTATTGAATGAAATCATAGCTTTTTGAAGTTTAATCGTTACATTCAGCCATATCGCAATTCTTGTCTTTCCGTCTCCAAATTTAAGACCTCTTGAAATCATAATTAAGACTTTTTTTGTACAATTTAAGACTTTTTAAGGCCTTAAATTTGATACAACTAAATTTAAGACTTTTTAAGACCCCGCGGAAACCCTGTGTGTGTGTGTGTGTGTGTGTGTTTTATTATATATATATATATATATATATATATATATATAGTTTGGAATTTTTTAGAAATGGCTACCACATTTAAGACATGCGTTATGTCAACATTATTTTCTATCAGACTGTTTTGACATTTCAACAGATAAAAAATATATGCAGTGTTGCTGTTGAGACCAGCACACTTGTGTCTGAGACTAGAACAAGTCCACATGCCATATATTCATGGTATTGGCCTTGCGTTGCCATTTTGTTAGAAAATCAAAGAAGCAGGACAGTGCACCCAATATCAGTGAATACCTCTGAATATGTTGAACAGATTCATTCAAAACCTTGTTGTCCAGGAGTGTTGTAACCTGCTTTGTCTCAGTGTCCAGGAATCAGTGTACAGTCCAAACAAATCTTCTGTCTAAACTTTGAGGGTAGGTTCAGTTTTTCCTGAGCCACTGCTTATTTTTAGTACAGGTCTTATTTAGACAGAACAAGGTTGTTTTAGATAAGAAGTGAAAGCAGTTTCACAAACTGTAAAGCTTCACAAACTAAGAAATAATTAGAAAGCGGATGTTATTATTTCAACTAGGTTACCAAACACTAGCGATGCTTGTCTCAGTTTACTAAAACAAAAGGAAGCAATCATATTCTGACTTCAAAAAGCTGTCAAAAGACCACTGCAAGTGTTAGAGAATGTGACATTTTAAACAACATCCCCCGGTTTCACAGACAAGGCTTAAACCTAGTCCTAGACTAAAATGTAAGTCTTAGCGGTTTCAACTGAAATAAACTTGCACTGACTGATCTTAAAATATATCAGTGCCATTGTTTTGTCTCAAGATGCACACCAGTAATGTTTTTTTTCTAAGCATATTTATAAAAATGACTTAAATGTCCTAATTGAACTATGGCCTAATCCTGGATTAGTCTAAACACTGTCTGTGAAACCGGGCCTATGAGATTAGATTAGATTAGTACTACATCTTAAATAAATAAATAAATCCTGTTTTACTGACGGAAAATTTAAATGAAATCAAAAGCACATGAATTTAAACAGATAATCCTCTTTCTACATAGGTTTTGGGAGTCATCCAGTGTGTCGTCCTGCAAAGGGACATTTGACTCATCCTAACACGAAGCAGTTTAACAGAAAGCGCTCTTTACATCCTTTAAAAACACCATAACAGCAGTTCTAGTCTGCTAAAAGCTGATCTTGCATGTTAGATCATGTGCTGCCATGTAAATCTGCAAAGACTGACAGATGATTCACATGATGCAGCAAATCATATTTCCTCTGTCCTAACCATCGACTGGAGTTTAACAACAAGAAAAGAGCCCCTTTCACTCTTATAACGACAAAGATACATGACATGCTTTTAAAACCGAGCCTTTTGACTTCAAAAATACACATAATCGCTTTTGGGATTTGAAGGGACGTGATCTGACAACTCTTGAAAACTGTCAGGCGGGTTGAAGTTTGTGCTAGGCTACAAAGAGATACGTACAACTAACGTTAGTTACAGTCACAACAACAAATAATAGCCACACTTACCCACTGCGATAATAAAATGATGGCCCATAAAAGACAGAAAAGCTGTTTTCTCCCCGGAAGAGGCATCGCTCCTCTGTCTCCAGAGCTCTTCTCCAGAGTAACTCTCATCTGTTGGGTTGAAGCTCTCTTATTTCCTGTTTTCAAACGCAGCCTTCCTCTGACTGGATTATATTCGTGGGATTCAGTTGCTGCCACCTACCGGTCAAGAGTGTGTAACGCAGAGCCATTGAGAGAGGCTGTTGTTTAATGTAGCGGTGACATCTAGAGGTTCAATCTGAGAACTGCATTTAATATGGCGACAGCGTGGCTCATGAATATTAATTAGAAACGTGACGTTCGTCAAACAGGCCTAGTTGATTTGCTGAAAGGTATGGCAAGCCGTTTTAACATTTAAAACATTTTTTTGACTATCCATAAATATAATTTCGGATAGTCACAATTGTAATTCCAGATATCTATATTGCAATTATGACTAGTCGTAATTGGAATTAAGATATCTACAATGGGATTGTGACTAGTCATAATACACATTCCAGATATCTACAATGTATGGCAAGCCATCGAAGCTAATGTTACGACTGGACGCGTGATTGACAATATTAATATTAATGAGCCAAGCCTGTTTCATAGAATGCGTCATGTTTTGAAACTATGTGATAAAGTATTAGGCAAATTGAGATCGGGTATAATCAAAGTCCCTTAGATTTAGATTTATGCATAGGCATTGTAGGCACGTGCCAAATTGTTCATCAAACATTGCTCCAAAGTAGCCCAATTCCCCGAAAAAAAAAAACTGGGTTTGGCAACACTGCAGCATGCAAATACACCAAAACACAACTGGATGTACGGAAAGCAAAAGGGACAAATGTCTTGCTACACTGCAGCATAGTAAAATGATTCTCACACTCCAGTTTATGTTCTGTGATTTTTTTTTTATTCATCTAGCAATTGTTCCTTTGTTTTTATCTTATGTCCGAGTTTTCGCAGTTTAATTTTGGCTATGCAAATTAGTGCAATCTGTTCGTGCTGACGTCCAAACTCAGGGCATAGGCTATTACTGTTTCCATATAGAGCAACGATACATTTTAATTAATATTCTATTTGATTAATCTGTTTACCTTCTTACTGACACAGTGGAATATATTTAATCTGTACACTTATCCAAACATTATTGTTTTCACAAGAAAGCCTTGCATACAAGATGCAAGTGTGGAAAATAATGTTGTAATCGTAACTGGCATACAATCTCAGAGTGCACCAGATAAATCAATCGATCAATCATTCAAAATAGCTCAGTTATAAATTAGCGAGATGACCACAAAATGTTGTCACCTGTTCTTGTTGGCATATGAAAGCAATGGATCCAAACCTATATGAGGAAATTCTAAGTGACAAAACTCAAGGTGTATCCATTTGTCATAAAAAAGAGCAGAAATATTTAATTTGCAGATGTTCCTCCATTTTCCAAGTTGATGGTAAGCAAACTACTTTAAGTGATAACTCCTCTACACCAGTGGTTTTCAATCCTGTTCCTCGGGACCCACTGCTCTGCACATTTTGCATGTCTCCCTTATCTGACACACTCATTTGAGTTCATTGAGCCCTTTCCTAATGAGCTGATGATCTGAATCAGGTGTGTAAATTAGGGAGACATGCAAAATATGCAGAGCTGTGGGTCCCCAGGAACAAGTTTGAAAACCACTGCTCTATACTGACAAGTTTTCTTATAGTGAAGTGAGGTATAGTGATACACCAAGACTTGATACTAACAAAAAGTCAACGCTTGTCAAGGAACTAAACTGACTTGAAGCAGCTAGCACATTGACAATCACCTGTTTTACTATTTCAGTTTAAATGGGCCTATTCCTTCAAGTGGGCCTTTAGAACCTCATTACAGGTTATTTGTTTAGATTTTAACAATAAAGCTATTTCAATGGATGGCAAACTTTATCACATCTCCTCAAAAAACAATGTAAAGTTAAGAAGAAAAGTGGTTGCTGGACAAAAAGAGGCCAGCCAGTTTTTATTTTACAATTAGAACATCGTGGAACCAAAAAAAAAAAAAAAAAAAAAAAACAAGCTTGCCATTTCAGTTAGATTCAACTGGCCCAGAATGGGGGTGGACATTGATAAATGGGTAAATAGGCTACCATTTTTTTTTCCTTTTCAGCATTGCTGTGAGACATATAAACTGATTATGTTATGGAATGCATTTCTCATGTGCTTATTTCTGAACATCACGTTTTGCAGTGTGCCCAGTGCCAGTTTAGCAGGAGCCCAAGTACATCCCAATATGTGTATTTAAGCTTGTTGTCCACAAATGTGCATAGATTTTGAGATAGAGAAGTCATGAGGTCACAAAATGTATACGTATTAATGTTGCTATTTTAATTTTAAGGTGGACAAGCCTCTAGAACTGCTGGGTATGGATTTAGCGGGGAAAGTCACCAGGACCAGCAATGGAAATGAGTACATTTGTGTCCTGGTTGACTATTACACAAAATAGCCTATGCTATTCTGAATAAATCTGAAGCAGTTGTCTCTCACTTTATTACTTTCTTTTACAGGTTTGGGGCACCAAAGAGAATGCTTACTGACCAAGGCACAGAGACTGTTAACCAGCTTTGTAGTTTATTGAATGAATGAAAGAAAGAAAAAATCAGTATCCATGAAAATTTTCACATGTGCATAGGATTCTGATTGCTACACAACATTTATGGTTCAATGTATATTTATTTTAATGTAGCCTATGTTTTGCACACACCACACACAAGGATTTTTTTAAGCTTTCAGTGCACACATACAACAACAGCGAGACATAGGCCTATAATAAAAAAAATAAAAATAAATTAGCATACATGAATGAGTATAAGACAGTATAAAACAGAATAGCCAAAGCCTTAAGCATCACATTGAAATCGGTAATAAATTTGATTGGAAAAAATAAGCGGAATTAAATTTAAAGTTGAAAAACCTCTCTTCTTAAAACTATTTTCAGGTTTGATGAAATTAGCCTAAATTAGATTGCAGGTAAAACACAATTGATGGTATCGCGCAATTAACAAGTACAGACCAACTCTTATAAAAACAAATCTTTATTGAATTTACTTTTTATATAACAAAAGACAAGAAAGGACACTGTCACCATATTTTGAGAGCAAATGCAATTTTCAAAGGAATGATCAAAGCGAGAAGAATAGTGAATTTAAGATATCCAACCACATTACTTTGTTTTGTGCAACATAGCCACCATAGAGATCAAGATATGTTCTGTCTGTGAGATATGTGTAAGATTCATTGAGTTACTATTACAAAAGTCAAGTAAGGTACAGGAGGGTGAAAACACATGGACGAACAAACAGAAATGGAATATATGAGTGACCCCATATGTGGATAAAATACTCTGTTAGATACAATAATGCAAATGTCAGTCATATTTTACAGTTCTGTACAAGTACCAGTCATATGTTGGCCTTCGGACGAAGCTGAATCTATCGTCACAGCACTGTCCAAACAGTCAACATTTCCAGCAAAAACATAGCAGTTAAATCTACAATTTAACTCAAATTTGACTTTCCTTCACAGCAGAGAGGAATTAAACAACCTTTGAGTTCAGCTTACATAGTGTTTCCGAAAAGTATTTGGACACTTGAGCCACTATTAAAGATGTATAAATGGCTTTGCATTAGCCCACACAACACAATATCAAAACAAAGGGCATTTAATGTACATAAATACATTGCAAACACGTTTATTAGGTTTTTGAAATATGAAATAGTAAATACACAACCTTTCAAATGTTTGGGATTTGTAATACGTTTTTGAAATAAGTCTCTTATGCTCACCAAGGCTGCATTTATTTGATCAAAAATACAGTAAAAGCAGTAATATTGTAACTATTCAAATATATTTTAATGTATTTTAAAATGTAATATTTTTAAGTGTCACATGATCCTTCAGAAATCATTCTAATATCCTAATTTGGTGATTAAGAAACATTATTTCTTAATGCTGAAATTAGATTTTGTTGCTTAATATATTTGTGGGAACTTTGTTTTAGCATACTTTAATGAAAGTTCAAAAGAACATTCATTTGAATCATTTGAGTCTTAACTGTCACTTTTGATCAATTTAAACTAAAAATCTGAACTTCTTTAAAAAAATATTACTGAATCTGAAGTTTTGAAAGATGTCATTTAGTTTAATATTTTGTATCTAATGCAATGAATTTTTAAAAGTGACTTAAGTGTCCAAATACTTTGGTGCAACTGTATCTTTAAAAGTTTTAGGATTACAGACACTATTGAGCACAGCACAATGGTGTAAATTGCTTGCTCATTTAAAACATTATTAACATGACTGAAACCAGATTACTTAAAAGCAGTCTTTACATGTGTGTTGACAAGCTTGTTTCAACACATTTCAGCACACCAGCACGTTTCTACTGGCATCGATGTGGGATTCATATCCTGTTGTCATTCATAGTCACTTGTGACATCTGGAGAGAGCCACATTTGTTCGATCCAACCAAGTCTAGCTCAGAACAAAACAAGCATATTTGAAAGGTAGCCCGGGTTATGAAAAGCTCGTTCTGTCCTTTGACGGCAGGCATACCTGTCTGACAACTCGGCAAAATGTTTGCCTGCGTATCCGCTATAAATAGATGTCCTTCCATCTTTATCTACTGTAAAGTGGCTCATTTTAACAGTTACTCTTCTCAATAATGTGTTAGTGCACTTCCAGGCCCATGTATTCTGCATTTTCCGCAGCCGGCAAGTGGCCGTTGGTGTGTGTTTTGAGCTCCAGGGGGCAGAAGTCCTGCTGGTAGTCTGGGTTGTCCATGCTGTTCTGGGGGTTGAAGCCCTGTACGCTGAATAACGGCTGTCTGGAGAGGCTCTGTGTGTGGGATGTGTTCAGATACTCAGGTGAAGCGGCAGCAGCAGCAGCGGGGCTCTTAAAGCAGTTCAGGTACTCTTCCTCAGTTTCGTCCAGCGCTGATGAAGGGTGCGGAAGTGTGCGGGGGGGTCCGGGGTGTTGGTATATTGGGTTGGTCATGCTGGACATCAATGATTCATTCTGGTTGATATATTCTGGAAAAAAAAGAACAATATTGGGTTAAATAAACAATTTCTTCTATCAATTATTTTAATTAGCAGTTCATTAAGATGTGGCAAATCTACATACAAAAATACCCCGAGGGTATTAGCATCTATTAAAGTTATTGGCACCTAAAATCATTTAATTACCCTCACAATATTCCAAACCTATGCAGGCTCTTAAGGGACATGGTGATGAAAATAATATCCCAATACTTACAAAACCTCTACAATCCCCCAAGAAACTTTGAGTTTGCATGTAAAAGTTTTGTGAATGCTTGAAAACGTCTCAGGTTACATATGTAACCATGGTTCCCTGAGTAGGGAACGAGACACTGCGTCCTCTAGGGGTCGCTATGGGGAGCCTAGAGGACGCAGTTCGAAGTTCCCTCGAAAGGGAATGTCTCAGGTTAGATATGTAACCATGGTTCCCGGAGTAGGGAACGAGACACTGCGTCCTCTAGGCTCCCCATAGCGACCCCTAGAGGACGCAGTTCGAAGTTCCCTCGAAAGGGAACTTTATGTTCGCTTGTGAGGAACTTTGCGTTGGTTCAGAATTCAGTATTCAAGAAACTTGTGAGTGAATGCAAATTTTCTAGGGGGAATGCAAAACTTTTGCAAACAAACAAAAAGTTTCTTGGGAAAGCTCAAAGCTTTTGCGAATGTATGCAGGAATGCAACACTGTTATAAACAAACACATTGAATTCAAAGGCATTGAGATATAGTTTCTTCTTCTTGACTTCATTATATATTTTGAAAAAGGTAACTGTTCACATTGGGCAAAATTTGAATATTCTGAGATTTGAAAGCAAAATTTGAAGTGTTTTTTTGCAAAAAGAGACTTAAAGTTTGGATTGTTCCTAATGCAAAAACTTAGAGCCAACAAGTAGTGTATACTGTACTTAGCCTGACAGCCTCTGATGATTTTGTTTTATGTAAAACAAACTGTGTGAAAATTCTTTAAAATTTTCTTTGGAATAGCTTGAAAATACATGAGGGTGAGTAAATGATAGAATTATTTACTCTCCCTTAAACTCTCCCTTTAGGAGTACAAACCAGAGCAAACAACAAGAATGGAAAACCATCATTGAGCAACACTGATGTGCTCATTTCACCATAAAATAAAATGTGCCTCTTTAATGCCATTTTTGTCCTTATTCAGCATATTTTAATTTCAGGAGATATTACAAAAGATAAGATGATATCTGAAACAATTTGAACAAGTTAAACTCAGTCTTTAAAAAAAACCCTGTGCTCGTACCATTCCAAACTGGAGCGGGCTGGAAGTCTCCCTCGTGGAAGCGTTCTGTCGGGTCTGGGATGTAACGCAGAACCATGCTGTTCTCTCTTCCTGGGAAACCATTCTGAGAGAAAATAAAGGTATATTACATAACAAGTGTCGTCATGGTTAAACCAGTTTCATTTCCTGTAATTATCAATAGGTGACTAGCTAGAAGATTACAAAAGCACAGATGAGTACAGTTGTGTAACAAGTAGACCTTTGTCTTACATTTCATTTTTATATTGTGGGTGTTTCTTCAACTATGCAAACTTGCTATAACCACATGCTATGACAACTGCTGCAGTCTTAAAATCTATTAGATTCAATTATTTATTTATTTATTTTTTGTTTGTTTGTTTGTTTGTTTTTTGGTTGTGCAAGTTATTAGTTGCAATGTGATACTGTCTTGATGTCTGACTTTTTAAGTTTGTCTTGATGGTTTTTCTTCATCTATTTTTGTTTTGAACTATGGCATTCCTCAGGGCTCTATTTTGGCCCCTGTTCAGTTCTCACTGTATATGACTCCTTTAGGTTCTGTTTTTTTTTTAAAGCATGGGGTGTCATTTCATTTTTATGCTTGATGGCACCCAAATTTATTTGCCATTGAAGTACAATGACAAAAATGACTTTATCTGTGTGTCTGTCTGATATCAAGTCATGGTTTTCTTTTATTTATTTATTTATTTATTTTTACATCTTAATGACAGCAAAACAAAGGTTATTGTGTTTGCACTTTTAGGCACTTTAGGTATCTTTGATTGTGAAATGGAAAATTTGGTCTCCTATATGTAAAAAAAATCTTGGGTGTATTTTCGATTATGCAATCAAATTTAAAAAACAGATAAATGCTGTAGTTAAATCTACTTTTTTTTTTCAATTAAAATTGCTAAGGCTAAGAGTTTCTTACCTTTTGCAATGTTTGAGAGAGTGATACAACTTGCCTTGACTACTGTAATTCTTTTTATATTGGAATAAGTCAATCTAATAACTATCGTCTTCAATTAGTTCAAAATGCAGCTTTTTTTATTTTTTTTTTGCTGCATTTTTTCGGAAATTTGATCATATCTCCCCTATATATGTTCTCTGAACTGGCTGCTGTTCTATTACAGAATTAATTTTAAAATTATCTCTGACCTTCTGAATCCAAATACATCTGTTAGTTCTCTGAGTAGATCTGACTGCTGATGGTCCTGAGATTCAGATTAAAAAGTTGAGACATGACCGTGTTGCTTCCACTGTTGGGTCAAAACTGTGGAATAGTCTTCTGGTTTCCCCAGATTAGTTTAATCTGAATCTGAATTTAAATCTATATAAAAACCCTATCATTTTACCCAAACTTATAACTGCTCCTACATTCTAAGGTGAATCAGTTTCAGTGTTTTGATGTCTCCTTTCTTTATTGCATTGCAGTCTAAGTGTATACACACTTTTTATGTTTTTGACATTTATTTTAATATGGTTTGTACAGCACAGTGGTCAACTACTGTTGTTTTTATTGTGCTTTATAAATAAAATTTGATTTCATTTGATTTGATATGAGTAACTTACCCCGTTTCTGCTATGACAGTTCCCAATGCTGCTGTTGAGACTCTGAAACAAAACAAAAGTAACCATGCATTTATTATTAACCCTTTAAAAGCAAGTATATATTTGTAACGTAAACCAAATATTGTTGTGAAATAAACTATCTTTCAGTAGTTTTTCAATAAACAGTGCAAATGGGTGTTGGAAGCTTGATTGAAATTTATTGGTGATTATAATAATGCAATCCTAACTGAGTGTAGCATTATTATAAAAACTTATCCTATAATAACTAGCATATACATTGCAAAGCTATTCAAATAATCATATTTCACATTCTACATTGTTTTAATTTATTGTAAAGAACACATTTTAATATAGGAGGGGCAATGAAACATTCAGCTGAACTTACAGTACCATACAACTACCGATCTCCTTTTGAAGACCCCTGTGATAGGGATGTAGTAATGTAAGGTATGTACTTTTTTGTATTATTTCTAGGCGCTGTTTGTACAATGGTTAATCTATTCAGCTGACATATAAAGATGATGACCAAGGACTGGATAAATCTTTGTATTCAACACCACGTGCACAAAACAGGCCTGTACCTGTTCCAAGGAGAACAGAAGCCAGCCTTATTGAGGCTCCTGGACCATAACAAAACCTTGTCAGCAGTTCACGTAAGCATGTCGTAGGTTTTATTTTGCAAAACACGTTCATAAAACACAAGGAACTAGGTAAAAAAACATACGCTAAATAAGCTACCATCTGTCAAAGAAACTACAGCCTTAAATGGCTATGCCTCAATGACTGTGTTATATAAGACTTCGTCTGAGCTCAAGGCCTTCGTTCTGCCAAAAAAATTTGAACAAGTGTTGCCCGCGAAAGCAATCAGGCTTGAAAGGCTGAAGGAGTTTTGCACGCACTTAGCGGCAGGCGCGAGGCCAGGAAACGCTCAGAACGCTGAGGCCTGGTGAGTCCTCTTGGACAGACATGCTTTGCTTTTCTGCTGCAGAACGGTCATTAATCAGGAGGCAGCTGGGAGGAAGTGGGGGAGAGGGGGCGAAGAGAAAGAAGGACAATGGAACAGGAAGTGGGTGAAGGAGGCCAGGCCAGAAGAAGATGAAAATCAGGCCAGGTACATACGCCTCTGCAGTGTGAACTTTCTGTCCTTTTGAGTGAAAGCACACAACACTCTCATCAGATTTGATATTGCATCCAGTCACTGCATTACTGGTACCACAAGGACTCTTCAGCTGTGACAGATGTTTTAAAACTGTTTAAAGCTGTAAAACTGTGTAAAACTGTTTTTAACAAATCTGAAAAATAATATTCATTTTTCATACTGAAAATATGATGATGTGATGCCTAAATTAACTTAATTTTTAACTATTGATTTTATTTGTATTTATTTATATGTATTTACTTAGTTACTTACCTGCTTACTTTTAGCATTTTATTTTGAATTCATTTAAACAAAATACAATTCATTTTAATATTGCTCATTTAAAGGTAGCAAAGCTGCATTTACATGATCAAAAAACAGCAAAAACAGTAATATTGTGAAATTTAATAACTGGTTTCTATTTCAGTAATTTAGTCTTGATGATCCTTCAGAAATCATTCTAATATGCTGATCTGAAGCTCAAGAAACATTTCTTATTATCAGTGTTGAAAGCTACCTGATCTCATGACGAAAACGTACCTGTGGGAACTTTTTCGCAAGACGCGAAATATGTACCAATAAGTACATATCACTGCAGTTTCCAACAGAAATTAACACTAGAGGCGGTAAAACATTGAGCATTTGTAATCGTTTTCGTATACAGTTATGATTACGGCTCCATATGTTTCACTTTCCAGATGTAATAAGCTTGCTCGGTAGCTCTGCCGGCACGGAATTGGACTTAGGATGAGGAATTCTTCGGTACGAATCCCGTGAAAATCATGACTCACGATGAAAGAGCTTAAAGATCAAAAAACAAGCTAAAACGGCATGCTTGCGATTGCGTTTTTACGTCACATTCGCTTTAGTTCATACTATCAGGTAAGTTTAGGTGTAGTGCAGATGGTACATTATTTTAAACTGTCATGGAGCATTAGACTTCAAGTCAGAACTGCGGTGACACCTACAAAACCAACGTCACATAAAACGTACAATATGTTGTAGCAAATTAGCTCAAAAGGGAAATGTATATAAATAATTACAATTATGATTAATTACAATTATTTATATCAGCTGCCAGTAATAACTGTAGCAGAATTAAATTGCCATCAACTAATCTGTTCGTCCAGCGAACATTCAGTGTAAGTTCATATCAACTCTAAGAAAGGATATTTTTGTGGCCACAGAAAATATTTTCCTGAAGTATTAATACTTTAGAGCATGTAGCAAGGATCGGAATCGTAAAGGGACATTAATTTGCAAGGCAGACTCAGAAACTCATGTAATTTGTGCACAAGAGTTTTAATAACTAAACACTAACACAAACTAGTCTAACAAACAAACAAACATACATACACTCATACATGGGAAAGGGCAAATGAGACTTGATGGATGAAACCATCAGGAAAACCAGAGAATGAAGCTATGAAAAGAGTTAGTTAACCACCTGAGTAAAACCATCAGCGCCATTTATAACGGGGTCTATAGCTTATACTAAACCTCTGTTTCGTTTAGTTAATGGTACGATACTTGCATTGCTTTGGTCGTTTACGAGTGTCTGGATGCAATCTCGGATGAAAGTCTTGATGGTTTCAAGGTTTTGGACTTGCGATCACGTTCTTCCTGGTTTGAAGAGTGATGAATTCCAAAGATGTTCTGACTCGATGGTGATTGGGAGTTTCTTTCCAGGTGGAAAGTGAAAAACAGCTAAGAGAGACATCTGCTGAGATCCGAGGATCTTTGGTTGAATGGAAAGTCAAGGCCGCAAGGCCTAGCGCAAAAACTTAAGGGTTGCTGACTGAACTCACATCCTCCTCATTCTCTTAGGATCTGAAAGAACCGCAGACTGGGGGGCGGGTCACTGCTGTGAGAGCTTTATCTGCTATAGAGGTCACTCCTTTCGGGTGTCAAAGAGCCAATGGTGTCTTGAAGTTTTGGAGGGAAAGTTTACGACTCTTTGTCTCCAAGCATGGTAATTTGCATATGTAACTGGATCAGAGGTTGATACGCAAACTAGTAAAGATTCTTAGAACACTAATATGTTGCATAGGTACCAACATATAATATACACTCTCAATTAGATCATCTGAAGACGAATTGATAGAGACCAAACATGGTTTAGCTAAGGTTATATGAACGAGTGGTTCTATCATAAGCATACATAAAACAGTATGCAATACAAAAGACAATATACAAGAACAATAACAATATACACAATGACCTGAAAGATATGGGTGTTCATTCGAAGAAAGGTTTTCCTATTAATTAATTAGAGAAGAGTCCATTTTATGGGCATGATGTGTCTTTCCAAAGGGGAAATGGAGTCAGAGGTGCTCTGCCCGCATTCCTTTGAGCAATAAAACTAGTGTTATCAGATTGGTTGCCATGGAACTAGAGGCCTGTTCTGCCTTTCTGAGGTGTTAGATGCATTTCGGGGGAAGGTTCCACAGACCCTCATTGTTGGCCCTTTGGTTGGATGAGGGGGCATTAGAGAGTATTTGTTAAATATAACAAATAGCTGTGTGTCTGATTGGTCCAAATGCTACAATGTACATTCATATTTTCCAGGTAAAAAAAAAACGAACACTCTTTTAGCACCACCCAGTGGACATTTCACATCGAATATGTCACGAAACATACCTGGCGGTAGTATTTCGTGTCTTGCGAAAAAGTTCCCACAGGTGCGTTTTCGTCATGAGATCATGTGGACATTTCACATCGAATATGTCACGAAATGTACATAGCGGTATGTATTTCGCGTCTTGCGAAAAAGTTCACACAGGTATGCTTTCGTCATGAAATCAGGTTGCTTGAAAACATTATGCTGCTTAATTTTTTTTTTTTTTTTTTTTGTGGTACATTTTCATTATATTTTTTGTTCAGGACATTTTTTTTAATGGAAAGTTCAAAAGAACAGCATTTATTTGAAATGTATTTTTTGTAACAATGCAAAAGTCTTTAATGTCACTTATTTAATGCTGAATTTAATGCTAACTTTCCCTGCTGAATGAAAGAAAAAAAAAATAACGCTAGCATATGTCATGTTTTTAATCTCTGTACTGTTTAATTGAGAAAAAAAATCATATTGGTGGTCATGAAATCTCGTATGATGTCTATATCATTTTTATAATGAGGCTGAAACTGTATATTAGAAATGAGTCTGTATTTGAAATGACTAACAGAATGTAAGCAAGGCATTTCATGAACTGAATATGGACCAGTCGGACCAATAATGTGTCTGTGTGTATTACCATAGAATGCAGCAGCTGTGTGCGGGAGGTGCTGGGGCTGCTGAAGAAGCTGTGATTGGGCACTAAATACTCGTCTGCATCCACAGCTTCATCCAGCTCTCCACTCATCAGACTGCGGTAGAACTTGGAGTCAGAAGGATTGGGTAAATGCATCCGATCATCGCCCTGCCAACAGGAAAACACTCATCAGTGAACAGACATGAGCAATGCTCCAGTGAAGAAATCAGATTTGTGCTTCTCTCACCTGAATGACCAGATAGCGGGGTGGGTCACGTGCCATTTTAGTAAACTCAGCAATGAGCTCCCTGAAGCGAGGTCTGCTCTCTGTATCGATCATCCAACCTGGATGAAAAAAGTATTATAAAAAAGACTTTAAGTTTAAGAACTTCAAATGTATCATCTCCTAACACCCCAATGGCATCGCTTTATTTATTATTCAGAGGTATAGATATTAGATATTGGCTAACATTGGATTTTTGTAATTGTGCATGCTCAAAATTAACCCTTGAAAATACTAAGAATTTAAATGTAATTTTTCAAGTAATTTCAAAATGAATGTTTATTTTTCATATTGTACATTATGTTGTTGTGTTGTGTTTTATTTTGAATTTAATTAAACACAGTTGGTTTAGGACTCTTCTGATGGAAACAATATGAATAAACACACAAATCCATTGCTTTTGTGAATAACAGATGGAATACCTTTACTAAAAAAGAAAATTCGACATTTATATGGCATATTAATATGTTTCATGTGTGAAAACCATTTATTAAATGGGAAGAAAGTACTACATATGTCCACTTCATAATACAGCAATGATTCAAACTTACATTTGACCATTATCATGTACACATCAATGGTGCAGATGGGAGGCTGAGGAAGTCTTTCTCCTTTCTCTAGAACTTCAGCAATTTCACTTGCAGGAATCCCATCATAGGGCTTTGTTCCAAATGTCATCAGCTCCCAGACTGTCACACCTAAAATAGTGTATCATTCAATGAACAACTGATACATTCACTCAATACTGAGAGATCCTCAGCTTTAAAACAAAGCTATTAAAGTCAACATGAATCAAAATCAACCCTATTCCCCTCCTACATTCACATTTCTGGTTCCTAGGATTATTGTTGCATGTTATTTCAAAAACCTTTTTATTTCTTAATAAGTTTTCTTTTTTACACTCTGTAGAAGTAAAATTGACTAAAAAGTTTTTGACGTTCACTTTAATGTCTGAAAAAGCAATGCCAAATATTTCAGAACTAAGCAAACTGCTACTTACCATAACTCCAGACGTCACTCTGGTGGGTGTATGTCCTGTGCAGGATGGATTCCAGCGCCATCCATTTTATTGGCACCTGTTGAAGGATATAGCTAGATGACGCTGAAATATCTATTTCAAATGTTACAATTGTAAGTGAACACATTGGATGCATTCTGAAGATGAATGTCTGATTGTTAGTAGTCTTATGGCCAGTTTTACTAACAGCTTGCTCCAGCGCAAACCGTCTTTTGGCGTTAAAATAGTACTGTCAGGATTTACTAAAGACGCACAGTGACGAATTAGCGCTGAAAAGGTGTTGACACAATTATTTTTGCGCCTGACCTTATTGAATATGCATTTGTAGGATTTTCCCTTTCAGACGCAAAATTTATGGGAGGAGAGTATTCAAATGAATCACGCAACGAGATTTACTAATGTTTACGCTCATCAAATTACTGGTATTTGTGCTATTATTTAACGCCCAAAAAAAGCATGTCTTAAACTATTTTGCGCTTGAAATGGCTGCAATTATTGTTGCGAAGAGGCACAGCAGAGCAGAAAAGAGAGCGCGTGGTAGAAGGGAGAGGATTTTTTCCACATGTATTAATTTATTTGGAATGCCAGAAGAACACATTATCCGAACATATAGTTTGCCAGACCACGTTAATTTTAATTTGCTTCAGGAAATAGAAGATAACTTGGAACCCCCAACTAGGAGTCCCGCAATAGCAGGTCTACCAAAACTTCTTGCAATCCTTGATTTTTTGGTCTCCAGTTCTTTTCAATGTACTGTGGTTTCTTTATTTCTTTATTTGAGACTACACTAATTTGCGCTGCGCTTGGTATATTGCATTGGTTGATATGTAAATGAGATGTTGCATCTGTGTTCTTTAATTTGCACGTTGTTAGTAAATCACCCGCAGAAATTTCTACGCCCATCGGAACTGTTTTGGAATTGCGCTCTCGGGCTAATTTGCCCTGTTTAGTAAAACTGGCCCCAAGTCTTATACCGTTGAGACACTAATAATGCCACATTCATCACTTCATTAGTTTTTATGATAGTTTATGGTAAAGCACTAAGGCATTATAGACATAAAAGTATGATTTTCTGTAAAGCTGCTTTGGAATGATGTGTACTGTGAAAAGCGCTATACAAATAAATTTCACTTGACAGTTTATGGACAGTTTTTCATCTAGTAAAGTGAAAAACTGCTAAACTTCTGTTATCAAGATCAACTTTCTCACAAAAAGAAATAACAGACCTTTCCACCATCTGCGTGATACTCCTTCTCATCGGCATTCAACAGCTTGGCCAGGCCAAAATCAGTGATCTTCACATGTTGAGGGGTTTTCACCAGCACATTACGAGCAGCCAAGTCTCTGTGCACAAGATGGCGCTCTTCTAGGTAATTCATGCCCTAATAAAAATCAGAGAGAATTTCAAAAGATTTTAGTTGACAGAAGTAAATATAATGATGTACTCCTTCAAGCTGGAATGAAAAATCAATGACAACAGAATAAAATGTATTAATATGGGCTTCATGACTGCATATCACTCCAGAAGCTTATTAAATTTTTATGTTACAGGAGTATTTACATCTGGAACTTCAATAATGCAATCATGAAAAGGCCAAGTGTATAGTGTTTATGAGCCACATACGGAAACTTTAACAGATCCACATGGAACAATGTCATCATACGGAGACACATGGATGGAAAAATAGCAGAACTCACACACTGCAATACTTCAATACAAAGCATTTTTAAAAAATCATCACAGACATGAATAAATTCCTATTATTTGCATAAATGAATAGTAGATTTTATGCATTTTCAGTGTAAATGGAACATAAATAACAAATCTGAGAGCAAACTGACTAATCATGACATGTGAAATGACTACAATAAATATAAACATGCTCTAAGGGAAAACGTAAATTAAACTAGGGTGCCCCATCAATTAATAATCTAATTAATTTTTAATAATTAATAATTTTATTTAAAATAATTTAAATAACAAATAACTTTAAAAAATAAAAACATATACTGTATTAAAAATGTATTAAAATACTTATTTTTAATAATTGTACTGTGTACATTAAATTGATATCTCTAAAAACATTTGTTCATCATTAAATCAAATGTCATTCAGTGATCGATCACGATGTGTGAAATGTAAAATAAGTGTAAATAGGCTCTAAGAAGTGCATGGATATAGGAAAACATTACATGGATCATTAGAATTACTTTGCAAACGGGTGATATTCAAACAAAAAGACAAGTCAGTATTCAGGAACATGAAAGTATATTTGATCAAGCTTTCCTCAGAATGTTAAATCAACATATCAACCATATTGCTACATTTTCTAGTCATATTATGATCAAAGTTTCTCTCAAAAAAGAAATGTTATTCCCTCAAGAGGTGAGGACCAAAAATGCCTGTCTGCTGAAAGAATCTTCACAGCTACTGATTTGCATTTCAGAAATCAGACTAAAATGAATATTTTGAATTTTTGTGAGTGGCACAGATCTGTGAGTGATATTACTTATTTTAAGTTTCATATCACCAGCAAGAAACCTGGATAGGCACATCAATTCATTCCAAATCTAAAAATAGGTCCTTATATCTTCTAGTTTTACTTTAAACATGATGTATTAAACAAATTGCATATTTCCTTTTTTCAAATAGGGCAGTAGAAAATGGGAGAAAAAAACTGTGGTGTAAATTAAACTAGTGAATCACATCAATTAATAATTAATCAAATTAATTGATAATAAATATAATTAATAATTTTATTTAAAATAATACATTTAAATCAATTTAAATAATATATAAATGTTTAAAAAGAAAAAAAATAATATATTAACATTTATTTTTAATAATGAATAATACAGAACACATTAAACTGACATCTCAAAACATCTGTTCATCATTAAATGAAATGACTCAGTGGTTAACAGTAGGGATGAGATAAAATAAAAAAAAAAAACAATTTAAAAGAACAATCCATTTACCTTAGCAATCTGCACACACCAGTTGAGCAGGTGTTGAGAGCCAATGTTGTCCTTGTTTTCTCTGACGTAGTCCAGCAAACAGCCGTAGGGCATCAACTGGGTGATAAGTTGGACGGAGGAGGTCAAGCAGATGCCGAGCAGACGACACACGTGAGGATGCTCAACGCTCGCCATCACATAGGCCTCCTTTAGATGCAAACAAATGAGGTCAGCACGAATGCTACATATATACTGTATAGTATACAGCAACAATGACAAATACTGTCGCTGTTTATAGTCCCTACAGACTTAAAATTAACAAATGAGGTGCCTTGAGCGCATTAGAAAATATTTGCAGGCATGGAGGCTTGGAGTTCTGAAGGAAATGCTTCAGGAAAAACTAAACTTAGCAGGAACACTAATAATCAAACCCCTGGGCAATAAACTGGATTTTTCCTAGACGACTTAAGAGCTGCCAATACCAACAACCTTTTCCTTTCAAAAAATGAGGGAGTGACTGGTCTCTATTTCAATCTTTATTTCATTTATTTTTTTATTTTTTAATATTCAAAGAACTGTGCAGATCGGTTAAATTTCAGTTTCTGCAGATTCTCAAAAGGTTATACTGGGTGTTGTTTACATAGATGAGCTATCTTCGAAGTGACCTTGAGAAGCAGCCTGAACAGCCGCATCCTCAGAATCAAAGAGAATATTGGAGGAAATTACATTCTTTGTGTTAGGATGGTCTTGTTTGCATGCAAAAATCAGGAATTCCTGCATGTTGAAGTTTGCTGTTCTATATCAACTCCACACAACATCCAGCTGGACTTGGTCAGATTACCCTTTAACTCAAGGTTATGTAGGATAGATTTCAGCTGGGCACATCACTAGAGAATAAGGCCTTTTCCGCATAATCATTATCTTAACTAGAATGACGAAATGTCGGTTTTACTGTCTGTGTTTACTGAATGTTATCTGGATCACACAGATACAGCGCAGATGCATGAATAACCACATTATAGGCAAAGAATGTAGAGAAAAGTGTTTGATTTCAGTGAAATACACAGTCAACTTTCAAATGTTGTCAAAATGTAAAATGTTTTCATTCTGTAGCTAAAGCAGGCTTGAGTAATTAGTACATACAAAAAAATTAGTCCACATTAGTGTCCCCAGAAATTATTTGGAAATTTGAGACACACTTAAAATGTAACTTCACTGCATTAGATACAAAACATATAACCAAGTGGTATCTGCAGACAGCTTTGTTATTTGGGCAATTTCAGCCAAATATCTTTTAATGTTCAAGTATCTTTTATTATGCCACTTGTTGAAGCCTCTTTAATTGTCTATGCAGCATTTTCAGCAGCAAACTGACAACGGAAGTCTAAATCGTGAATAAGGTCTGATGTGACATGACAAACACCAAAATTCAGACTTTATCACTCACATCCAAGATCTCCTGGTTTGCTTTGGGAGACGTGGCTTCTCGTAAGACCTTAATGGCAACAGGAATCTTCACACTCTCTCCCTCTGGAACCCACAAGCCCTGCAGGAATGGACACATATCTGTTTTAATATCTCATGTTGCAAACAAAGTAACACTCAGTGTTTTGTAACCGATGAGGTTTCACAGCTGAGATCATCTTGAGATAAAGAGATAACATTTATGTCTACAGATCAACAACTAATTGAGCATGTGGTGTAGAGAAAATTAAGAAGGCATCGAAAGAGGAAAGAAGAAAAGCATGTAGCAACACGTATTTAAATAAGGAACCTTAAAGGGATAGCTCACCCAAAACTGAACATTCTGTCATCATTTGCTCACCCTCAAGTTGTTCCAAACCTGTATGAACTTCTATCTTCTCCTGAGCACAAAAGAAGATATTTTGAAGAATGTGGGTAAAACAGAAATTGTTTCTGGTCTCCATACTGTTTGGTTACCCACATTATTCAAAATCTTCTTTTATGTTCAACAGAAGAAGGAAACTCATACAGGTTTGGAACAACTTGAGGGTGAGTAAATGACAGAATTTTCATTTTTGAGTGAACTGTCCCTTTAAATGGAGGTCAGTCACCTTATACACAGTGCCGAAAGCCCCGGACCCAAGCACTTTGATCTTCTTGAACTCCGTCTCTTTGAGGATGCGCAGCAAGGCCTGGTTGGGAGCTTCACCGCTGGGGGTCAGAGGCTCCACTAGCTGTAGAGACAAACAGAGTCAGGAAAGCTGCCCTCAACACACAAACACATCCTGTCTTTGAATGAGCATGGGATGACACGGATCTGTCTGTATTCACGGAAGCTCAATGACTGATTTCCATCAGCATTCATAACATTCACTGTTGACACTACAACAGTAAACTGGCCTCACTGCATTGATCTTACATGGTTTAACCAAGCTCTGCCAGCTCTAAGTATTTGGTTGTTTAACAGTAGATACTCAGAATATTCAGATTATGGTTGTCTTGTGATCACCTCTCTTTCTTGCAGGAGTCGTCGTAAGGTTCTCTTCCTCTTGATGTGCCGTCTGCGCAGTAGAACAGCAATTCCTAGACCCAGGATAACAAATGCCAGCAGACCTCCAACCACACCAGCGGCAATCATGGGCAAACCCGAACTACAGATGAAATTAACATTACTTGTTGAACTTTCTGCATGTAGTGGAAGATGGTCCTCTCTTGACCATAGATATCACCACATTTCAAAACTGATTGAGTGGTTTTAGTGTTGCATTTTCATTTGAACATCAACATTTTTTTTTTTACTTTATACTAATTAATTTAGATTTGTAGGGTAAAAATAGCTTTTATTTGAAATAAGAAATAACCCATAAGATCCATAAGACCCCATCAGAATTGGCATGTTCTCAACACGTTGTTGTCTTTATTGTCTATTATTATTAATTCATGGAGCTAATATTTAATAATTCCATGAATAACATGTATATTTCAAACTTTTTCATTATTCATCATAATTTATAAGGCCATTTGAGAGGAATCGTGTCTTGAATTTACTGTATAGTCTTTTGCTATTTTAATACCACTTCAATTAAAGCATAGGCCTATACAAGATTAATATTATATATTGCAATTTATATTCAGATCTCTATGCCTTTGATTCTGTTATTTGATGTGCCTATCATTATTCAACAAAATTGCCAAAATGCACACATTTAGATAGATAGATAGATAGATAGATAGATAGATAGGATTTTCAACTTTGTGCTTGTTTATATTTATATCCTAATAATAATATATTGGATGATGCATCATCCTGTACATGCTAAAATCATTTCTATATTACACTTACAGAAAGGCACACTGCTCTCAAGGATATCTTCCTTTATTTCTCACCATATGCATCATTTTCATTTATTCCTAGACATCCACTGTGATAAAGGCTTGAGTATTTGGTATCATTTTCTAAAAAATGTTCTAATTCACAGCCTCTTTATTACTTTTTTTTGACAAACTATAGTGATATATGAGGATGAACATTATTATTCTTGGGATATTCTGGAAAAATGATGTATACAGCAAAGCATTATGGGACAGATTCACTTCTTACCCTTTGAAATCTTTGCAGTCTTTCAGATCAGGCCCAGTACATCTGCAAAGCAAAGCACAACTTTCATCAATCACAATTAGTGCACGCTGCAATCCCTGATGAACCTGGTTAAATTACACAAATGACCGTTTCATGTCATTACATTCAAATGAAAGCATCATATATGATGCCTCTCTCACCCCTGGGTGCAGTTCTCATGACAGGGCTGGCACACTCGCATCGCATCAGCATATTTCCAAATGAGTATGTCTTTCTCTCCCGGTATGCCTTGTGGGCAGCGTGTTACACAGTGCGGACCATCTTTGTAGTTTGCACAAACTGTACATTTGTCGGGTCCCTGGAAAAAAAGTTGGCAATTAGATGGCAACAAGCAACTTTTCCACAGTCTTCAAGTGATGGGAATTTAATGATGTGTCTCCAGGACACAACTGGGACAGAAAACATTGGCTTGAGAGACTGGTGTGCTGCCATCAGCTTTTTAAAAAATGAGAATAAACACTGTTTACTGACAGCAGAACATGTGAACTGTAGGACGGGTTTGATACTTACAGGGCCGGTGCAGGTCAGGGTTTCATTCATGAGCAGACATTCAGGGTCGCACTCGACACACGTTTTATTGACCTCATATTCACGTGGCTCACTGTATAGACAGAAATCCATTCCGGTCAATATGATTGAAATCATAATTGAAAAAAAACAATGGGAACACTTTACTTAAAGGACCAATTCTCACTATTAACTAGTTGATTATTAACATGCATATTGACTGTTTATTATTACTTATAAAGCACATATTAATGCCTTATTCTGCATGACCATATTCGTGTAGAATGTTAATAGTTAGTTAATAGTGACAATTGGTTCCAAAACTAAAGTGTGCCCAAAAAAAAATCACTTAATACCAAAAGTACAGCTAAAGGAGCAAATAATAATAAAAAAAATAGCTGTGCCACTTTTCCAGAAATTTCCATGCCCTATTTCCATGTTCCTTTTATTAAAAGTAGGCCAAAAAAGTAATAACATGGGATAATATGTAGTCAGTTGGCCATGATCACAAAATAAAAGTGGTTTAATAAATAATAAATACATTTAAGATAAGAATTTAAATGTTTGCATTCAGAGACATAGAGCTGTTATTTAGAGTTTAAACACAGATGAACTGAGAAGGCATAATAGAGCTCTCACTCACCCAGCCAGCAGGTTGCAGGAAGCCACACAGTGTTTTTTACGGGCGTAATGCTTACAAGTGAAGCACAAAGTGGGACCAGGACCCCAGCAGCCATCATTTGTGCACATCTCATCACACGTGCTGTTCTGAATCGCTGTAACACAGACATTCAGATACGATATCAAGACAAAAGATATAGCATGTGTTTTAAATCAACCTAGAGCCAAATGTCTGTAAAGGCAAACATGTAAAACATTACAAATGGAAGCTTGTATTTGAAGGAATAGCGCACCCAAAAGAGAGAATTCTGGTACTATTTACTGCACCAAATCTGTAATTTTTTATTTTCTGTGGAATGTAGATAGACACATTTTGAAGAATCTTCGTTAACACTTTAGATTTGGGAACACTATTAACTAGTTGCACACTTACAAAGTACATATCAATGCCTTATTCTGCATGACCATATTCGACATCCCTTAACCCTACCCAATACCTAAACATAACTACTATAACAACTAACTTACTTACTATCAATAAGCAGCAAATTAGGAGTTTATTAGGGAAAACTCTTCATTAGTTAATAGTGACTATGTGTTCCTTAATCTAAAGTGTTAATGAATCTTCACATAGCTATTGTGAATTGCACTTCTGCTGTTGTTTATATGTATACAATATTATCAATTTTCCTATTCAGCTACTGTATTATCCTATTGTTGGGCCTGGGCAATGTTAATCAATTGTAATGTTTGATTTTAGGACATTTTTGTAACTTGTATACATTCAGTACAATTAAGTGTATCCACAAGAGATTAAGGAATAAAGCAAATAAGTTATACGAACGACATTTATGAATCTTTCATGAGGTTTTCTGTGTTTTTTGAGTCTGACAGATGTGGTCACTACATACTATATTTGGAAAAGGACCGCGTGAAGATTGTTTAAAAATTCTCCTTTTGTGCTTTACAGAAAAAAACAGACACATATAGTGGAGGTTTGGAATGGCATAAGGGGGAGAAACTTACAACAGAATTGTTATTTTTGGGTGGACTAAATTAAACTTATTTGACAGGTGTTATTGTGATAATTCATTACCACAGGTGGCAGCATCAGCATTTCCTGACATTTTGGCAGTCTGTTGTTTAGATTTGAAGAGGCGTTTCCAGTGTTCAGGGCTGGTGTAGCAGAGATGCTTATTCTGAGAGATGACCACATCACCGTCACTGATCTCCCTCAGAGAACGCAGGCCGAAATGTGTGATTTCAGTTAGGGTGACAGCAAAGCTGAAGGCACCTCTGTGGGAGCAGGAAGGAGGCACAGGGTGTCTTTATATACGAAACAGACTCTACAGAGTGATTCATTTAGGAGTAGCAATTTATCGTAATGTGTCAAAATTCTCAGAGATTGCTGACATTTGACTTTTTATTGACTTACTGCTTTTTTGTACGTCCACGGATGACCTCAAGGTTTTCAAAGGCACTGAGGGACAGCATGTCTTTCGGCCACTGCTGAATCACCAGGTAGCCTTTGAGTTAGGAGAGGAAGAATATCTTCAGCAATGTTTACGAACACTGAGGGGCTAAAGGTCCCCTTCAAGAAACACCATTTTAACCATTACAAATGTCCAATATTAAACATTCTCACTAGTGATTTCTTTTACAGTTTTGAATACGTTGAGCTTGGCCGGGTCCAGTCCTGGAGTTTTTGTATGCTGGTCACTGTAAATAATAATAATAAAAAGGATATCAAAGAGTTTGTAAAAGATTTGGCTCAATCATACAAATCTAAATCATTAAAAAATGGAAAATATACAAGGTATTATTCTCTTTAAACAACATGGAATGGTACTAAGCAATGTGGAATCAATTCTTGGTTATCAGAGAGTGTGAAATAGCCTTCTCACCCATTAAATGTCGTGGTGAGAATTGCAACACCTCCGTTGATTTTTGTACAGTTCTCAAAGGAATCAATGTTGCTGGCATTGATTGACAGAACATTGGCCAGAGGCCCCATTCCCAGCCCATTGCAAACTAGAGGGATGGTAGCAAACATATTAAATATTAACTGCAACTTCTTTCTTAAGTAAAGAATTAGCCGTGAAGGCAATAATAAATTCAACATTTATGCTACCAGTAAAAGGTTTAGATACACTAAACCTTATATATATATATATATATATATATATATATATATATATATATATATTATAAGGCATATTATTATTATTATTCTATTAAAAAAACAGATAAATAAACAAACTTTTTTTTTCCTTTTTAAGGGAAACTATTGTTACAAAACAGCATATACCTGACCAGCAGTCTCAACTGTACCTTTTGGACACAGGCCATCACACTTCTTACATTTCCGAACTCCACCCTCATCCACCTCATAGGTGCCAGGGCTGCATGTTCTTACACATGCCCCATGGTCTGTCACGACATAGTTGTCTGAGAAAAAAATAAAATAAAAAACAAACCAGCAGTCACTCCAGAGACATTAACCACAACTAACCAAAGCAACACAACACAACAGAAACTGATGTTTGCATCAAATCATTCTGTCAGGGTTATGCTGCTTTCTGAGATGTTATTCAGAAACCAAAGTTGAGCAACAGTTGAAAACTCACAATCCACACAAGAGTGTTTCTCTCTGCTTGGAATGTGTCATTTATATTTTAAACCAGGCCCCTAAAACATTAATCTCCAGAATGCAAGAATTCAAGATGAAAATTTTGTCATTATTCACTCACTCTCATGTTGTTCCATACCTGTATGAATTTCTTTCTTCTGCTGAGCACAAAAGGGCAAAATACAATGGAAGTCATTGGCTACCGGCAACTGTTTGGTTATCAACATTCTTTAAAATATCTTTATTTTGTGTTCACCAGAATAAAGAAGAAAGGTTTGGAACAACATGAGGGTGAGTAAATGTTGACAAACGTTTCATTCTGTCGTGAACTTTCCTTCTAACTGCTTGAATTCGGACGAAAGATATAATTCGAATCTGGTTCAACCAGGAAGACAGAATGAAGAATTGTATTTTGAGGGGCCTTACATGGGCATATCTTGATGCACGTTGCCCCAAAACTGTATTTCCCATCAGGGTTGGGAGCGAGCTGGTGGGTGTTGGGGTCGTAGAGCATGAGCCGTGGACATGCGTCCTTACATGTCCCCTCATCTTGGAAGTCCTTACAGGCCTACAGAACACACCAACAACATTTCCCATGAGCGCACTAGTCTGAAAGTATTTTCATTGCCCTTGAGGTTACTTTTACTGCAGCTGTACACTTCAGTGGTAATCAATGTTTCACTGTAATACCGCAGACATGACTTGTACTGTAATTTAATCAAAATAAGTCTAAGGGTTATAGTTTTTAACACATTCAAGCTGCTGTGAATTTCTCACATTTTGAGTCATATTGCTGTCATTATTCACCCTGAACTAATTCAGTTCATTATTATATCTAAACATTACGTCTACAGCTATAGATGACTTCTCTAACTGTATTTACGCTATAGCATTCAGTATGTATTGAAAGATGAATGAGCAAACTAGTGAATTATTAAGAAACAAATCTTTATCTGAATACGTGCGGTTCTCACCAGGCAGTCGGTTGGTTTGGGTCCAGTGCAGCCAGCAGCACAATGTTCATTACAGCAGTCAATGGGTTTGGGCCCCTTACACCTCCCCGAACACTGCTCTGCACAGATCACCTTAGTCACTAGATACAGAAAGAGAAGAAGGTTCACAGATCCTGACAGTACTATTCGTATTTGAGCACAGCAACAACAAGTTAATATTCTTCTGAAGAGTTTCAAAACATTCCTCTAGGGGTCAAGTAGTGCTTTTTCACCAGTTGTGAAATACAAGCCAAGGATCAACTAAATAAACTAAAGAGACATTAAAAACTACTCATAAAGAAGAAATCCCAATGCACTGTTACTCCAGTGCATTTTGCCGAGGGACTATGCATTACTAACTCAGGGTTAAATATAAAGAGTATGAAACATGAAAAAAAAAGATAACCCAGGTTTATGTTAACCTAGGGTTACATATCAAACTGGATCCGAAATTTTAAGTTTGAATGCCACAATTGTATTTATTTATTTATTTAATGATTCTAGATAGAACACTAACATTCAAAATTATAGGTGTTTAATTTACATTATATCTTTATGAAACACCTTTAAATAGTATGTTGTCACTAATTCAGTAAGATTTAAATGTAGAAAAAAAACTGGATTCAGTCACTTGAGTAGTTTAAGACCACTTACTTTTTTGGCAATTTTGGGTGCCAGGGCCCCAACAGGAACCATTGTAACAGCTCCGGTCACACTTCTCACCTGTGGGAGGTAAAGTGGTACATCCTCATTGAAAATGCAAAATTAATTAGTACCATTTAATATAAATGTACAAAAACAAACTGCTGAGGAACATACAATGTACTGCTGTGCTTGGTTCCGGCTCTTTGATTTTAGGCTGGCTCTTCATGTTCAGAATGTCAGTCCACTGGATGGTCTCCACGTTACATAAATGATTGTTATTGGCAAATTTTATTCCACCCTTCAGTATTTCTAGGAAGGGAAAACTACAGTGTTTGAACAATGCTTTCACGTATGACAAACTTCACATTTGAAATACAGGTCTATTAATATTTTCCAAATATAACTTTCAGAGCTGGGCTTGGGAACGAATGAATATTATTCCCTCTACAAAACAAATGTGCGAAAGATATAAATACAGGTCATTTAGGATCTTTTGTTATTTCCATTTAGCAGGAAACACACACACACACACACACACACACACAAACACACACACAAAGAACAGTTTTATATAACCACATACCAGTTAAGCTAGTCAGTGGCAACTGGTTCACGCCTTGTCCGATGCTGTTGTTGTAGTTCAGGAGGACAGCTAAAGCATATTTGTCGTCATAAAGAGAGTGGCCACGGATGATGCGCAGATTCTCAAGGGGGATTCTAGGGGCCGTGTTGATCCCAATAAGAACATAGCCACCAACTTCTTGGATGCTCTAAAAATCAGGAACAACACAAATTACAACCAAACTCACAAAGCCTACAACACTGAAAACATATAAAGAGTTGTTTGGAATAACATATGGTTTAACTTTTAAAAATCTGCCATGAAATACAAACTAGAATTAGCAACATGCTAGAAATATGGTACCTTACAATACAACCAAACACTAAGGTAACAGTAAAATAGCATTGATCATAGTATTCGAAAATGGATATATCATACCCTGAGAAAGGACAAGTCATGTTTTTCTGTCATATATGTGATTTCCAGGTTTTCCAGAACAACGGTGCAGTTGCTGTACATTTTCACCAGAATCTGATAATGATCATCCACTGTTCCCAGAAGAGCCAGTTTGTTGTTCGCTCCCTGACACACTTAAACACACAGAGAGAAAGAAAGCACAATTAAATCCATCTGAGGCCTTTATGGGAAAAAGTACAATAGCAGCAAAACCAACAGAAGCAAAAATGTTATCTGGTGGTGATTAAGTTTTCATTATTTTTTCAAATTGTTTAGCTGTTAAACATCCCAAACCAAAATAGCTTTGAATATTTTCGGGATATTGGACCCAGTTTCTGTCTCCCTTTGATTGTTAATTTGATTCCATGTGTGTCTCCTTAGTTCCCTTGTTATCCTGAGTTTAAAAGCCCCCTATACCGCGGCTGAGGGTGAGCTGAGTAAGGCGCATGGACTGTGCCACAGCAAGGCAGGGAGGGCTACTGTTTCCACGTCACATGGGGAGATCCCAAGTCCAGCCCTTCTTCGTCTCCTTCGTCTCCTTCGTCTCCACTGGTCCTCCTCCAGAGCGCCCTCCAGTGCCCGCTCCCCGAAAGTGTCCTCCAGAGCGCCCTCCAATGCCTGCTCCTCGAAAGCGCACTCCAGTGTCTGCTCCCATTCCTGAGTTCAGCCCTGGAAGCCCAGAGGCTCACAAATACCCGCCCTCCCACCCGCTCCTGTCGCCTCCACCGCTGTCGTCTGGCAGCCCCTCCGCTTGCCCTCAGCCCCCTATCTGTACGGTGCGAGCCCCACGGGACTGCCATCCTCCAGCGTTGCTGGGGCTGGAGTATCCCTCACCTCCGCCTCCAGCCTCTGAGGCCCGGACTCCGCCTCGACCCGTTGGCTCCACCATGGCTCCTAGCTCCCTCCTCTCCGCCGTGGCCCACCTGTCCACTGGCTCTGCCGGGCTCCCTCGTCCCTCCGGCTCCGCCTTGGTCTGGCGTCGACCATCCTGCGCCTCGGGACTCCACTCCTCCGGCTGCGCCTCGTCCCTTAGTCCCTCCGGCTCCGTCAGGCTCCTCCATCCCCTTGGCTCCTCAGTCCTCTCTTGCTCCGGCTCCACCGCGGCCATCTGAATCCCCGCCTCCGCCTCAGTCGCCGGCACAATCTGCTCCGCCTGGCCCCTCCGGATCCTCCCCGTCGCCCTTGCTCTTCGGCTTTCCGTCTCTGCCTCGGGCTCCTCCACCATCTGCTCCGCCGCTGTTGGTCGGCCCCCTGGAGTCGGCGGCCATCCCTCCTCCATGGTTCCTCCCTCCGTCGGCTCCACCATGGGCCGTGATCATGGCTGTGGCCTGGGTCCTGCTGGACTCCTCCTGCTCTGGGTCCCTCCTGTCTCCTCCCTGGCTCCTCCCTCCTTCATCGCCTCCTGGTCTCTGTCTGCCGGCCCCCTCCCAGGTGTTCGTCCTCCTGAGCCGCATCCCAAGTTCCCACCCGCCCCTCCCCATGTTGTTTCCACGGTGTGAGGACGCACCTTCCGGGAGGGGGGGATATTGTCAGGATATTGGACCTGTGTGTTTTGTTCCGTGTGACCCAGTTTCTGTCTCCCTTTAATTTGTTAATTTGATTCCAGGTGTGTCTCCTTAGTTCCCTTGTTATCCTGAGTTTAAAAGCCACAGTCTATTCAGTTCATGTTTTTTGGTTCTTGAATGTCTTCCTTGCCTGTGCTCTGTGTTACCCTGTTGGATATTTAAGACTCTCGTTTTGTGAATTCCTCATCTCCTTGTTCCTGGCTTCCTTGGAATCGTGACAAATATACTTTTGAACACATTGAAACAATTTTTTATTCAATCAATAATAAAGCAAGACATGGGGAAAGAAAACAACACTTTTTATTTATTCCACTTGGTAGTACTTGGTAGTTTCTCTTTCTCACAGCTGATCTTCACGAATCAAGCCAAGTCACAGCTGATCATCATGAGTCACGGCACGTCTCAGCTGATCGTCCAGAGTCACAGCACGTCTCAGCTGATCGTCCAGAGTCACAGCACGTCTCAGCTGATCGTCCAGAGTCTCGGCACGTCACAACTACTCATCCAGAGACACGTCACGTCACAGCTGCTCATACAGAATCGTGTCACGTCTCAGCTAATCTTCCAGAGCCTCTCCATGTCTCTGCTGACCTTCCAGAGTACCTTCACGTCACCACTGACCCTCCAGAACCACGTCACGTCACCGCTGATCATCCAGAGTCTTGTGACGTCCTGTCCACCACACCCAGATATTCAAGGTCAGTGCTTCGATTTCTCAGTCTGGTATCCAGTGTGAGGGATGCACCACTGGTGTCTGCACGTGCTGCTGGTATCCCCAAACCAGTTCACTCCAGCCCTTCTGTTCATGAACTATTTCCCCTGTCTGCAGCACTTCCCGTATGGGGGGTTGCTTTATGGTGTATCTGGGCTGCGTACACCACCGCCAATTTGCTAGAGGCGGCAGCACTGGCTACAACATCTCCAGAGGTGGCGGCTTATGCTGCGGAACCTCCCAAGGTACCGGTGCTCGCTACTGTGCTCCCAGAGGCCATGGTGTCCGCTGCAATCTCTTCAGAGGTGGCGGCACAGGCTGCAGAACCTCCCGAGATGGCGACACTTGCCTCAGTTCCTTGCGCGGTGGTGGCGCCCAGTGAAGAACTCTGTGAACTGTCTGTTCCGGCCGAGGAGGCCATTATTGAACTTTCGTCCTACCCTGTCACGGCTAAGAAGGCCATCTGTGAAATGTCGTGGTGAGAATTGCAACACCTCCGCTGATTTTTGTGCAGTTCTCAAAGGAATCAATGTTGCTGGCATTGATTGACAGAACATTGGCCAGAGGCCCCATTCCTAGCCCATTGCAAACTAGAGGGATGGTAGCAAACATATTAAATATTAACTGCAACTTCTTTCTTAAGTAAAGAATTAGCCGTGAAGGCAATAATAAATTCAACACTTATGCTACCAGTAAAAGGTTTAGATACACTAAACCTTATATATATATATATATATATATATATATATATATATATATATTATAAGGCATATTATTATTAATATTATTCTATTAAAAAAACAGATAAATAAACAAACTTTTTTTTCCTTTTTAAGGGAAAATATTGTTACAAAACAGCATATACCTGACCAGCAGTCTCAACTGTACCTTTTGGACACAGGCCATCACACTTCTTACATTTCCGAACTCCACCCTCATCCACCTCATAGGTGCCAGGGCTGCATGTTCTTACACATGCCCCATGGTCTGTCACGACATAGTTGTCTGAGAAAAAAATAAAATAAAAAACAAACCAGCAGTCACTCCAGAGACATTAACCACAACTAACCAAAGCAACACAACACAACAGAAACTGATGTTTGCATCAAATCATTCTGTCAGGGTTATGCTGCTTTCTGAGATGTTATTCAGAAACCAAAGTTGAGCAACAGTTGAAAACTCACAATCCACACAAGAGTGTTTCTCTCTGCTTGGAATGTGTCATTTATATTTTAAACCAGGCCCCTAAAACATTAATCTCCAGAATGCAAGAATTCAAGATGAAAATTTTGTCATTATTCACTCACCCTCATGTTGTTCCATACCTGTATGAATTTCTTTCTTCTGCTGAGCACAAAAGGGTAAAATACAATGGAAGTCATTGGCTACCGGCAACTGTTTGGTTATCAACATTCTTTAAAATATCTTTATTTTGTGTTTACCAGAAGAAAGAAGAAAGGTTTGGAACAACATGAGGGTGAGTAAATGTTGACAAACTTTTCATTCTGTCGTGAACTTTCCTTCTAACTGCTTGAATTCGCACGAAAGATATAATTCGAATCTGGTTCAACCAGGAAGACAGAATGAAGAATTGTATTTTGAGGGGCCTTACGTGGGCATATCTTGATGCACGTTGCCCCAAAACTGTATTTCCCATCAGGGTTGGGAGCGAGCTGGTGGGTGTTGGGGTCGTAGAGCATGAGCCGTGGACATGCGTCCTTACATGTCCCCTCATCTTGGAAGTCCTTACAGGCCTACAGAACACACCAACAACATTTCCCATGAGCGCACTAGTCTGAAAGTATTTTCATTGCCCTTGAGGTTACTTTTACTGCAGCTGTACACTTCAGTGGTAATCAATGTTTCACTGTAATACCGCAGACATGACTTGTACTGTAATTTAATCAAAATAAGTCTAAGGGTTATAGTTTTTAACACATTCAAGCTGCTGTGAATTTCTCACATTTTGAGTCATATTGCTGTCATTATTCACCCTGAACTAATTCAGTTCATTATTATATCTAAACATTACGTCTACAGCTATAGATGACTTCTCTAACTGTATTTACGCTATAGCATTCAGTATGTATTGAAAGATGAATGAGCAAACTAGTGAATTATTAAGAAACAAATCTTTATCTGAATACGTGCGGTTCTCACCAGGCAGTCGGTTGGTTTGGGTCCAGTGCAGCCAGCAGCACAATGTTCATTACAGCAGTCAATGGGTTTGGGCCCCTTACACCTCCCCGAACACTGCTCTGCACAGATCACCTTAGTCACTAGATACAGAAAGAGAAGAAAGTTCACAGATCCTGACAGTACTATTCGTATTTGAACACAGCAACAACAAGTTAATATTCTTCTGAAGAGTTTCAAAACATTCCTCTAGGGGTCAAGTAGTGCTTTTTCACCAGTTGTGAAATATAAGCCAAGGATCAACTAAATAAACTAAAGAGACACATTAAAAACTACTCATAAAGAAGAAATCCCAATGCACTGTTACTCCAGTGCATTTTGCCGAGGGACTATGCATTACTAACTCAGGGTTAAATATAAAGAGTATGAAACATGAAAAAAAAAGATAACCCAGGTTTATGTTAACCTAGGGTTACATATCAAACTGGATCCGAAATTTTAAGTTTGAATGCCACAATTGTATTTATTTATTTATTTAATGATTCTAGATAGAACACTAACATTCAAAATTATAGGTGTTTAATTTACATTATATCTTTATGAAACACCTTTAAATAGTATGTTGTCACTAATTCAGTAAGATTTAAATGTAGAAAAAAAACTGGATTCAGTCACTTGAGTAGTTTAAGACCACTTACTTTTTTGGCAATTTTGGGTGCCAGGGCCCCAACAGGAACCACTGTAACAGCTCCGGTCACACTTCTCACCTGTGGGAGGTAAAGTGGTACATCCTCATTCAAAATGCAAAATTAATTAGTACCATTTAATATAAATGTACAAAAACAAACTGCTGAGGAACATACAATGTACTGCTGTGCTTGGTTCTGGCTCTTTGATTTTAGGCTGGCTCTTCATGTTCAGAATGTCAGTCCACTGGATGGTCTCCACGTTACATAAATGATTGTTACTGGCAAATTTTATTCCACCCTTCAGTATTTCTAGGAAGGGAAAACTACAGTGTTTGAACAATGCTTTCACGTATGACAAACTTCACATTTGAAATACAGGTCTATTAATATTTTCCAAATATAACTTTCAGAGCTGGGCTTGGGAACGAATGAATATTATTCCCTCTACAAAACAAATGTGCGAAAGATATAAATACAGGTCATTTAGGATCTTTTGTTATTTCCATTTAGCAGGAAACACACACACACACACACACACACACAAACACACACACAAAGAACAGTTTTATATAACCACATACCAGTTAAGCTAGTCAGTGGCAACTGGTTCACGCCTTGTCCGATGCTGTTGTTGTAGTTCAGGAGGACAACTAAAGCATATTTGTCGTCATAAAGAGAGTGGCCACGGATGATGCGCAGATTCTCAAGGGGGATTCTAGGGGCCGTGTTGATCCCAATAAGAACATAGCCACCAACTTCTTGGATGCTCTAAAAATCAGGAACAACACAAATTACAACCAAACTCACAAAGCCTACAACACTGAAAACATATAAAGAGTTGTTTGGAATAACATATGGTTTAACTTTTAAAAATCTGCCATGAAATACAAACTAGAATTAGCAACATGCTAGAAATATGGTACCTTACAATACAACCAAACACTAAGGTAACAGTAAAATAGCATTGATCATAGTATTCGAAAATGGATATATCATACCCTGAGAAAGGACAAGTCATGTTTTTCTGTCATATATGTGATTTCCAGGTTTTCCAGAACAACGGTGCAGTTGCTGTACATTTTCACCAGAATCTGATAATGTTCATCCACTGTTCCCAGAAGAGCCAGTTTGTTGTTCGCTCCCTGACACACTTAAACACACAGAGAGAAAGAAAGCACAATTAAATCCATCTGAGGCCTTTATGGGAAAAAGTACAATAGCAGCAAAACCAACAGAAGCAAAAATGTTATCTGGTGGTGATTAAGTTTTCATTATTTTTGCAAATTGTTTAGCTGTTAAACATCCCAAACCAAAATAGCTTTGAATATTGTCGGGATATTGGACCCAGTTTCTGTCTCCCTTTGATTGTTAATTTGATTCCATGTGTGTCTCCTTAGTTCCCTTGTTATCCTGAGTTTAAAAGCCCCCTATACCGCGGCTGAGGGTGAGCTGAGTAAGGCGCGTGGACTGTGCCACAGCAAGGCAGGGAGGGCTACTGTTTCCCCGTCAGATGGGGAGATCCCAAGTCCAGCCCTTCTTCGTCTCCTGAGTCTCCTTCGTCTCTACTGGTCCTCCTCCAGAGCGCCCTCCAGTGCCTGCTCCTCGAAAGCGCACTCCAGTGTCTGCTCCCATTCCTGAGTTCAGCCCTGGAAGCCCAGAGGCTCACAAATACCAGCCCTCCCACCCGCTCCTGTCGCCTCCACCGCTGTCGTCTGGCAGCCCCTCCGCTTGCTCTCAGCCCCCTATCTGTACGGTGCGAGCCCCACGGGACTGCCATCCTCCAGCGTTGCTGGGGCTGGAGTATCCCTCACCTCCACCTCCAGCCTCCGAGGCCCGGACTCCGCCTTGACCCGTTGGCTCCACCATGGCTCCTAGCTCCCTCCTCTCCGCCGTGGCCCACCTGTCCACTGGCTCTGCCGGGCTCCCTCGTCCCTCCGGCTCCGCCTTGGTCTGGGGTCGACCATCCTGCGCCTCGGGACTCCACTCCTCCGGCTGCGCCTCGTCCCTTAGTCCCTCCGGCTCCGTCAGGCTCCTCCATCCCCTTGGCTCCTCAGTCCTCTCTTGCTCCGGCTCCACCGCGCCCATCTGAATCCCCGCCTCCGCCTCAGTCGCCGGCACAATCTGCTCCGCCTGGCCCCTCCGGATCCTCCCCGTCGCCCTTGCTCTTCGGCTTTCCGTCTCTGCCTCGGGCTCCTCCACCATCTGCTCCGCCGCTGTTGGTCGGCCCCCTGGAGTCGGCGGCCATCCCTCCTCCATGGTTCCTCCCTCCGTCGGCTCCACCATGGGCCGTGATCATGGCTGTGGCCTGGGTCCTGCTGGACTCCTCCTGCTCTGGGTCCCTCCTGGCTCCTCCCTCCTTCATCGCCTCCTGGTCTCTGTCTGCCGGCCACCTCCCGGGTGTTCGTCCTCCTGAGCCGCATCCCAAGTTCCCACCCGCCCCTCCCCATGTTGTTTCCACGGTGTGAGGACGCACCTTCCGGGAGGGGGGGATATTGTCAGGATATTGGACCTGTGTGTTTTGTTCCGTGTGACCCAGTTTCTGTCTCCCTTTAATTTGTTAATTTGATTCCAGGTGTGTCTCCTTAGTTCCCTTGTTATCCTGAGTTTAAAAGCCCCAGTCTATTCAGTTCATGTTTGTCGGTTCTTGAATGTCTTCCTTGCCTGTGCTCTGTGTTACCCTGTTGGATATTTAAGACTCTCGTTTTGTGAATTCCTCATCTCCTTGTTCCTGGCTTCCTTGGAATCGTGACAAATATACTTTTGAACACATTGAAACTATTTTTTATTCAATCAATAATAAAGCAAGACATGGGGAAAGAAAACAACACTTTTTATTTATTTATTTATTTTTTTTTATTCAGCAGGTATGTGTTGACAAAGTATTTCTATTGCAAATAAATGCTGTTCTTTTGTACTTTCTATTCGTCAAAGAATCCTTAAATTCTTAAAAGATAGAAAATATCTTTATGAAAAATAGAAAAGATTCTCAGAAAAAAATCTTAAACATGGTTTCAACAAATTAAGCAGCACAAGCATTTTCAGCACTGATAATAAGAAATGTTTCTTGAGCACAAAATCAGCATATTAGAATGATTTCTGAAGGACCATGTGACACTGTGGTAATGGCTACTGAAAATTCAGCTTTGCCATCACAGGAATAAATTACATTTTAAAATATATTAGAATAGAAATTGGTTATTTGAAATTTTAGTAATATTTTTTAATGTATTTTGATCAAATTCACATAAGAGACTTATTTAAACTAATAAATTAAAAATAATAAAACTGTCATTGTACTTTGGTATTCAAATCATTGAATCAAAGCTTTATACACAGTTTAGCAACAATTACAGTCTTGAGCCTTCTTGTGTATTTGACATTGTGGAATTTTAGCCCATTTTGCAATGCAAATTTGTTCCAATTATACAAATTACATGGAGAGAGTCTGTAGACTGCAATTGTCAAGTCAAACCACAGGTCTAGGTTCTGGCCAAGGTATTTCAAAACCTTTATTACATATTAATAAAAGACTAAAATGATTGTAATAAATCAAATGAGGCTGCTGGAGTCAGAGCCAATCTGAGTCACGTAGGTGTCTTTTGCAGCTAATGAACCAGTCAGAATTCAGTGTAGGTAGGCGTTTGTTTTAAGTACTCTGAGCAGCAACGGAAAGACTTTGCGGTGGGCCAAGATAAAAAGTGCTCGTGGCAGAGAGCTTCTCTGAATGGTCTGAACGCTTACTTTTTCTCACACACTCATTTGGGAAAAAACTACTACAACATTTACTCAGTCTGTTCTATACTGCTGCAGAGACAGTTAAGATTCTGACTAAAAGGCAAAAATAGAATTAAAGACACTAAAACTGTGAGGTCTTAATGATTAGTGACAGAATTAGTCATCAACAACTCCTATTTTGCAGCACAAGATATCCCCAATGAAACAAACATCTTAGCAGTTTCCACTAATAGACGCATCAGACTGTGAAATTGTGAATAATTACATTATCGCGTTTGTAATAATTAAGTTACTGTGTAACAGAAGACAGACCCAGTCATTTCAAAAGTGACTTCACTTTTTCAGATGCAAAGGATGAGCACTTATTTGAAGGAAATTAGCATTTCAAAATGTTAGATGAGACACATATGACAGACAAAGTAATCTCAATACAAAGACAAAACAATGAATCAACAATTATGTATTCATGGGTCATGATTGGCTTCTTGGTAGTTTCTCTTTCTCTTTAGTACATCAGTATCACTTTGGCAGCTAGCTGTTTATTATTTTTTTATTTTATTTCAGTTCATGTTATTTTATGAGCTGCTCATGTGTAAAAGAGCACAGTGTTGCACTTCACTCTGAAACTCTGATATTTAAGTCAGCCTCAAGCTTTGCGATATGACAGTCTCACTAAGCCATATCATGATTTAATGTAACTCAAATCACATTAAATATGGGGTCACTTGCAAATAGTATAAATATGGTTTGTGCTGACCACAATGTTTTTGTATGGTGAATTATTGGGTGCCATCAGAATTTAAGAGACGTTTAGAAACCAAACAGAATAATTTAGCATACTGTTGGGCCTGTGAAGTTCATGGTGATTTATTACATTTCAATGTAGATTTTAAAGAGATTTTGGTGCTGTGTTGATCACCACAAGGTCAACTCTGGGTCCTGAACCAGTTGAGAACCACTAGTAAGTGGTAGGAAGCATTGTTGTGTGGGTGGCAATTCAGATGTTTAATAGGCTTAGATAACAGAGAGGCCAAACAACTTAACCAGTCTCAGGTCAAAGTTGTTTCCAGTTTAAAGATAAACTATTCTCCACTTTCAAAATGTATGTTGATGGTTTAGAGGAGCCAGTTTGAGACAAAGAGACCAGGTCTTGAAGAATGGAGCATTATAGTCACACAAGTATCTCTCTATAAACACTGAATGGATGAACTGTACAACACAATTGCAGAATTCACCCCTCGAAGTCTCCTTAGCAAAACTCATAGTATTGTAGCTTTGATCAGGTGTTGACATGGAGTAAGGGCAATACTTGTGAGGTTGTAGGGTCGCATTCTTTAACATGTCTAGTCTTGAAAGAAAAGCTTAAGCTTGTAAACAAGTGAGCAACAGAAGTCTCAAAAAGGTGCTTAAAAAGGCATTAAAGTGAGAGTTTACCCAAATATGAAAATTCTGTCATTTACTCAACCTCACGTCATTCTTTCTTCTGGAGAACACAAAGGTGGATATTTTGAACGTTTTAACTGTGTTTGTCCATACAATGAAAATCAATGGGGTCCAAATTAATGTATGGACAAAATAAAACATTTTTCAAAATATCTATTTTTGTGTTCCACAAAATAAATTCACATAGTTTTGGAACAACATGAGTGTGAGTAAATATGTCCTTGAGTAAAAAACTTGTCATGAATCTGGTCCATGGACTTCCATTTGTTCGCCACCAGAGGTCGCTCAGTTGTCACATTGACTCTCACACCACACAGACTGTCACACATTACCCAGGACTTCATTTCCCAGTAGCCATTTCCCTAATCACATGCTCACACCTGATACCCATCACACAATCACACACACTACTTAAGCCATGGACTTCCTCAGTCAGATGGCCGAGTATTGTACGCACATATCCCTCTTCTAGCGATAGCTACTCTATGAACCCTACTTAGTTGTCTTAGTCTTGTCTTGCCTTGCCTTGCCTGTTTTCCCGTGTTTTGATTCTAGCCCGTGTTTCCTGGATTAACCCTTGCCTTGCCGTTCGGACTCTGTTTGCACCTCATTTGGATTATTGCTGTGTACCTGGATTTACTCTCTCTGCCTTGCCCTGTTGGATACTGTTTGCCGCTCATCGACCCACGCTTGCCCTAGGACTACTCTGTGTCTTGCCTGTGTTATACCTGTTTGCCATTGCCTGAACCTTGCTTGTCTTCTGACTATGCCTTTAAATAAAAGCCTGCATATGGATCCGCACGTCTCACATCTCATCAACCCCGTAACAAAACTACTAAATTATTAACAGCCTTGATTATTTTAGACAACATATTTCTTGATTGTGTAAAAGTAGTTCCAAGTGTGACACATTTCAAAACTGAAACTACAGTTTATTTATTTTCTTACTCACAGGACAAACCTGTGGTCATATCCTGGCTTCTTTCATTTTAGTGCATTTGATATGCTGCTTTGAAAAACATGTAGAAAAGATTATTTTTTTAGGCAACCAAGGTTATCCTGTGTGTGATAAATCAACAAATTGCAAATACCAACATGTTCTCACTCCCATCTTTGTCCCATATAGATGCTTAGGCAGGACTCCTTAGCATTGAGTATCCTTTAAGCATCATATTTCAACATGCAAGGTACACCATTACTTTTATTGAGAAACCTGGTGTCAATACAAAGATGCAAATGGCATGGGAAATTTATCGTCATTAAATTATATATTGGGGTATAATACTGTCATTATGATAAATATAACATTTATTCAAAAATTTTAAACATTCAAAGTGTTCTGAGGGCAAACAATTAATTTTATGTGAAGAACAAACCCAAAAGCGATCGCCGTCTCCAACCGTAATGTTCAAATTACATTAGACATTCAAAAATTGCTGCCTGAAGAAGCCTTACATCAGGTTTGATTGTGAAATACCATTGGCTCTCATGTGTTTGTGACCGATTGCATTATGGAAATGTTCAGATTTATCTTTTGAATGGGATATGACTGAGTTAATGGATTGGGAACATTTTTGGCAATTAAAATATCAAGTTTCACTCTATTCCTCACATAAAGATAATGTATAGCCTCAGAAGACTTGGAATACAACTGTTTTCTGGTCAGTTTTCCCAATAAATACCTGTGATGATACTTTTGTCTGCCTTTTACATGTTCTATATTTTGTTAAGAAGTGGCTAGGTTTAGGTTAGGTTATTGCATGCAAAGAATTAAATGCATCTGGATCTGACAAACAAACAAGAAGTAAAGGTGTACCCTTAAAATGATGCTAAAGGGGTACCTGGAGTGGTAAAAAGTGACTCCAAGGGGTCCTGACCAAGCGTCCATGTGTGACGAGTTGGAAGTGAAAACATGTTGGAAATACAAACTTCAAACTTGTTTAGAAGGATCTACAGCATACAGTATAAGCAAAGTGAATGTTGAACTCATGGTATATCTCAAAGCAGTAGTTTACAAACTGCGGTTGAGGTCCCTCCAAAAATTTGGTATTTTTGTATTATTATGTACTTTTAGGACAGTCAAATTATATTTATGCTAAACAAATCAATTTAATTTGTACTTTATTGTGTTATTCGATATTACATTTAGAGTTATATGTTAAATTTACTAAATTCCACCATCATTACAAGTGGGTCTTTATACATGAAAACATGCCATTTTATTTTAGGAAGGGTTTCCTAAGAACAGTTACATTTGAAAACTCCTGTCAGAGCATTCAAATAAAACATCACATGTAAACTTCATTTTACACCTTATATACTGTGGAAATGTTTTCCAGAGGGAGTTTTGATGTACAGTATATTCTCATTTGTGTCCAACAGTTAAAGCAACTGGGCAAAAGTAGTAAGTAGTTCTGAAGAACAGTGCTTCTGTTATGAGGAACAGCTCAGTAGGAAGAACTGAGGATGAGAAACAGGTTCCCTGTGCTCTGCTTTACTCTTACTGCAATAAAAGTGTGTTTCATAGCCCAGAGTCAAGACTTTAGCCTACCGCCTACACACTGGACAAGATAAATTCATAAACAGAGCCTTAACGGTGTTATCTAGGATGGCTGATATGGAGTTACTCATTTCCTGTGTCGGTCACAGGCAGAATGAAAGCTTTCTGAAGCAGATGACAGGTTGATTTCACTGGATGTTGCACAAAACATATGACGTCCTGAGACAGTAGAATGTTTTCCATTCATACAGGTGATACTATAGCATGTGATGAAGAAATCATGGCCAGAGGTACCTAACGTCTCTTGTTTCATCGTTAAAGCTTGAGTTGGCTCACTTCCTATAGCAACCCTTCTGGCCCAGTTGCAATGACAGCAAAGGTAAGGTGTGGTGTTACTGTTCTTCTCCAGATATGACGTAACTGCATGAGTGTTTCTTATTGCCGCTGGCTGTAGGTGTGCTGAACGTTCTTCATAATGTGTGTTCCCATGCACTCACACTACAGGTTTAACACCAATAACCTGAGTCATGTAAAACTTGTTGCAATATATAAAAGAAAAAATTATTTACTGTCTGGTCACGCATTTTAAATGCTCTTTCTTCAAGAGGGTGTGAGCGTATTTGGCTTCTTTAGCATGTTACTACAAAATTCTTCAGAAAAGGCTTGAAAAAAGGTTTGGGTGGTTACCATGACCAGTTAGTTCCTGCTTTGAGATTCTATCCTCCTTCACTCTTAACATGGGCATAGAATATGCCCCCCCTACCCCAGATTTATTAAAACAGGAATTCGTCCCCCACATTTTTTTTTTTTTTTCGGGCAAGTGTGTTCACGTAGAGGTTTTCGAGGGCCAGTGTGAATAAATCTAGATTTAAATGGAAAGAGACAAGATAGTCTATGCATATGACCTGACATTTTATTTGTATCCAAAATAATGCGATGTGAACTTTATGGAGCGCTAAACACTCTCATGCAATGTGTTTCATTCATACTCAAAGCCGGAGGGTGCTCTCATGCAGAAAGTCCAAAACAGACACAAAGAAGTAATACCTTCACGTGCCAGGAAATCCCTAATTATGAACAAAGGCATCCAGCTATTGCTGTAGCTGAGCTAAATAAAAAGCAGAAACATTCTGACTGATGAAACGTGAAGACAATAAACACATGATTGCGACAATGTATGGTTTATGTATGTTTTCCAAGTCATCTCCAGGTAATAAATTAATAAAATATATGAATAACGCGGTGTTAATTGATATAGCATGTATTACAGTATAGGAACTATAAAATATATTTTAAGCCTTACTCTGTGATAAAAATAGAAGAAAAAAATGGGTTACACTTTATATTAGGTGGCCTTAACTACTATGTACTTACATCAAAAAATAAGTGCAATGTATTTACTGTGTTCATATTGTATTGCAAAACACTTTTGCTGCTATTGAGGTGGGATATGGGTAATGTTAGGGACAGGTTTGGTGGTATGGGTAGGTTTAAACGTGGGTTAAGGTGTAAGGGATGGGTCAACAGTGTAATTTTAAATGTAATTACAGAAATTAATTACAGATGTAATTACATGCAGGTATTTTAAAAATATAAGTACAATGTAAAAACATGTATGTACACAATAAGTGCATTGTATCAAATGATTAGTTTAAATGTAAGCACATAGTAGTTAAGGCCACCTAATATAAAGTGGGACCAAAAAATGTTTGTAGTATAAAACCAATCACAAAATTGTCATTAGGAAAATATAGGAAAAATATTATAGAATACAAATGATTGGTTACTGACCAGCAGTGTATTAGATTTCTTAGCTAATTAAAAAAACATGACAAAAAACACTTTGTTGGAAAAATCTATAATAAGTGTGTCCATTTTAATTTTTGCTCTTAGCATCACCAAACAACACTACGCTACTAGCATATGAGACAGTAACCTATAAGCCTGAGAATTATTTCTGACATTTAGTGAAATATCGCAGGTCACGGCTTTTCTGCATATAGCGAAATACCCTCAGATTTCTGAGCCAAGTGGATTTTGAATGCAGTTTCCAAAAGACAAAAAATAGCCGATTAATATTTTCTATATTTAATACATTCACACCAGCGTGATTAGAACGATCAGCGCATCATATCATCAGCTGCTAAATTCAAACCTGCGTTCGCTGGCTAGCGCTGAGCAAAGATACAGACACGTTTTTACAGCACTGCACATTATAACCAATCACACACGATTCTATTGAGCTATGAATGCAATGACCAATCAGAGGCGTTCAGATGAGTCTTCGCTAAAATGCCAGTGTTTTCTTCACTTGCTTGCTGACTGAATACCTCTTTCTGGCAAATTCTCTCGTCAGAAACAGCAAAGTGCAAATGTGTGTACGAATATGTAAGATATTCATTTCATAGTGTAAACAGCTTCAGTGATTTTAATGGGAGTTTTTGAGAGTGCTTGAACTCTAGACTGTCAGTAAAGTTCTTTGATAATGTAAATGTTCTTTGCTCTCTTTCTGTAGCCTACAATGAAAGTGTTATGATTAGTAGCCTAACTTACAATGTTTTTATGCACATTAACTTTCAATGTTAAATTCACATTAAATATAAAGTCAGTCGTATTAAAATATGTTAAGGCATGACACCCATATCTGTTAATTAAGTAAACAGACAGGTTTTTATGCATAGTTAATAGATTACATTATTAGGTTACTTTGACCATCGCCCACTAGATCAACTAACATAATCTATAAAGGTAGAATCAAGATATTTCATGATATAGGCTAGTTAATGCTTTTGGGAATGTTTCGAATGAAAAGGAAAAAATAAAAAATAAAACATAAGTGCTGTTGTGGCTGCTGTGTGTCACATGACGACCCCCCCAACTCGTGCCCCCTCAAAAATAATGAGTGCATGACGCCCCTGACTGAGGGGTCACCCGCAAAATACATAATTAAAACACTTTTTATAGTAAATTATTATGAGTACAGTTTTCATCTTATGTGAGTGTACACCATTTCTATGACTCTTTACAAAAACACAATTTATTTCTTAATGTAAAACCTTTTAAACTACTGAATGCACCTCCAGACTAAATATATAGAAATCATTTCTACTGAAACCATTTCCAAGACAACATAAAATAGACAAAGGGGAAGAGATCATTTTCCCCTCATAAAATAAAGTGTCATTACCTGGAATGAAATGAGCTATTTGAGTCACGTAATTGAGTTACAAGAAAATAAATCCACAGTTATAAGGAAACAGCAATGCTAATATTTCCTATACAATTATATTAGCCATTATTTATTCCCTGGAACTAGGCACCTATAATATTAAATTAAAACATCTTTTTTTCAAAGAACAAATTGTTTTTCTGCAGCGTTCAACGGAATATACATAGGCATTATAATTAGAGTTATCGATAGATTGTTTATTCATTTTCATCATATTCCAATTAATTAATACAACTAATTGCAATTAATCACACAAAGATGTAAAACTTCATGGTAATATTTTATAATAAAATGTATTCATTTTTAAAATCTAAAATATATTTATTAAAATACCTATAGTTTTTTAGATAAACAATCATATTAAATTAAAATGTAAAATTGCAAATCCCATTAATTTAGATAACTTTAATTTAGGTGATTATTTATCCCATTTCTCTCTAGAGTTCCTAATGAGTTACTGTATAGCATCACGTTTATCCCCACTTTGGCTGAAATGTTTTTCTGGAAGATTGATAGTGCGAAAGAGAACATATGTTTTTTTTCTTACAAGGATAAAGGCAGATGTTTTTGTAAAGTAATTTCTCTGATCTAGAGCTCAAGGCTTTAGGTTTAAAGACCAGTTTAAACCCCTCAGGATCACTATCTGGTTTAATGAGGAAAATAAAGATTTTCCTCAGCTCTTCCTGTGCATTAAGCCCACACTTCCTTCTCCTGCTAGGACAGGATTGTTTGAGACTCAGCAGAGGAGGTGTATCCCGCTACATATGGTGCAATGTAAACAAAGATAGCATCGCAACACAATGAAGGATCCTCAGGGTGTGGATGACAATAATGTATTCTGGGTCTTTGAAGCTCAATTCTGGATTCCAACTGGGATTGGCTCCAATGAATGCAATGAGTGGGATACAGACTCAAAACTGTGGAGATGTGGGGGTGTTCCAGATCAGGGACTTGAGTAACACACAGGAAGAAGATGGAACAAACAGAGACACACATCCACACAAAAACACCACCACTACCATTTGAAAAAGTGGATGGCAATAAAACAGAGAAAAAGGAAAAAAATGCCCTTCTGACATTTCAGGAAGTTCCTTGTATGGGGTCGGTCATTGCGTTACTCCAAACCCAGATGCTATAGTGGCCTCCGGGGAGGGCCGAGGGAGCTAGAAAGGGCGGATTTGAGAGAACTGGGAAGAAAGACACATGTTTGAACCAAGCCAGATGCAAAACACCCACAGAAGAGCCATGTATTTTATTTCACAGAATGTACTTTAAATGCATTATTGGCTTTACTGGCAGAAAGTGATACTGTGTTGACTTTATTACACCCGCTGTAAAGCTTCCTCCTCTGTTGCGCATGAGTATGTAGGCTTCGGTGCTGAGGAGTAGCAAACTTAACAATACTCCTAGTTTTACAACATTTTAAGTTGCATATACTTGCTCAGTTGTTTGAAAGTACCATAGATTTTTCATTCAACAAACTGCTTTTTCAAACAAGTAGTGCACAGTGTGAGAAAATGTTGAGAGGCTGTTTGTCACGGCATTCAATTTTCAGTTTCGGCTGACAAGATCATTGACCGAAATAGAGGCGTCTCATTAGTGCTTCTCCAATGGCATGTTTTGACTGTTTTTACAGTCACCATTTAAATGTTTATATTTCAACAATGAATTGGAGTAGAAGCATTATTATATCATTCGGAAGTTGGTATTAAAATTGCCTAATATGCAATTTAAATGTTTGTATACAAGCTAGTTTTGAGTGTTGATTATTACATAAAATTGATTAATTAATTGATTATTAAATAAACTTTATTTTCATTTTTTGGTTTTCAGCAAAATAAAAGCTTTAATTTTGGTTTTAGTGTTTCATAAAAATATAATTTTGGTGCATCACTACGTAATGTAACACGCTATGCTATTCATACAGTATTTACTTTGGCAACACAATCTCACAAGAAAAGTATTTAACAAAATTGGAATTTTGTATGATTTGAAAACTATTTGAAAAACAAAAATGCATGAACCTGAACCCCTAAACCTAACCTTCTGTGGGGCACAAGCAGGTTGTACGAAAACGTACAAATGAGTATGAATTCAAACTAATTTACAAAATGAAAAGCAGTTACGAATTGTCATAAGACTGTGCTGTCCGATTCACTCTTCTTTCAGACTGTTCATGTAGGCCTATAAGAATCGATATCACAAAAGAGATATATTTAGATGCAAAAATATTTAGTTAAATACTATTCATTACTTTTTTAAACTCATGCAGTTTATGTTTTGCTAGTGTGTTTAATGTAATGTAATTTATCTGTCACTCTAATTGGTCTTTAATTCAAAAACCCAAACTGTTTTGTGTTAGAAACATTCTCATTTCAATTATTCACTGAAATAGTATCTCATTAAATAACTTTAAGTTTGTTATTTTGAATTAGTAACTTTTATTGAAGCTAAATACAATTTTTTTTTATCTTAAATGGAATTAGTAATTCTAAGTAGCTTTTAGCTTTGAAAGCTAAAGTTTCAATGTAACTTCCTCAGCACTGAAGTTTCACCATGTTTAAGTAGCAAAATGCCATGTTTTTGCATTGAAAAAAAAAATCTTACACAGGAGATAAAAGTTATGAACCTGATGGACACTGTGTTCTTAGACATTGTTGTGTTTGGGTAATCAATTTAATCAGATGAGAGAACATCATTCATCTCGCAAAGCATCACACTTTTTTTCTTTGAAAACTCCTGAGAGAGACAAATAAGGACCTAAACTGAGGCAAATGTTTATCTCTCTTGGAAAGCGCTCCCTAACAACTTGGTGTACATCTCCAGTTACACTTTGCAAATCTTTTACTTTGTTTATCCTGAGGCCCAGGACTGGAATGCTGGAGAAAAGGACCTTTTGAGCACCTAGTCGTAACATTAGCAAAACATTAGCACGCTAGCATTTCAAATTTTCCTTTGTGGACTTTGTGAATAAATTGTGGTGAGATCACGTCTGCAGGATTTCATGCAACTAGATCATTCCTAACTTGGAGGCTTTTGGGCTTTGGACACTTTAAAATAACTGAAACCATACTTTTTATGTGTCTATGTTTTATACTAAAAATATGTCAATAAGTTTTAAAAAGTCATATTGCTCAGTGACCTAAGTTCTATTATTCACAATACCATGTTAAAAACTGATGCAAAATGTTCGCACACTATGGACAAATATATAAACACCCCAATAGAAACATATAATCATTTGAACATTATAACTTGCATTAGGAGCCTAAAAGGCTGGTGAACATTCATCTTCTGCTGACCGTGTGAACAAAACGTGCCCATTCATGATACTCAGATCCGTTACCCATTGAGTTGCTAATGTGATCACTGGTGCCCACAGACATGGGCTTTATTTATCATTTTGGAAGAACCAGAGGGAGCCAAGAGCTGATTCATTTCAATAGTTGTCTTCTTTCTGTCCATAGATTTGATTTGTGTCTTTTTCTGTGATATATTCTTCTCAGAAAGTAAACACTATGTCTGTGTTTTTATTGTAACAAAGACGCACTGTTCTCATTAGCGTCAAGCTAAGATCATGACTGACTTACAACATTATGTATGACCCCTTTTGTTGCTGTATATATGGCTGGTTATGAGTTGAAAGAAAGTTCTATGCTAATCCAGCCAGTGGTTCATTCCAAATGGTATGTGAAACCCAACATTAGTGATCGCAGGGCCGTAATTATGCCATCAAGCCTGTCATAACTCTAAGCAAAGTTGAGAAGGACATTATATTTTAATACAGAAACCAGCTAGCCAGGGAGGTCAGCATGTTTTTGACTTCAAAGTGAACTTCCAGAAAATGTGTCATGTCAAGTAAGTGAAGAAAACTGTTTTATGAGGTTGAGTCAAATCCCTGGCTAGTTTTTGTTCTTATTTCTTAGACGGTGAGGTAATGCTCAATAATTAATGTGTTAAATCTTAAGCTCACACGTTCACTTCCAACTCTAAACCAGAAATACACTCATGCAAGTGCACAAAAATAAGTTGAGCACTTCATGTGTAGTTCTTGCGTTATTGTGGTTGCCTTCAGTACTCAAGGTGTTGAGTTAGATTACAATATCTGTGCCATTAAACAAAAGGTCTTATTATTCAAATAGCTAACTATAAACAAGTCGACAGTTTGACTAACTTTAACTAACTTTCTTAGCAAAATTCTTATCAAACTGTTCATCTGGCCTGATAGAAGTTGATCTGAGAAAAAAAAACATAAAAACAAAACTACAATGTTCCCTTGCAAAAACACTGAAAATACAACACATACTGAACATTTTCCAAATGCAATGTGAAATTGTATTTTTGTGGCCTAATGACCTTAACACACAGTCATGAGGATCTGCATGGGTCATCTCTATTTACTAATATATACTCTTTGAAATGTTTGGGGTCGGTAAGATTTCAAATGTTTTTGAAAGAAGCTGCATTTATTTGGTTAAAAATACAACAAAAACAGTAATATTGTGAAATATCATTACAATTTTGCTTAAATGTTTTCTAATATATTGGAAAATTTAATGTATTCTTGTGATGACAAAGCTGAATTTTCAGCAGCCATTACTCCAGTCTTCAGTGTCACACAATACTTCAGAAATCTTTCTAATATCCTGATTAGGTGCTCAAGAAATTCAAATTGTGAAACTCGTGTATTAATTAAATTCAATGCACACAGACTGAAGTAGTTTAAGTCTTTGGTTCTTTTAATTGTGATGATTTTGGCTCACATTTAACAAAAACCCACCAATTCACAAATCTCAACAAATTAGAATACTTCATAAGACCAATAAAAAAAAAAAAAAAAACATTTTTAGTGAATTGTTGGCCTTCTGGAAAGTATGATCATTTACTGTATATGTACTCAATACTTGGTAGGGGCTCCTTTTGCTTTAATTACTGCATCAATTCGGCGTGGCATGGAGGTGATCAGTTTATGGCACTGCTGAGGTGGTATGGAAGCCCAGGTTTCTTTGACAAGTGGCCTTCAGCTCATCTGCATTTTTTGGTCTCTTGTTTCTCATTTTCCTCTTGACAATAACCCATAGATTCTCTATGGGGTTCAGGTCTGGTGAGTTTGCTGGCCAGTCAAGCATACCAACACCATGGTCATTTAACCAACTTTTAGCAGTGTGGGCAGGTGCCAAATCCAGCTGGAAAATGAAATCAGCATCTTTAAAAAGCTGGTCAGCAGAAGGAAGCATGAAATGGTCCAAAATTTCTTGGTAAACGGGTGCAGTGACTTTGGTTTTCAAAAAACACAATGGACCAACACCAGCAGATGACATTGCACCCCAAATCATCACAGACTATGGAAATTTAACACTGGACTTCAAGAAACTTGGGCTATGATCTTCTCCACCCTTCCTCCAGACTCTGGGACCTTGGTTTCCAAATGAAATACAAAACTTGCTCTTTGGACCACTGGGCAACAGTCCAGTTCTTCTTCTCCTTAGCTCAGGTAAGATGCCTCTGACGTTGTCTATGGTTCAGGAGTGGCTTAACAAATTCCTTGACACGTCTGTGTGTAGTGGCTCTTGATGCCTTGACCCCAGCCTCAGTCCATTCCTTGTGAAGTTCACCCAAATTCTTGAATCGATTTTGTTTGACAGTCCTCATAAGGCTGCGGTTCTCTCGGTTGGTTGTGCATCTTTTTCTTCTACACTTTTTCCTTCCACTCAACTTTCTGTTAACATGCCTGGATACAGCACTCTGTGAAAAGCCAGCTTCTTTGGCTATGAATGTTTGTGGCTTATCCTCCTTGTGAAGGGTGTCAATGATTGTCTTCTGGACAACTGTCAGATCAGCAGTCTTCCCCATGATTGTGTAGCCTAGTGAACCAAACTGAGAGACCATTTTGAAGGCTCAGGAAACCTTTGCAGCTGTTTTGAGTTGATTAGCTGATTGGCATGTCACCATATTCTAATTTGTTGAGATAGTGAATTGGTGGGTTTTTGTTAAATGTGAGCCAAAATCATCAAAATTAAAAGAACCAAAGACTTAAACTAGTTCAGTCTGTGTGCGATGAATTTATTTAATACATGGGTTTCACAATTTGAGTTGAATTACTGAAATAAATGAACTTTTCCACGACATTCTAATCTATTGAGATGCACCTGTATATATATATATATATATATATATATATATATATATATATATATATATAGTTTCAAAGTTTGAGTCCAGTAAGATTTTAATATTAATTTTAGATTTTAATAAAAATTTTATTACAGAAATTAAAAACATGTTCATCTTAAAAAAAAGTTTTATTGTGTGAATTGCGTTGATAAATATTTGTGATTAACATAATTAACGTATTTAACATATGTGACCCTGGACCACAAAACCAGTCTTAAGTCACTGGGGTATATTTATAGCAATAGCCAAAAATACATTGTATGGGTCAAAATTATTGATTTTTCTTTTATGCCAAAAATCATTAGGATATTAAGTAAAGATCATGTTCCATGAAGATATTTTGTAAATTTCCTACTGTAAATATATCAAAACTTAATTTTTGATTAGTAACATGCATTGCTAAGAACTTCATTTGGACAACTTTAAAGGCGATTTTCTCGGTATTTTGATTTTTTTGCACCCTCAGATTCCAGATTTTGAAATAGTTGTATCTCAGCCAAATAGTGTCCTATCCTAACAAACCATACATCAATGGAAAGCTTATTTATTCAGCTTTCAGGTTATATATAAATCTCAATCTCGAAAAATTGACCCTTATTTTTTTGGTTTTGTGGTCCAGGGTCACATATAGGTCAACAAAATGTTATGTCATTGTTATGTCACTGATCTGCATTCTTATTCCTCAAATGCTTTTTAAAAATAACATTTCATATAAATTAAATCCTGACATAAACAATTGGATCAGCTTTAGGCATTCAGCAGCTTACACACACGCATACACATCTCTTTTGTAATTACTACAGGAAATACAGGAGGTCGTAAGAGCTGAGAGAAAGCGACTGGGCAACATGGGCAAAACTGTGGTCACTTTCCAATTTTACACTAGCCCTACTCTGCAATAAAAAAAAGTTTACTACACATTTGCCGAATAACCCACACATTTCACACATCATTCCAGCCGGAAAGAGGCAGCTGCATTTCGGGAATCCCCTGTTGCCCTTAACATTCCAAAATTTTTCTTTTGCCACAAACTACAGAGCAGCACACAATGAATCTCAGAGGTGACAGCTAACCACCAACTTCAGATGTTTCTTTGGGACTCAAACATGAAACAACACACTTATCAAGCGTATTTGTGAACATCAATACGTATTTGTACGAATATGTTTATTCTGCCTGGATTTTGTATCATTTTAACAGATGTTCATGCATACAAAACAGGCGGTGATGTTTTTGATTATGGGTATGCGAGTGACCGAGAGGACGGAGCTCTGATTTAAAGAGTGAGAGTTCACTGGAGCACAGGGATGAGCTTCCTGTGTGCTGCTCCCAACCGTTACTCATCATTTACTCATTGTAACATTCTGCATTTCACATTATGGCACACGTGGTTTTGTTCATGCAGATTAAAAATGACTCCCTTCCAGAGACTGACGCACAAGATGGACTACTCTCGCTAACCGTAAAGACTATGTTTCGCAATAGCAAAAAGGGTCTTGGTGTATTTTTGTTAAGCCTTAGCTAGAACTGTGACCAATCAGTTTTTTGCTATGAAATCCAAAGGGGTTTAGATGACACATTAAGGAATCATGTTTAAAATGCAGATTATGTGCCAAAAACATGATAAATCTACGGAAATGAGCAAGGCCCAGTCAAAATACTAATGACTACTATTTTATCATTTCACATATTGTAGCTGAAATCTTCTTTTAGTACTGAATCTCATCTGGAGTTCACCAATGCCTTTCCAACAGTCATCTTTTCCATTGAAAACAAGGCATGGGCCAAGGCAGAGCTCTCAAAACAATGGCACTATTTGTTTAAAACTACAATCACATCCTCAAGCGAGTTGTTTTAAGCCCACCTCCTCACTCTAAATTCAAAGGGGTTGATCGGTCTGCCCTGTATCACTCAACTGGGCATAGAAGTTGGCTCGGAACAAACTTGTTCTGAGATAAAATTCTAGACAAGTTGCTTTGAAATGGCTGAGCTTCCAATGGAGCAAAGAAACATGAAATGATGTGTTGGGAGATGAAGACAATACTTAAAAGTCTGAGACCAAAGAGCAATCATATTGCCAAAATCTTTGTGGTTTGAAGACGTTCCACTGTGTAATCTAAGACCAGGCACGATGTCTGATGACGAAAATGATGTGGGATTACTTTTGTAAGGTTTAACAGATTTTGATTCATAAATTGTGCGATGCCTCATCTTTCTCCTTCAGACAAAGGCACAAAATCACTATCCAGAATGGTTTCTTTCACTGTTCCTTGCTGGTGACCTTCCCTGACCCTACCCTATCCGGAACACCAAATCCCAGACTATATATAAAAAATCTCTTCTAACAGCACTTAACTGCATCCTGCACTATTCCTTAATCCCTCCCTGTCCTAGCTTGTACTACGCTAAACAATGTCTGACACTTTACAATGAATCACTTGTTGTATTCCTCATTTGTAAGCTGCTTGGGATAAAAACATCTGTTAATGAATAAATGTAAGGTGGTTGTTAATGAAATGTTCTGGGTTCAATACAAGATATTCAGCATCTGTAGTATTTTAATAAATAAAAATAATAATACTATAAAACTTATAATTAATAATACAATTTTATATATAAGAAATGAATAAAGACTTTTAAATTTCAGAAATTTCACCTCAGTGAAAACTAGATCAAAATTATTATTTTTTGGACAATTGTTCATTATTTTTATGTTTTTAAAGGGTTAGTTCACACCAAAATGAAAATTATGTCATTAATTACTCACTCTCATGTCGTTCCAAACCCGTAAGACCTTCGTTCATCTTCGGAACACAGATTAAGATATTTTTGATGAAATCGGAGAGCTCTCTGACCCCCCATAGACAGCAACGCAACTGTAATGTACCCAGGTCCAGAAACGTAGTAAGGACATCGGTAAAACAGTCCATGTGACATCAGTGGCTCAACTTCAATTTTGCGAAGCTACGAGAATACTTTTTGTGCGCAAAGAAAACAAAAATAATTACTTTGTTCAACAATTCTTCTCCCCCGAGTTACCATCTTCCACCATTTTAGAGAAAATCACAACGCATTTGCACGCTTTCCCCTAAGCGTAAACAACGCTGATTATGCACATTACGTTCATGCACGCGCTTTCCCCCCCGAATGTGAACAACGCTGATTACGTTGATTACGGTCTTGGGTACTCTCCAAAATGGTGGAAGACGTAACTCAGGGGAGAAGAATTGTTGAATAAATTATGTTATTTTTGTTTTATTTGTGCACAAAAAGTATTCTCGTTGCTTCGCAAAATTGAAGTTGCACCACTGATGTCACATGGACTGTTTTACCGATGTCCTTACTACGTTTCTGGACCTGGGAACATTGCAGTTGCGCTCCTGTCTATGGCAGGGTCAGAGATAGGGTTGGGAACTGAGAACCGGTTCTTATCCAGAACCGGTTCCGTTTTTTGAAAAGAACCGGAACCGTGAGCAATTTATAAGCTTCGGTTCAGAAAACAGTTCTGGTGCGACGCGTGACCAAATGCTGTGAGCAGCCTTGCACCAGCGTTTCCCGTAAAGGATGTCACAAACCAAATAACAGAAACACCGCCCTGCCTCTTTAATTACTGAGCACATCGTTTCCCATGACGCGCACTCCACAGACACATCTCGTCTTTAACTGCTGAACACATTGTTTTCCACGACTGTACGCGCAATCGCGTCTTTGATAACTGTGCACGTTGTTTACACACTATGATACACTATGCACTTATACACTATATACTTATGCACTATGTACTCAACCATGTAGTGTATGAATTATATAAGGTTATTTTGTCATTAATAATCGGAGTCTGATTGCTCCTCCCCCTTTGCGACGTAATTAAAGCTGCAACAGTGAGTGCATGAAGTGTTCAACATTCCACACTTCATTTTTTCGGTTATTTAAGTGCATCATCCGGGTATTTAAAGTGCAATTTTTCTTTTTGGAATTTTCAGTGTGAACACACTACTCTCACTATTTATACTACAAAACATCATAGAATAGTGCATAAGCCTGCAATTTGGGACGCACCTAGTCTGTACACGTACCGGCAGCGTGCAGCTCCTGCCGCCACTAAATTACATTATATTTGTCCCATATTGTCATTAATATACATACTGACTTAAACTTGGACCACTAAATAAATAGACTGCTATTGTTATGTAAGTATGAGGGTTAGATTATTTAGTGTACAGGTCATTTCAAGAGTGATAAATTTAATAAATGTGGAAACCACTCATTGCATCACATCATCTCCTGACTGCATTATTATTTGTAAAATATGGGCTTTATGGAGTGTGTGTATACATGGTTATAAATATAACAGTTAATATTTCATTAATTTAGGGAAACGAACAAGTGTCTTAGCCCTCAAGGGACTATTTGGCCAACCAGCTTATTCCTGCTTGAAAGGCAAAATGTTATTGATAGTGTAAAAAACATCAACTTTGAAGCACATGTGATTGATGGACTAGCATTACTCAACATTACTTACTACCTTACAGCAACACTACATTCAATGAAGGTAAAATAGTGAAAAAATAATAATAGTTAATTTAAATGGAACCGGAATTGGAACCGGGAATCGTTAGGCAAAACTGGAACCGTAATCGGAACCGGGAAATTTGTTACGATACCCAACCCTAGTCAGAGAGCTCTCACATTTCATCAAAAATATCTTAATTTGTGTTCCGAAGATGAACGAAGGTCTCACGAGTTTGGAACGACATGAGGGTGAGCAATTAATGACAGAATTTTCATTTTGGTGTGAACTATCACTTTAACATAGTAATAAATAAATAATTATTCGATAAAAAAACACAATAAAACAATATGCATTATGAGCATTTTATTAATACATAAAAATGTTGGGTCCCACTTTATATTAGGTGGTCTTAAATACTATGTACTTACATCAAAAATAAGTACAATGTACTTATTGTGTTCATATTGTATTGCAAATCACTTCTGTTGCTATTGAGTTGTGATATGGGTAAGGTTAGGGACAGGTTTGGTGGTATGGGTAGGTTTAAGGGTGAGTTAAGGTGCAAGGGATGGGTCAACAGTGTAATTCTAAATGTAATTACAGAAATTAATTACAGACGTAATTACATGCAGGTATTTTTTTTAAATATAAGTACAGTGTAAAAAAAATGTACACAGTAAGTGCATTGTATCAAATTATTAATTTCAACGTGAGTACATAGTAGCAGGGGCGGTTCTAGACCCAGTTCTAGACACAGTAACTGCGGGGGCCAGACAGGGGCCACTTGTGCTTTTAGGTGGCACAATTTTTAAATTCATCTTAACCTACTTTAAGTATTATTCATTCAGTCATTTTTCACCATGTCATGTTTCACTGCAATCTCTGGAAGTAATCTATAACAATTTCAACTAAAATTAAATATTTCACCATGTTTCATTTATTTAACAAATAATTTTATATTGTAGTGTCAGGGGCATCTCATTATTTTTGAGGGGCACGAGTAAAGGGGGGGGGGGGCTCTCTAGTCATGTGACACAGAGCAGCCACAATACCACTGTATAACTGATATAGGCTTATGTCCCTATTGAAAAAACAAAACAAAAAAAAAACAATAAAACCATCACAGAAAATTTTAATGGTTTACACTACAAATACCTTTACAAACCATCAACATTTAACCATTAAAAAATGGTTTTCTGTAGTGTGTTTAGGACATATTCCATTAGGATTTATTGGTTTTAACAAGCCACTAATAGAAGGCAACCAATTACCAGTAGAGACCAACAGGGTCCATTACAGTTCCCAGTAAAACCAATACAAGTCCCATTATAACCAGTAAAACCATTACTAATTTTGTAATGGTGTCTATTGTTTTTTCAGCAGGGGTTTTATTTATTTATTTTATTTTTTTATTCGATCATGAAATATCTCAATTCTCAAATATGTGTAAGTAAATGCATTTTGCACCTTTATATATTATGTTATTTGGTCTATAATGGGCGATGGGCAAAGTAGCCTATACTGTAAACTATTAACTACACATAAAAGCCCGTCTTTTTACTTAAGTACCAGATATGGGTGTCATGCCATAAAATACTTTTAATACGACTGACTTTGTATTTAATGTGAATTTAATAAAAACATTGTAAGTTACTAATTAGCCTATAACATTTTCAGTGTACAAGAAGAGAGCAAAGAACGTTTACAATATCAAAGAACATTTTTACTTCAGTCCAGCGAGTTCAAGCACTCTCAAAAACTGTCATAATAATTTCTAAAGCTGTTTACACTGTGAAATTAATATCTTACATTCGTACTTCTTCACTTTGTTGTTTCTGATGAGAGAATTCAATCAGCCAGCGCACGCGGTGACAAAACAGCGTGTTTCAGCGATGACTCATCTGAACGCCTCTGATTGGTCCTTGCATTCATACGCTCAACAGAATCGTATGTGATTGGTTATTATGTGCAGCGCTTTAAAAGCATGCGTACCTCTGGCTCTGTGCCAGCCAGCGAATGCAGATTTGAATTTAGCAGCTGTAATATGATTCCAAATTTAGGGGGGCCAAAGGGGGGGACAAGCTTGTTGACAGTACATATATATTGGCCAAACGGATTATCGGTCTATAATCCCTTCTGCCCATAAACTTTCATTGTAAGTGCATAAATGCACACAGGATTTTCTTGTTTGTTTTTACAAACTGAGGGATGAGTTCAAATAATTTTCTGCTGTAATTAATAGCATGTCACAGATGCTGTTCATTGAATTCAAAGCGTTCCTCTTCTGGTTACTTTAAAAAGTCTCCAAAATATCATTCACACTTGAAAGAGAAAACAAACTGTTTATTATTAGTTACAAAATGTGTTTATTATTTCTCTAAATATAATTAATCTCTAATTGAATGTCTAAGTCACTCACAACATAAAATCAATTGAATCATTTTCTTGTTTATTTACATTGATGGTTTTCAGCGGCACAAGCAAAGAATGCTCACGTGTCGTAACCGGATTACATCAGTGAAGACTTCAGAACAGATGTTCGACCGACTGCAGATGCAGTGATATTTCCTGTGAAGAATGCTCCATGTTTCCACTGCAGTTACAAGATCTCAGATACCAAGGTCCAGCAGTGCACTGAGACCCTTCTTTCTATCCAGAACACTGACGCAGAAATGCACCTATATGGACCAAAAGACTACGCTGGATGACTTGTTTTCAGATGTGCATGATGTTAGCAAATAGGGAGGTGTAAAACCAGATGATAAACCACCTTGCGGGTTTACATCAAAGAACATGATCATTTATTTTACGTTCATACACAGCTGGTGGACACATGGCAAATCCACATGTAACAAGAAATTGAATTTATGACTAAACCTAATTTACACCTTGCATAACAAGCTAGAAAATTCTTCAAGACTTCTGAACAAAAAGTCCTTTTATGAAGGTTCTGCTGTTGTGTGAAGGTTACATGCTAAATATATGGTCATAAAGGACAAGTTAGGAGAAATAAACTTCATGAGGGCCATAATCTTGCCTGAAATTTTTAAATAACCAAATAATATTTATTGTACAGTATGGGTCAATAGCGTTGAGTCCAAGACCACGCTGTTAATATGGGATTCCAAATCCACATTTTAAAATTTTCTAAAATTTAAAACAAAAAAAATTGAAATTAAGATTAAAGATTAATCATAAAATTAAGATTAAAATATTTAAAATGCAAAAATATGAATAAACAAGTAAATTTGTAACAGTGAGTTTGTGTGTCATTCTCAAATCATGTTGGATAACATAAACCTTTTTGGAGTTTATGCATCTTGAGAATAGAATAGAATAGAATAGAATAGAATAGAATAGAAAATTTAATTACAAAAATGCAAAACAAAAGCATTTTCACTAGTGGTCTCAGAGTTTTTGGGACCTTACTGTATTTTGGTCAGTTGGCTTTAAAATCCTAATACAGCTCAGTGTTCTGCTGGCGTTGTAAGGGGCCTTGGAATACGGTCATCGCCTGCCTCAAATTCCTCTCATAGCTTTGGCTAGCCACTAAGAAAACAGCCTCTCTCACATACATGACCTCTTGACCTGTTAACCATTATGAATCCTCTAATCCCGGAGTTATGAGCATATGATTAGATTTGCCAATGGATAAAAATTGTTGTAAAACTAAAACAAGTTCTTTAAATGAAATATTCAGGGATTCCTTTTCAGAATCAGTCTGATGAGAGAAATTAAATACATAAAACATTGCCCCTGGACCATTCAGGGAGTTCATCTACGCTTGGACTCATTCCAAGCTTATTTCTAAGGAGATGTTATCAGTGTCCCGAAGAGCCTCTACACCTATCACTAAACATGATATAGACGGATTGCTTTGCTCTGAGGTGTGTAACTTCCCTCTGAGCTGTTCTGATGTCTACAAATTTCTTAGCATTGGAAATACCCCTGAGCAGCAGGACTGGATTAATTCATTTAGTTAGAAACTCTTTTGAAAGCAGTATGCCAGTATGCAGCATCACTAGCTTGTGACTAATCTACTCCACTTGTGCAAAACATAGTGAGCAGCCTATCTAGACACCATTTTACAGGCACCTTAGAAATACAGACACTGTTCCAAAAGGTAGACAATACTGGAAGTTACCATATACATTAGCATTAGCTGTCACTGCCACTAACATTGCCTCAAATCACCAGCTGTCACTGACAATAACTGATGCTTTATTACTGCATATAAGCAGCACGAGTACAGTATATTTTGTGGAGAACACAATAATTCAACATGTAATCCATAAATTAGAGGAATTTGATTATAAATAAATTCATACTGTAAAGTATTGATAAAATTGCTTCAGTGGACTATTCTTATCCAATATAATATATACGATATCCAATATAATGTTGTTGTGCTTATTAAAGTATCACATTTTTAGTTTTCCAACATGCTAATGTCAAATTGTTCAAATGCGTTCTAATCTATAACCTTATGAGAAAGAAATACACTTTAGCACACTTGAAAAAAAAAGTACCTATTACTGAAGTAATATACTGTAAAGATATAATTAAATGCAAATTGAATGTAGTGTTTTTGGACACTTAATTGCATGTTATTTAATTATTAAATGAAAAAGTGATATAGTTTAAATGTATATTAAATGTACTGTGCACTAAATAAGGGTTTAAACATTGTGGAATCAACTTTCTTCATACCTTCTGTACAATTTACATGAGGAGACTTTATGTGCTTTTGCTACCTCTAAAGATTGCTCCAAAAAATCAGTTACTTAAGGGGCTCCATTTCACTTAGGCTGCACACTTAGAAGGCAGTTGCCTATATAGGGAGCAGACAGCAAGACAGTTTGGAACAGAGCTTAAGTGTGAGTTACATTGTTCTTATTTACCATTCATTGGCTTCCTGCATTCTTTCACAGCTTACTTCAACCTCATTTATCACATACAGAGTAAACATGACTTATGAGGAAATGTAGTAAAATTCCTCACAAACAGCACTGCACCTCAGGGCCTGACGGTTTTGAGAAACAGTCTGTGTGTCAACCTACAGTACAATACAGTGTTTCATAGACTCCTCTCAACACTTGGCAAAATAAATATCTCTTTCTTTTTGTGAAATTTCACAAAATGTAACTTCTATTTCTGTTACTGAAGTGTTGCTTTAGTTAGGAAGTCAACCGTCAAGAAAAAGGCTTAATACCTTTTCAGGTCTGTTAACAGGTTCTGTCTTGTTCAGATTGGCTAGAACAGCTGCTGTTTACCGGCAAGCAAATTAGACTATGGAATATTTTTTTGTTTTGTTTTTTTTTAATCTAACTACTATAAAGGCCTAGTTTATTGTCAAAAAGGAACTACACAAGAAGAGCTGGTCATTCATAATTGAAAATACCGGGCCCATTTTACTTCTGAAATGTGAACAGGATCTTTTTCTTGGCAGCTTGCCACTATTCAGTTGTTAACCTGCATTATTCTGAACACTCAAGTCTTTGCTTCATTGTGAGCCACCTGACTTTTCTAAAGGCAAGTCATAAAATACCAAGAAATAGCAGCCAAAAACACTCCCACAGCAAAAGGACTTTCAAAAATAGGGCGAATCAATAGCAATACCATGTTATATCAAGTCTTTAGACATTAGACTTTAGAAATAGCAATGTGCAAAAACCACTCAGAACACGACAAAACACTCTAAAGTTAGCAAGTACCACAAAGTTTATTTAAAATGTAATTGCTTTGCTCCAAATGCATAGAGTGCTGCAAGGATTATGTACTTTTGTAGGCCAAAACCCAGTAACAAGTTAGCATTTTAGCACTTCCTGCTCCACCGTCCCAAAGTCAATGGGTCCTTTGAATGGGTTTTCATACACAGCTGGTGGACATATTGCAAATCCACATGTAACAAGAAACTGAATTTATGACTAAACCTAATTTACACCTTGTATAACAAGCTCTAAAATTCTTCAAGACTTCTGAACAAAGGGTCCTTTTATGAAGGTCCTGAATGTTGTGTGAGAGTTATATGCAAAAGGTACTGTTAGGGGAAATAAACTTCATGGGGGCCATAATCTTGCCTGAAGTTTGTAAAAACAAAATAATATTTATTGTACAGTATGGGTCAATAGAGTAGGGTTGAGTTTAAGACCACACTGTTAATATGGGATTCCAAATCCACATTTAAAAATTTTCTTAAATTTAAAACAAAGAAATTTAATGACATAAAATTAATAATAAATATTTAAAATGCAGAAATACAGATAAATAAGTAAATTTGTGACATTGAGCTTGTGTGTCATTCACAAATCATGCAAGATAATACAAACCTTTTCGGAGTTTATCTTCGTTCATCTTCGGAACACAAATTAAGATATTTTTGATGAAATCCGAGCTTTCTGATTCTGCATAGACAGCAATGCAACTGACACCTTCTAGGCCCAGAAAGGTAGTAAGGACAAAAAAAGTCAGAAAGCTCTCAGATTTCATCTAAAATATCTTAATTTGTGTTCCGAAGATGAACGAAGGTCTTACGGGTTTGGAACAACATGAGGGTGAGTAATTAATGACAGAATTTTCATTTTTGGGTGAACTATCCCTTTAAACGTCTACTTGCTAGTCTGCTTTAACAGCTTCATTGTGTTTACAATTTCACTGTTGAAAACTATTCTAACTCTAACTTCAGGGATTTTTTTTTCAAAGATTGGCATTTCATAGCCTACGTTACAACTTATTACCTGTGGCGATTATAGTTAGGTTTCAAAATTGATAAAAGTTGACTTCTTTTGTGAATATTATCATGATAAACAAAAGGTATAAAAATCATAAACCTTTTATGGCCAAAGGGCTTATTTTCTACAATAATCCAAAGGACAGCAGAAATATTTATTCAAAGGAACCAGGGTGTTGGTAACTTACATGTTGGCCCACAAAAAAAACAACAACAACAACATCACTGCAGTACTCTATTGAAGAACCAAAAAATATCAAAACAAACTATCGGAAGATCACCACAGATGTGACCATTATCAATGGTACACTGCCAGTGTAAAATGAAATTATCATTTCTTTTTTATATATTAGTTAATTCAACTAATGATGAAGAATTGCACAAACTCCCATCTTTTCATTACTAGAGCTTCCAAACAGGAAATTTGCTATCATAATCACTGTATGTACTTCTGAAAAATACAGAAAATCCACAGAATGATTCAACTTCCTGCTGAATGTGGTCCAGTCAACACAGCATTAGGTGACTTACTCTGACTCTGTGCATGACTCGTATTGCTGAACTCTAAGGTTTGTTAATTTAGTGGATTATTGTGTTTCAAAGGGGATAGTGAGACAGGATAATAATCTTCCTTTACTGCAGCATTTACTGTAAAAGAGCATAATATTGTAAGCGAAGTCATGTGTATACAAAGCATTATGCTGCCAACAATGGCGGTAAAGCCTGCTTCAAAGTCGACGCTAAATGTTTCTCTTTCTGGACTTTCTCTATTTGTCATGTCCCATCCATCTCATATTCTGAAGAAGTACATTTTCGGACGCCATAATCATGTCTTCAGTATTCAGGGCAAGCCTCTGTATACACATGTCAAAAAGGAAATGTATTAATTTGCCAATAAAAAGAATTTTAACACACAAGATTCTAACTTTTTAGCCCTGAAGTGGTACTTCACAAGAATCTCATCTCATGTAATGGTTATATAATTACATTTGCAGGCACTAATGTTTCCCCACACACTATGGCATGTATTGCCTCAGAAGTCATTACGAAGAGTTGCTGTTCTGCTTGGAGGATATCGCCCAAATTAACCTACGAATTACCTAAAGGAGTAAAAGTGGGACGTCTGGAATTAGATCCACTTTGCAAATCAACAAATGCTGTGAGGCCTTGTAGGCGAGACATACAGTCTCGCTTTGGCACCACCATAGCGTACCTCTAGACCAAACAAACACAGTCTGACTAAAAATCACTTGTCCTCGTGATATAAAAGAAATAGGGAGATAAGGTTTGCACATACCAAATCATCAAGCCATCATACATAAGGTTGGAATGTCCAAGAGTAGGGTGGATATGGAGCAACATGACAGATTCTGGTAAACACTAAATGAGCCACACACTTGTTTTTGTTGCAATAATACCTGAATTTCATTCTTTTCAAGAGCATTCGTGTGAAAACATGCTTGTGGAGGATTCCGTGTCAGTTTTGTCAGAGCTTCTAACATCCGCACATTTGAGGAGGTTTAGCCAAAAAGCCTTCGGCAAAGTGAGTAAACAACACAGCGATTGCAGATATGGATATGTCAACACGGAGATGTGCTGCGCAGTGATGAATTAGTTACATTGTACTGAATGGTAGGAGACTTCAGTGAATTAAAAGAGAGTAAATAGGAAAGAATGAAAGAGAGGAAAATGTTCAGCTGTTCTCACAAACCTCAGCTGCAGAAAGCCTAGGGCTGGAAAAACCACATCCAGCAGGGCCTTCATCCTAGATGCATATCACTGCAGTTCCTATGAGACATGCAGTTTCAGCAAGTTAACTGAAATAGGATGCATTTGTGTCAAAGAGATTTTGAGGACATTTTCTTGATGTTTGAGATACAGTACATGACAATCAATTATGATTGGGATGGAAAATTAATCTATATATTAATTAGCACAGAATTTTTTTACCATTGTGTGCTGGGAATGCATTGATTTCAAGAAATTTTCCAAGTTAAAGAACATCAAAAATTGGGGGCAAATTGGTGCAAATTAAATTGTTGTTAAAATGTTAGCTAACACCTCATTTTAAAATGTTAGTAAATTATGCATAACTATAAACACTAAACCAAAGAGGAAACGTTAAAATAAAGGGTGACTAAATTTATTTTTTTTTTTTAATTTACGCTTTTAAAAAGAAAAGCATATTCAAAGGTTTGACTAAATGTTTTTTTCTTACACTTTTTTTAATACAACTTTGCAAAAATGGTTGAAACATATTTTCTATTTCAACATATTTTTTAAAGAAAAAAATTCAATAAGAGATATGAAGGAGAAAGTGGGAAAAATAAACAATTAAAAGTTGAAAACATTACTGTTAATTTGATGCTGCAAAAGGTGCTGTCAAAACAATAATCACCAGGAGTAGTCCTTTAAAAGACTTAAAAATAGACTTTGTCTTAAAAAGACTCCTGATTTTAAATTTAGCCTGGGTCATGGTCTGACCCTATTGCCTCTCTTACTCCCTCCAATTTCCTGTTAGTTTTCCACTGTCCTACGTAATTGTTAGACCTGTGTCCCCATGTCTTGTGTTTTGTTGTTGTTTTTGCTCCCCATGTGCTCTCCATGCCCATATTTGGTTTTTCCTGTTCATGTTCTCATTTAGTTCCATTAGTTCCAGCTGTGTTCGATTAATTATCTTGTTTACTTCCTGCATTTAAGCCCTGTGTTTTCCTGAGTCTAGCGTCCGCTGTTAAACATCATTATCTGTCATTTTATGTGCTCCGTGTCTCCTACGTTCCCTGTGTTCCATCTATTGTATCATTAAAAGGCTGTTTTGTTGAAGAATTCCTCGTCTCCTCGTTCCCTTGCTCCAGTGAATCGTGACAGAACAGCGGACCTAACAGAAAGTGAGCGGCACCTTTTTCCCTGTGTTTGTTTTCCGTTTTTTGAAAGTTTTTTGTTTTCCTTGTTTGTTTCTCCCCGCGGCCATGGAGATGGCCGCCGCACGATTCCTTGCCCTAGCCCGTAAAGATCTCCCCTTCTACGAGTACACCGGGGAATTCTGCGGGCTCGCCGCGGCGACAGCGTGGGATGACGCCACCCTCAATTCTCTGTTCTGGCTCAGGGCCAACTACCATCGCCCCGTGGACCTCCCAGACACTACTGGACTAAGTTGGAGGAAAGGGGTCTTCCAGTGTCAGGGGAGAGTCCGGGCCCGAGTCAGAACTAGCCCGCCGTCGAGCCCGCCGGCCGTCCCCCAGTCAAGTCCGCCGGCTGCGGCTCTCTCCAGCCCGCCGGCAGCTCCAAAGTCAAGCCCGCCGGCTGCGGCTCTTTCCAGCCCGCCGGCCGCTCCGAAGTTAAGCCCGCCGGCCGCTCCGAAGTCAAGCCCACCGGTCGCGGCTCACTCCAGCCCCAGAGCTCGCTCCAGTGTCGGCTCCAGCCCCAGAGCTCGCTCCAGTGTCGGCTCCAGCCCCAGAGCTCGCTCCAGTGTCGGCTCCAGCCCCAGAGCTCGCTCCAGTGTCGGCTCCAGCCCCAGAGCTCGCTCCAGTGTCGGCTCCAGCCCCTGAGCTCGCTCCAGTGTCGGCTCCAGCCCCTGAGTACGCTCCAGTGTCGGCTCCAGCCCTTGAGTATGCTCCAGTGCCAGCTCCTCGAAAGTGCTTTGCTGTGCCTGCTCCTCAAGAGCGCCTTCCAGTGCCTGCTCCACGTAAGCGCAACCCTGTTCCTGGGTTTAGCCCACGGAGGGCTCCTGTTCCTGAGTTTAGCCCAAGGAGGACTCCTGTTCCTGAGTTTAGCCCACGGAGGGCTCCAGCTCCAACGCCCAGCCCTGAGTGGGTTTCAGCTCCTACGTCAAGTCCAGAGAGGGCTCCAGCTCCAACATCCAGCCCAGAAAGGACTCCTCCTCCAATGTCCCGCAGAGAAAGAGACTCTGTTCCCAAGCTATGCCCAGAGAGGGCTTACTTTCCCCCATCTAGCCCAGAGAGGGCACCTATTCCCACGTTCAGCTCAAAGACTGCTGTTGTTCCCACGTCTTTTGGGGGGGGGGCTATAGGGTCCCGGCTGTAGTATCCGGGGCAGAGTGGCGAGGCCAAGGCCACGGAGGCTGTCCAGCCATGGCCTCCTGAGTCCCCTGCTCCGCTATGGCTCTCTGTACTGCCTGCTCCGCCCTGTCTCCATTCCCCCACCCCCCATGTCAGACCTGTGTCCCCATGTCTTGTGTTTTGTTGTTGTTTTTGCTCCCCATGTGCTCTCCATGCCCATATTTGGTTTTTCCTGTTCCTGTTCTCATTTAGTTCTATTAGTTCCAGCTGTGTTTGATTAATTATCTCGTTTACTCCCTGCATTTAAGCCCTGTGTTTCCCTGAGTCTAGCGTCTGCTGTTAAACGTCATTATATGTCATTTTATGTGCTCTGTGTCTCCTACATTCTCTGTGTTCCATCCATTGTATCATTAAAAGACTGTTTTGTTGAAGAATTCCTCGTCTCCTTGTTCCCTTGCTCCAGCGAATCATGACAATAATAAAGACAAAATGATAATAAATAAAATAAAATAATGTTTTTGTCTCCAAATGTGTTTGTATTCTGCCTCAGTAGCTATTCACCTGAGAGCAACAATACACTAAACAAAGCATGTAAACAAAGATATCCATTACAATTCACTTCACACACGTCTATATTTTCACATCACGTCCTATACTGTGTTCTCACAATAGACGTGTTTAGAGGGAGTGTCACTGATAGTTGTATCACCTATCCCAGTGCATCTGTGGCCTGTTCGGATCAAGTGCTATTTTGAAACGTGATCATCTAAGAAGATGCAGAAGGTTATTGAGAGCTGAATGTTTCACTTTGGCTGAGGGAGATTTCCTTACAAGCTCTGCCTTAAATGGAATGTTTTATGAACACAAGATATAAATTATGGTTTGACAAGTCAGTTAGATGCGGTCGGGTTTGGAAGAGGGGAGTCAAAATGGTTCGCTTTGCTTAAAAGGCAAAAAACGTTTTATTTGACATCTTACAAGTTTAGTCAGCAATACCCTCACTACACACGCAGTACAACTGACATGAGTTTTCAAGTGGATATTTTAAGAAAAAAAAAACAATTTCGGTATTCTAGGACAAAAGATCATTCTAGACTTCAAAATGGGCCACGGTCAACCACAAAATGTGGTACAGATTAAATAAACGGCGCTTTGTTTGCGCATGCTTGTGCTAGTGCGCATTTTAGCGTATGTGCATCAGGATCTGCTGGCCTAGAACTGTCATCCTGTTTCTCAATGTTTTCCTTTACGGTTTTCTTTTTTTCCCCCTTTTAAGGTTTGCTAAATATACACTCCATGGAATAATAAATGGAAACAGCACTTTCCAATTCAAAGGATCTGAGAACAAGCACCTGAACATCTAAGCATAATTCTAAAAAAAAAAAAAAAAAAATATTCCACATCCTCCCAGATCATCTGTCTAGTATACATACAGTAGTCACTAGATACCAGATATGAAGGGCCCATCCTCAGCAGTGTTATATTGCGATTGGACAACTGGCACTGTTTGATCAAATAGTAAAGTCAAATATTTGAGTAAATGTTTGATGCTTTAGACAGACTCTGTTTGCTGTGTTTTTGCGTCTGTCAGAATCCTGTACAATGTGTTCCCTGCAATATTACACCTTAGTGATTTCCAATAGTGAATGAAAATATAGCCACCAATGAATGTCAGTGTGACGCACCACACAGTCAATGCTGTCATGCTGTTTCTTTGTCTGGCTCTATTACTTTATTCAAAACTACCTTTATGCATACAGAGACTTACACCTCTTCTATGATGTGCATGTTTTTAATTTTGATATCAAGTTTCAAAATATTTAATTTTGATATATTTTGTGGCATAAAGTAAAAAAAAAAAAAAAAACGTCAGGGTGATACAACTGTCCTTATATTCAAATGAAAAAAAAGGAAAATAAAGGGAAAAAAATGTAATTAATGAATAATTCCTAATATTTGGTAAATACACATCTTGGAATATACTTCAAAATATTTACAAATCACAAATAATTTGATGTGTGTGCTCATGTATTTAAGGTGTAAGTTAAATATATGCAATCTTTTTTACTTGATGGTTAAACCATATGACATTTTTAATGACAGTCTTAAATCTAAATATTTGTTTAAAATGGTCATGTTTTTCATATGAAGTCAACATTAATACAAAGAAAAACATTCTAAGAACTTGGCAATTTGTTTTAGACCTGATTTTTAAAAGACTTTCATTTTCATTTTATTTTTTATTGACCCACAAGTAAAAAAGAAATATATATACACATATGTGGTGGTCTTTTCTAGTGAACAATTAAATGTGATGAGAAATCCTGTGGGATTTGCACAAACTGCATCTTCTCACATGAAGCCACACCCTAATGAGATGTCAAGAATGAAAAGGAAAGTTTTTATTTTTCCAGCCTGAATTCCAAGGTCTCTTTCCATCATAGTGGCTCACTTGATAATGGAAATGCTATAAAATCCATGACGTCCAGGTGCAATGCACCATTTCCGGGCACATTCATGAGTTTCCAAACGTAGTCTTCCCATGATCTGGCAAACATCACAGAACTAGCTTGAGAATTAGCATGCGTGTTAACATGCAGACATGGATACTTATTAAGATTCAACGTATGTGTTAAGAAAGAAAGAAAGAAAGAAAGAAAGAAAGAAAGAAAAAAAAGACATTTTGTCACAGGTAATCGCAGCATTTAGATCCAAACAGATTCTGGCTATTTCAAGCTCAATCACTGTCACTGCAATCAGCATACAATCGAACTGTCAGAGCTGCCACACGACTGTGAATAACAAAGGAACTCGAAGAACATGACACTTCTGTCACATAGCTCTTTCCTTTATAGCAGTCGTATGGAGAAACATTGAAAAACTGCAGTCTGCCTGAAGGAAACCCTCATTGTTCTCTGCCAAAGAGAGAGAGAGCCACTCCAGTAAATGAGGCACTGACTTCTTCGCCAGTTTTAGGTAACTGCTCAACAGTTTATCAAAGCAGGAGGTCCGTCTTTTTCCGGCGAACTCATTTGACTTTCTCTGCAGCTCTTGAAACTCCAACCGCTTCAGCAGATGTGATTCTGGGAAAGCCAATCACTGGGGAGAGGCATCAAGACCCAGAAACAACCAGCCTTCACATACTGAAGGCCCCTTAGTAACGGACAATTTTTTACAATCGCCCTCCCGGGAACTCAATACGGAGCTGTGAGTGGGCTCTGGTAACTCATCTTGAAAGAGCATTCAGAATGGATGATGAAAGCTTAGTAGAGGTGGAGGAGGAAGTATGGAGGTATTAAATGCAGGAAATTGATGCCGGGCATTAGGTTTTGCTGAGAGAAATCACAGCCGGCCGTCTGCAAAACCAATCACGGGGTCATGCAAAGCGTGTGCAAACAGTGTGGGAGCTCGATGACAGATGAGGACAATGAGACAGCAAATCAGGATGGCGAAGAAATTGTGAGGTTTCAAGGCATTTTGCATATTATTACCTCACTTTATAGAGTAAACAATGATGTTGAAATCGAAGAAATGTAAACAATATTGAAACTCGTGGTGTCAAGCATATTTATTCAGTGGGTGGAGACTGGTGTCAATGGGATTTGCAAAAACAGATTGACAGATTTGTCAATGGCCCCATTGGGCCACTGCTCCGTCGTCACGGGAGTTTATCATTTGCACGTGTTTTAAAGCCTTGCCAATCTAAACATTCAAGTGATTTTAAAGCATTCAAGCACAAGAAAATGCAAATAACAACTTCATTCAATGTGATTCCATGCATTTCATTCCATGCATTGTCTCTTAAAGTGACTGCACCTAATTTACCAGCTGCTGTCGGTCGTTATTGTTAATCAAGAGAAAGAAAAAAAAAAAAAAAACACTGCTCTTGACTGATTTTTGTAGCTTTAGAAAACATCCTTAGCATTGAGCCCAGGATTGTAATTTCCATTTGTCGATTATTATACGTCTCTGCATAAATATAAATCTGTTTGTTGGATCAAATATGTGTAGTGTATATATAGTGATTTATAGCTACATTTTGACAGTGTTCTTCCTTGGGTATCGAACCTGTGACTTTGCTCAGAGAATGTACTTTTAATTATAATTTTTGTCATTCTGAAAGACTGTAAGGGAATTGTAAAATTTCCATCACTGTCTTGTTGGTTCAAAATTTTCCTGATTATTATTTGGAGGTATGTCACTCCACCTTAATATAGCCATTATGATCAGTAATTAAAAACAATAATCCTACATATGATCTTACACAATCCTAAAATGTTAAAGAAAACAGTAAAAAAGTACATTGACATATTTATGAGTTTTATTTTAATTACAACAGAATTAACAAGACCCCATGGAAAGTAGCACATTAGCTACTTATGTGTTAAAAAGCCCTGTTTTCTAACAGTCACTTGGCTGAGAGTGAGTGCTCAATTGATGTGCTGAGTTAAAATGGTGTTTTTTCTTGTTCTTTTCTGTCAAAATGACAGAAAGAGTTTTGAATTAGCCAAAGCTCAGGCAAATGGTGGAAAGTTTCCAGTTAACTCAACCTCTGGTGTCACAAGCACCATACTCTACCTGTTGAACTACAGGAGAGCTGTAGGCTCAAAGCATTCCTTTGCAATGATTTTTATTTGGTGAGGAGATGTTATTTAGCCCCCAGAGAGTACAAGACTGAAAGAGAGCCAGAGAGAAAGTGAGCTGTCATCGCTATTGAAGCTGCATGACACTAGCAAACCGTTGCCAAAAGCTGTTCCCATGTCAATTAACTGACCAAGATGTTCCAGTCAGTCCAACTGCATATGTTATTTACATTTATTCTTATTTGGCAGAAGATGCGATGAAATGATGCCTGATAGTTTAACGTAACTGTCCTCCATCTTGGACCGTCCCGAGGTGGGGGAGGAAGGTAATGGGAAAGAAGAGCAGTATCACATCTCAAATTCAACTCACAATTAGGGAAAAACAGAGCTGATGTATTTCCCAAGATCCCTGGCTAAACAATTCATAATCCCAGTGGAGAACATTGATGGTCTCCAGCCATTACTGGAAGAACTGACAATGATGGCTTTTTTGAAGGAGGATATTTGACTGCAATAGAGGACAATCGGATTATGGAGCACTTTTTATCTGCCGTATGACAAATCAAAAAGACTATTTATCAAAAATATAAGTTGAATTGGCAGACCTGGGGAACATGGAGTGATATGCAACCTGTGTTTTGAAAATTAGGTGAGCCTATAATTATGAAAATGGTCTGTCTTTGTTCAATTTTATAAGGTATCAATGTTGGCAAGGATATCAGGGTGTTTTCAAGACAAAATCTACATGGTATGATGCCTGAGGCCAAACAGGCAAAACACTCAAAAGAGTGCAAAACAAATCCATCTATGACCTTCATTGTTAACAAGAGCAGAAACAAATCAGAATTCTTGTAAGTAAATGAGAGAGACCTGAGATAAACAGGATTCCCAAATGGAGAGTTAAACCTGGATAAACATAAATGAATTAATGAAATGAAAAAATAATCAATTCTGCCATCATTTACTCTCCCTCATGTTGTTCCACACCAGTATGACTTTATTTCTTCAGTGGAACACAAAAGAAGATATTTTGAAAAATTGTCAATACAATGAAAATCAACATGGTCCAACATTAGACCCCCAGTAGCTGACTCTTGCATGACCTAAATAATTCTTCAGAATATCTTCTTTTGAGTTCTATTCAAAAAAGAATGTCATATAGGAATGGTACAATATGAGGCTAAGTAAATTTTGGCAGAATTTTTATTTTTGGATAAACTATTAAGAAAACCTACTCTAGCCTTTGACTTGTATATGATGATGATAATATTAGCTATAAAAAGACGATATGACATACATATACAGTAATATGAATACCGAGTCTGTCAAGCTTACACAAAATCCTTTTTATTCCAAGTCTTCTGAAACCACAATAGTTAAAAAAGTAGTTTTGTGTGATGAATTGAGTTGATTCATTCAAAAGCCAGTCTAAATGATTCGTTCACAACTCAGTGTTCAACTCAATGATCTGACTGCAATGGACTCACTGGAGGGGAAGATTATTACTGAAAAAAGGCCTTAAATTTCAGTCCGTTCCTTACAAAACTATCATATGGTACTTTTGAATGCTGTTGAATTTTGAGAGTACCAGTTCCCCATTTATTGATAATGTAATGAATGCCCATTGCAATTGTTTTCAATTCCTCCTTTTGAGATCCACAAAAGAAAGTCATATGGGTTTGGAACAACATGCGGATGAGTAGATGATGACAGAAGATTCGTATTTGTGTGAACTATCCCTTTAAAGGAAACTCTTTAAGATCATGCTCTTACTCACTGTCTCGAAAGTTCCTAAGCATGCCAGTGACTCGATAAAGAATGGTACAGCACGTGATGACTGTTTTATTTAGCTGTTTTGAAATATTTGGGAGAGCTGTCTTTTGGCTCACAAACACAAGCAAGTTGTAAATGATTAGAAGAAGCCTGACTCAACAGCAGACTCGTGTGTGGAGATGCACCATCTAGTACAAGGAAGCTGTGATGTTTTGTTTTTGTGAGTAAATGACGACAGTTTTACATTTTGAGGTGAACTATCCTTTTAAAGTCTTTTGGTTTTCTGCAGCAGTTCTGCTGACATTTTAGAATTTCAGATTAAAATCCAATGGCCGCAATAAGAAACTATATTGAGGTGAAGAATGAGGGTGAAATAATGTAACTTCTTCCTCTAGACTGTTAAAGAGTTGAACCAATTAAAAATTTTAGAGAGGAAATAAAAGTTAACCTCACAAGAGACTGTGGCTTCACTTTGTGAAAAAAAAGTAGCAATTTACTCTCTAAAAAGCATTCGGTTTTGACTTTTCTAGACATACTGTACACAAATATGCTGACAAACCCCATTCCAACACCTTTACTACTTCAAACAGTCAAAGCCCCAGTCCCAGCAAACACAACTAAAGATCATCTCACACGTATTTGTATGCTTTAACTCTGAGTCACATCTGAGCCATCCGGATGAGAGTTATAAGTATCTGTAGAAGACCTGTGAGTACAACTCTCTCAGATGAACTAGATTAAACCCCCCTGCATATAGACAAAACATACAATGAAAACAAGTTTTTGGGGACTTTTCTCATTTTGGAATGAGTAAAGTCTAATAAAATTGGAATAACACACAAGAAACTTGAGTTTAAAGAATTTGATCTTATCTGCTTTGATAGAACAAGCTTCGATTTACAGCCCATCCCTTTATCAGAAGAAAGGAGGAGTTTTTTTTTCTGTTCTACTCTGGTAATGTCTGCTTTGAAGCTACTTTTATTTAGGTGGCAAAGTAAAATATACACTACAAAAATTTTGAATAATTAAGATTTTTAATGTTTTTTAAAGAATTCTTTAATGCTCACTAAGGCTCCTTTTATTTATTGTAGGTAATATTATTATATAAGCTGAATATTCAGCTTAAATATTAAGCAGCAAAAAACTGTTTTCAACATTCATAATAATAAAAAATGAGCACCAAATTAGCATATTAGTATGACACTGAAGACCGGCATAATGGCTAATGAAAAAAAAACTTTTGCCATCACAGAAATAAATGTCATTTTAAAATAGAAAATAGTGTAAAGTGTAATAATATTTCACAATATTACTGTTTTACTATATTTTTTTGATTTGAACAAATGCAGCCTTTGTGAGCAATAGAGACATCTTTCCACAACATAAAAAATTGTATGTATTCTTTTGACCTGTAGTGTATGTACTGTACCCAAAAGAGTGTTTAACAGTTTCCAGCATCCATATCCACATATGGCTCTCACTGCACTGGTGATTTAGGTGACCGCTTGAGAGACATTGTTCTAGGTCACAATGAGGCTGGACGCTATCCAGAGGTCAATGCTACACTAATGAAAGGAAAGACACACTTGAAAGTCTGTCATATGGCTGGACTCATGACCAAATGTGGGACGTTTTACTGCAAATTCAAATATAGCTCAACGAGGTGCACCTTCGAAACAGCTACTTGGAATCTGGGCCAGTAAACGCATTTATCTAGTATTCAACCTGGGCAGTCTATGAAGACTAAACAGTCTTAAATATAACAGATAGCTGCAGCATTTCTCTGACCTTGAGCGAAGTACAACAGAGAGCCCGAAGACATTATAGGACGTCACGACTGTCCTCACTGATACTGTAATACCTGTCCTCTAAAACACTAGGAGCTGGAAAACCAGCAATCAGTGCAATTAACATTAACAATGAGTGACTAAAACACCACTTAAACCCATTTGTTTAATATTCTTCATACTTCAGACCCATGTGTAGTAGAAAGCAAAAGGTACCCAACTGTAACAAACAACTAGGTAACTTTAGCATGAAAATGTAACATCATTGATGATTGTCAAAACAGAACTTATATTAAAGGAAAGTGATTCCTCTCTTGGCACCGTGACTGTAAACCTGAATGTGTCCAAATGAGGAAGCAGACTGTAATAAAGTGATTTGTGTGTACCCCATCTGTCAGTATTGGCACAGTCATGTGTTTACACACAGGACACCCCTGAGATTATCTTAATAAAATGCAGAGTGGCATATAAACACACTTTAACTAATATAATAAATGTGACAAACTCTATCGCTAACATCACAGATTAAATAAATGGCTTTAGTTAATTGAATTCATTTCAAAGAAAATGTTCATTACAATGAGCACTGGATCTACATATTAAAACATCATTTAGATAACCCAGAGAAAAAAAAAAGTGCTTTGTGTGGTAAAATCTATATTAAGTCAAATATAAGTAAAAATTACTGAATCAACCTGACTACATCTGGTTAACCCAACAAAGTCAGAATCATATAGATGACAAATAGAAACATAAAGATGAAGTAAACATGGCAAAAATAGTTGTGAAAAGGTAAATGGTATAAACAAATATGTTGTTAGAATGATAAAATTCTTTTCAGGTACCCTGACACCACACAGCAGTTAGACAAACTGTTAATGTCAAACTGAGTAATAAACATAGGGAAATAAAAAACAATGTGCAGAAGCTATTTCTACCTGATCTGACCCATATAACAATGTAATAACTGTAACCTTATGTAGTTAAGTTGTTTTTAAATATATTGAAACCAACTGCAATGTTACCACATGAAACACGCTGATAAAACATTTTTAAGATGCAAGAATATCATAGCAATTTAAATCATGGCAGTGCCACATAGTATTGCACTATAAAGCTAAAAAAAAAATTAATAAATAAAAAAAAAAAACAGACATTCAACCTCAGGTTGTTCCAGAATGAGCATTATCTGTGTCTACACTCTAAAAAATGCTGGGTTGTTTTAACCCAATTTTGGGTCAAATATGGACTAACCCAGCTGTTGGGTTAAATTTTTACATTAAATTTTTAACCCAAAAGTTGGGTTAGTCCATATTTGACCCAAAATTGGGTTAAAAAAAACCCAGAATTTTTTAGAGTGTAGTCAAGTTTGATAAAAGCGTCAGTTAAAAACTAATTAGTATCCCAAGTGTTAGTTCTCTGTGGGACTGTGAGCTTCCACTGTTCCCACGCTGACTGAGGGTCCTCTAAGCGCACATCTCTGAAGGTATGTGCGACATTCTCATCAAGCTCTGTAGGAGCTCATTTTCCAGCGAACTGTCTGAAAGATTAAGGCTTAACCTTATACAACAAGCCGTTTCACAATACTCCTACCTTTTTTTTCCGGCGTCGCGCAGAAGCTCCATGAGAGCAGTAAGGTAAAAAACAATCCGATCTCAGTTGGTCCCGCCATTTCTTGTGTTTAAAACCTCTCAGACTTCACTCCATAGTTAGAAGGGCTCTTGTTTCGAGGGTTTCTGAATGTTCGGAGATCTTGCCTTCTCGCCTTCTTGAGAAAACTCGCTCGACTTGGCTGTAAACTTTGACAGCTCCTCCTCCGCGCTCGCGAGCCTCAGCAGTGATAGAGGCGCGTTCCGCTGGACAGAGCTGCGCTCGTGACGTCTGCCGCAGGGAGGCTCGTGCGTGAGGAACTTCAGGTACTTATTGATCTCGAGGTCTGTGACATCATTCCGATGCCAAATGAAATCTTTAACCTGCTGTCAATCTCTTGTTCTTCTGGCATTGAATAAATAAAGCATTGAAAACAAACAAACAAAAAATGAATGTAGGGATGCTCCTGAAAGAAAGAAAAAAAAAAAAAAAACCTGCTGTCAATCAACAGTGAGGACCCACAGGGAAGAGAAATAACAAATGAACACGGGCACACATTGTTTCTGTGTTTGTTTTTGATACTCCAATATTTGTCTGCAGCAAATTACATCTACAACGTCTAGCACTCAATGGCAAACACAAAGAGTGCTGTTGGTACAGCTTAATGAACTGATGAGTTGTAAAATAATAGAAATATGCCTATATTGTGATAATCAGATTTACATGTTCAAAATAAATCCCTCCCTTTTAATGAAAACTAGATACAATATTAGTAAACTAAACTAACTAAAATAATACAGAAGAAAATGTTGTGAAATACCATTACAGTTTAAAATGTTTAGAAAGTCCCCATGAAATCAAAACTGAAGTTTTTTGGCTTTTAGTATGAATATGTTAGCCTTAATGTGGTGTGCTTCAAAACAATGACAAAATTCGCATTTAGAAGATATGTGACCCTGGACCACAAAACCAGTCAAAAGTAGCACGGGTATATTTGTAGCAATAGCTAAAAATACATTGTATGGGTCAAAATTAGCGATTTTTCTTTTATGCCAAAAATCATTTTAAGTAAAGATCATGTTCCATGAGGATATTTTGTAAATTTCCTACTGTAAATATATCAAAACTTTATTTAATATGATAACAAAACAACAAAATATGTTTTTTGTTTTTTTCTTTTACAACTTTTGCAACTCCTACTGCCATCCCAGGATGTTAATGGTCATGTACAATAGTGATTTCACCCATTTAGGTCATTTATAGTTGGCTAAAGTGTTACAACTCACCCCGAGTTGCAACATTCCCAGTCTCAACTGTTTTTCAATGATAAAATGAAATGCAATTTTTTCTCAGATTTTTCTCCAGAGACAAATTACACAGTAAGCTCAAGTGTCTCAGTTTCAGAAGAGATCTCAGCAGTTTCACAAACCATGCTCAGATTTGCCAAGATATAAGTCTGTAACCAAAAGACGGTGATTTGTCAAATACTTCCAAAGACCAAAAGATCTGAAGTGCTATATCCACATTACTCTAGTTCTGTACTTTTGCTGTATGTTAAGGGGATAGATCACCCAAAATGAAAATTCTGTCATCATTTACTCATCCTCAAGTTGTTCCAAACCTGTATAAGTTTCTTTCTTTTGTTGAACATAAAAGAAGATATTCTGAAGAATGTAGGTAACCAAACAGCTTATGGTCTCCACTGACTTCAATAGTATGGAAAAAATACTGTTTGGTTACCAACATCGTTACCAACTTTTGTATTTGGACCAACCTAAGGATGAGTAAATGACAACAGAATTTTCATTTTTGAGTGAACTATCCATTTAACAATTGTCTCATTTGTTTCTATGTTTATTATTCCAAGGAATATAATGAAATACTGCAGAAAGTAAGTTAATTGTTAAACTGAAAAAAAAATATCTGAGAATTATTCTGATCTGTGAAAAAGCATCATCTGAGCAATAAAATGTGTAGATGTGGCAAATATTTTAATACAGCCTTCATTCAAGACTATTTACACATAAGGTTGACAGAGAATAAGAAATTGAAAGTCACGATAACTTTGCAAGTTATAGGAGAGACAACGTAATCTTCAGATTGTCCTTTGACGTAATTCTTGGGGTCTCTTTATCTGTCCGGAAACCTCCCTTGTCTGTTCTGAATCGTCCATTGAGCCCTTTGAGAACTGACCATGTACATGGCTGCATTCATTTGGGTTGCCACAGCAGCCAGACAGTGGTTGGGAGATGGAAAGCATCCAGGAAGTTAGTGTTCCCAAAGGTCATCAAAGATCAACTTACCACAAAGAATCTTGTGTTTCCCACTCAAACTCCATTCTGTCTTGAGTAAACTGACCTTTTACATCTATTTATTTAATTTTGTGTCCGAAGTTATGTAAAAAATAAATAAATAAATAAATAAATAAAACCGCCAGCTAGTTTTAAAATCTTCTCATTTGAAAAATGTAATAAAATAAAATAAAATTTAAGTAAAAAAAGAAATATAAGTCCTGGCAAACAAAAACAATGTTAGATTTAATTGAATGTCAGATTTAATGAATGTAAATTAATTGTTTTTTTGTGTATTTGATTCCTTAGAATGGTATAGTGATATAGAGCGCTTTGGAAATATTGATTCCAAATTATATAGTTAGATCACCAGTACACAGTCTCTTTAAAATGTTTCAGAGGTGTATTTGAATGTATGTATGTGAAATTTCTTTGCAGGGGTTTATTTGCAACACCTTATTCATTTCAAAAGTTGAGATTGCATCCAGCCACCCAATTACTGTTTCTGTGCAATACTTGTGTCCTGATTTCTAAACAGAGTAACACATGCAATTCAGCTGGCAAGCAGTCGAACAGCATATTTATTCTGAAAGTTTGAGACCTGAAATGTGAATTATTCAAAAGATTTAACATATACTGACATTTATAACAAAAAATAAAAAATAAAAAAAAATAAAATTTGAGTTTTGCAAAAGTGTGAATCTTACATTTTACATCTATAACCTGGATTTAATAAGTTGTTTTAATGCTGAATTTAGTTTGTTCAGGTCATGTCACAACAACATTACCTGGGAAACAATTATGGCTGACATTAATAAGAGTTTCAAAGCGGTCATTTCAGCAAACCGAGAAGGCCACAAATCTTAATAATATCCCTAGCTAGACTGCATGGGGACAGATGTGAAAGACCTCATATGTCTCTGATCATTTTTATGAGCTAATATTGCATTATAGTAAGCTAATGCCCTGTTAAGTGGTTTTCACACAGGATGTAATGGGTGTGGTTGAGTTTTGATTGATTATGGATGACAAGGACAGGTCATCAAAATAAAAAAGAGACCCAGTATGAGCATCAGGTGGGCTGGGGGTGGATCGAGATCTATATTATGAGTTAGCAAGGCTGTAGCGATTGCCACCAACCTGTTGCTGGAAAGTTCCAGTGTTTCGTCAGCCAATGGAAAAAATGTAAACATCAGGAGAAGAAAGCATTAAAGTTAAGATAGTCAAGATAGGCTAAGAACATTCTGTCCTGTATGGAAAGTTGCAAGAGTACTGGTATCTAGAGTTTAAAAAGGCTCAATCTAATGTCTATTATGTAGTGTTTAAAAAGAGTGTTATTTTTAGCAGTGATGGATATGTTTGACTACAGAAGGATAATCAAAACCACTCCAATACAAACAATAAAAGTTTCCAGTGATATGAAATATCAGTACTCTACTCAAGGAACACTGCTTGTCCAAAAATGTTACTGGACTGAAACTAACTCTTGCATAACGCGGCAATCTATAAGCACATCTATATGACACCAAGACAATAAAATAGATCATATTATTTAGGGGTGTCATGTGCATCAGTGGCAGTCTCAACCTTGCCAAGGTAAGATCTAGACACAGAAAGAAAAATACTTTTAACAAGTTTTTTCAATCAACATCATTTGTGACTTAATGTTTGATTACCACAAAAAAAGCTTACATTAATTCCCCTATTAAAACTTAATTGTTAAAGTACTGGCATTGTGTTATCATACCTTTATATATATATATTTTCCCCATACTAAAACCTGTTAAAATGTGTATTGTTTACATCTTGTGGCTATGCAATTGAGTATTTTAATATTTTCCAATAGTCCATTGTAAGTGTTAATTTTTAAAGAAAAGGAGAGATAAGTAGAAAATCATTTTTATGATAATCAACAGTCATAAAGTGCTGTTGCCTGATACTGGGCACATCCCTTCAAATAACAGAGTTGGTATCATCTGAATCAGTATTTATTTTGAGATAAAGCATTTGCTCAAAACTAAGTTTGAGTTAGACAGGGAGGGTTGTAACACTAATTTCCTCATTTAGCTAATGTTCCCAAAAAGATAGAACAAAATGTGCGAAAGCCAACAACTGACACAACTGTGAACGTGACTAACATCAACACACACGCTATTACGTCAAAATACTCATAATGCCAAGGCACTCGAAAATATAGTGAAAAATAAAAAGCCTTTGTTATATGTTCACACATTCTTATTTGTTCCAACTTTTTTTTTTTTTTTTTAAATAAATCTCTGTTTACCCTTATGAATTAAAATGGGTGAGCTGAGAGAAGGGGTTTATGGTGATTGGAATAGAAAAGTTTATTTGATCAACAAATTAAATACATTTACAAAATTTAAGCTGATGCCTTATAGTCTTATAATAGTGTTACAACCCTCGACTTACTGTTAACTCCCCCTAGTAAGAAAAGCACTCTTTGTACTTGACATTAACTTAAAAAAAAAAAAAAAAAACTTAGGGACAAATTCTGAGATAAAAAACATACAAAAAAAACAAAAAATCTGTTACAGGTGTTAAAGCAAAAAGTGTTGCAACCACTATATTTTTGTTGTATGGAAAAGAGCAGTGTTAACATTTTGTCTTCTTTTGTCTTCTTTGGGGAAAAAGTCAATTAGGTTTCAACAAAAAGTCAATATCTACTTTATTGTCACTTTTGGCACATCACATGCCAATGAACAAATATGAAACAGTTCCTTCAGGAAACAACACTGATACATGTAGTAGACACTAGTCACAAGGACTAAAAGACAACAGTATATCGACAAGACAACAGAATATAGTTACACAGAGTAAAAACAGAATTAACAGTTAGACAGTTAGATGACTAAGTAATTGACAGTTAGGTAAACTCTCAGAAAAAAAGCTGTACAAAAGCTGTCAGTGGGGCAGTACTGTTTCAAAAGGTACTCCTTTGTACCATATTTACCCCTAAAGGGTGCATTTTGGTACGTTAAAGGTACATAATTAGTGCCTTTTGAAAGGGTAACACCCAGGTTTTGTACCTTTTTCCTGAGAGTGTAGTGTAGCAGCAGTGGGATATAACTGATTATAAGTACTAGTAAAAAAAAAGTAATAATATGTAAGCTACAGTTATTACTATTTCTAAGTGAATATAATATATACAGTATGTACATGAGAGTTGGATTGGCCATATTTACACGGATTTCTGAAACAGCATTTTATAGTAGACAAACATTTAGCAGACATTACGAAACAAACACCTTTTACCTCAAACTGTGTAACTTTAATTATGAAACATACAAATGAGTAACATATGAATGACACTTCTGATACTACTCATCCAAAATAGCACATTTGTGTAAAGTCAAATCAAGTCAAGTCACCTTTATTTATATAGCGCTTTTAACAATACAGATTGTGTCAAAGCACTTTACAGTATTAAACAGGAAAATGGCATGTCAATAATGTAAAATGACAAGATTAATACTCAATTTTCAGTTAAAGGCATTTCATTATTGAATTCAGTGATGTCATCGTCCAGCTCAGTTCAGTTTAAATAGTATCTGTGCAATCAAATCAACTGGAAATTTAGTGTCCCCAACTGAGCTAGCCAGAGGTGACAGCAGCAAGGAACCAAAACTCCATCGGTGACAGAATGGAGAAAAAAACCTTGGGAGAAACCAGGCTCAGTTGGGGGCCCAGTTCTCCTCTGGCCAGATGAACCAGCAGTTTAATTTCAGGCTGCAGCAAAGTCAGGGTATGTAGAGGACTCATCTGGTTCCCGTGTTCTTGTCCCGATGGCCGTCTAGGTGGCGAGGTCTTCACTGGAGATCAGTCTATGGGGCTTATCTAGTTGTCCTGGTCTCCGCTGATGTTCAGGGCTTTAGAGGTCATCTCTTGGAGCTGATCCACCATCTGATCTGGATACGGACTGGATCTAGTGGTTACGGTGATCTCGGAATAAGAAAGAGACAGACTAATATTAGCGTAGATTCCATTCTTTTAATGATGTAACAAGTACATCAGGTCTTATGGGAAGTGTTCCCGGTTCCAGTTGACCTAATTAATGCAACCTAACAATCCTTTAATGGATCTGAATATTAGAAGCGTATTAGTGTGTTATGTGTACGCCAGGTTAAAGAGATGGGTCTTTAAACTAGATTTAAACTGACAGAGTGTGTCTGCCTCTCGAACAGTGTTAGGTAGATTGTTCCAGAGTTTGGGCGCTAAATAGGAAAAAAATCTGCCGCCCGCAGTTGATTTTGATATTCTAGGTATTATCAAATGGCCAGAGTTTTCAGAATGCAGCAGATGTGGAGGAATATAATGCGATAAGAGCTCACTCAAGTACTGAGGAGCTAAACCATTCAGGGCTTTATAAGTAATTAACAGGATTTTAAAATCTATGCGATGTTCAATAGGGAGCCTGTGCAGTGTTGACAGAACCGGGATAATATGGTCATACTTCCTGGTTCTAGTAAGAACTCTACCTGCTGCATTTTGGACCAGCTGGAGTTTGTTTATCAAGCGTGCAGAACAACCACCCAATAAAGCATTACAATAATCTAATCTTGAGGTCATAAAACGCATAAATTAACATTTCTGCATTTGACATTGAGAGCATAGGTCGCAATTTAGATTTATTTTTGAGGTGGCAAAATGCAGTTTTACAAATGCTAGAAACATGGCTTTCAAAGGAAAGATTGCTATCAAATAGCACGCCTAGGTTCCTAACTGATGAAGAAGAATTGACAGAGCAGCCATCAAGTGTTAGACAGTGTTCTAGGTTATTACATGTGGGGGTTTTAGGTCCGATAATTAACACCTCTGTTTTTTCAGAAATTTAGCAGTAAGAAATTAATCGTCATCCAGTTTTTTATATCGACTATACAGTCCATTAGTTTCTCAATTTGGTGTGTTTCACCGGGCCGCGAAGAAATATAGAGCTGAGTATCATCAGCATAACAGTGAAAGCTAACACCGTGTTTCCTGATGATATCTCCCAAGGGTAACATGTAAAGCGTGAAAAGTAACGGCCCTAGTACTGATCCTTGAGGTACTCCATACTGCACTTGTGATCGATATGATACCTCTTCATTCACTGCTACGAGCTGATGGCGGTCAGATAAGTACAATTTGAAGCATGCTAATGCACTTCCACTAATGCCAACAAAGTTTTCTAGTCTGTTCAAAAGAATGTTGTGGTCAATAGTGTTGAACACAGCGCTAAGATCCAGTAGCACTAATAGAGAGATACAACCACGATCAGATGATAAGAACAGGTCATTTGTAACTCTAATAAGAGCAGTCTCTGTGCTATGATACGGTCAAAATCCTGACTGGAATTCCTGACAGATACCATTTTTCTCTAAGAAGGAATATAATTGTGAGGATACTACCTTTTCTAGTATCTTTGACAGAAAAGGGAAATTCGAGATCAGTTTGTAATTAACTAGATCTTAGGGGTCAAGTTGTGTTTTTTAATGAGTGGCTTAATAACAGCCAATTTGAAGGTTTTGGGGACATATCCTAATGACTGTGAGGAATTATTAATAGGCAAAAGAGGATCTATGACTTCTGGAAGCACCTCTTTTAGTAGTTTAGATGGAATAACATACATGTTGTTGGTTTAGATGATTTAACAAGTTTATACAATTCTTCCTCTCTTATAGCAGAGAATTAGTGGAATTGTTCCTCAGGGGATCTATAGTGCACTATCTGATGCAATACTGTAGCTGACGGCTGCATGGTTACAATTTTATCTTTATTAGTATTGATCTTGGAAGTAAAATAGTTCATAAAGTCATTACTGCTGTGCTGTTGGGAAATGTCAACACCTGTTGATGCTTTATTTTTCGTTAATTTAGCCACTGTATTGAATAAATACCTGGGGTTATGTTTGTTTTCTTCTAAAAGAGACGAAAAGTAATCAGATCTAGCCGTTTTTAATGCTTTTCTGTAGGATAGGGTATTTTCCCGCCAAGCAATACGAAATACCTCTAGTTTGGTTTTCCTCCAGCTGCGCTCCATTTTCCGGGCTGCTCTCTTTAGGGCGCGAGTGTGCTCATTATACCACGAAGTTGGACTCTTTTCCGTAATCCTCCTTAAGCGTAAAGGAGCAACCATATCTAAAGTGCTAGAAAAGAGAGAGTCCATAGTTTCTGTTACATCATCAAGTTTTTCTGAGCTGTTGGATATGCTGAGGAATTGAGATAAATCAGGAAGATTACTTACAAAGCAGTCTTTTGTGGTAGAAGTGATGGTTCTACCATACTTGTAACAAGGAGTAGAATTTACAGTTTTGGCTATATGGAGTTTACACAAGATTAGATAATGATCTGAGATATCATCGCTTTGCTGCAGAATTTCAACACCATTAACATCAATTCCATGTGACAGTATTAAATCTAGAGTATGATTTCGACAATGAGTGGGTCCTGACACGTGTTGTCTAACCCCAATAGAGTTCAGAATGTCTATGAATGCTGATCCTAATGCATCTTTTTCATTATCAACATGTATATTAAAATCACCAACAATTAAGACTTTATCTGCAGCCAGCCCTAACTCTGAAAAAAAAATCAGCAAATTCTTTAATAAAGTCTGTATGGTGCCCTGGTGGCCTATATACAGTAGCCAGTACTAACATCACAGGGGATTTATCATTAACACTTGTTTCTCTAGATAATGTTATATGAAGCACCATTACTTCAAACAAGTTATACTTAAAGCCTGCCCTCTGAGAAATACTGAGAATATTGCTATAAATTATAGCAACACCTCCCCCTTTACCTTTTGGACGCGGCTCATGTTTATAACAGTAATCTTGGGGGGTAGACTCGTTTAAAATAATGTAAATTAAAAACAACATTCACAAATAGCCATGTAATATGATGCCTGCTATGTTACTGCCAATAACTGGAAGAAAAACAATCTGAACTGTTGGAGAATCTTTGTTTTTGCCTAATAATTAATGCTCAAAAAGTCAAATATTTATAGTTCTCTGTAATCACATAATCAGGGGACTGTTTTTCATTATAGTGAGAGTCAAACAGATATTGGAAAAGCAAATTTAATCAGAGACATATGTGCGTTCTTCTTGAATTGAAAAGATTAAAATAGTAAAAGCTTATTTTAATCCCACATGTACAGAATGATTGACTCCAGAAAAGACCCTTCCCCATGATACACCACATGACCCCTGTAAAAGCCCAAAAAATATTTAGGGCTGACTTTTAAGATTTATGTATATGAACTGCATATTTCCATTCATCTGGATTACACAGTTTTACAATAAACTAAATGTGATGCATATTCGTCAGTCATACATAAATGAAACAGTTAAGAATTCTGCAATAGTGCTAATAAACTAAATGTGTTTAAATACACAAAAACACAATATTTGTAATTAATATTACATTTAATTTGCTTCAATCTCAACATTTTTAACTAACTGAATAAAGCTTGCACAGCTAGGAATATTTTAACCATGTTTATATTATTTTCACAATTAACTGATTTTAAGCTATTTTAATAAATACATTGGAAATATGATTTAAATAAAATCAAACAGATGCAAGTAGTTAATAATACATTTTTTTATGTTAAAACTGTGTAATCCAATTTTTTTTTTTGGAATTTTAATATGCAATGCAAATACACAAATCTTGAATCATAAAATCTTTCATTTTAATTTAATATTTAAATGACATATTATGGGCCTTATTAACAGCATAAGACTACTGAATGGATGGGTAGATGCACTGGCACATATGCAAAGTTATGGACATAAGGTGATTTACATACATTTGCACAGCACAATGCACTTATTTACACACACACATGCACACGTACACGCACACGCACACGCACACACAAACACAGTCAGCAGGGGTCAAGACTGAGTTCAAGGATGCCATCTGGGTGCACACAAATTATTAACAGTCCCATTCTGTTGATGTTATTTTATTCTTTAATCATTTTCAGAAAGGCAAAGTAGAACTAAACAATACATCTTAAGGTGTAAAGTGTTTTTGAGCTGGTTTGTGCACTTCTTTAAACCCTGCTTGCCGAGTCTCTCATCAGACAAGGAAGCAATTAAGTTGTTTATTGATGCAGAAGAGCGAATGTGTGATTCTACCATGCAGGAGGGTCTCGCAAGCATTTTTTGCCCGCTTTGATCTTGCATGAGGACATCCAGCTGGACAGTGAAGGAGCCGTCCAAATCACAAAGGAAAATGGCTTGGACAGACAGATGAACAACAGACAGTAATGAGGTCAATTAGAAGATTATTTAAGGACATGGTTCTTTTCTTTTCTTTTCTTTTCTTTTCTTTTCTTTTCTTTTCTTTTCTTTTCTTTTCTTTTCTTATTCTTAAGAATCTTGCTCAACAAAGCACTATTTATGGGAAACATAGGCTATCTCAATAACCTAACAGTGAAATTGACTAAGCTCAACAAGATAGCTGAGTTGATATTTCTAATTTTAATGGTTTTACTTAAAGGGACAGTTCACCCAAAAATGGTATCTCAATGATCATTTAGTCATCCTCATGTTGTTCTAAACCTGTTTGAATTTCTTGCTTTTGCTTAACCAGCTGTGTACCAACATTGTTTAAAATATCTTATTTTATGTTAATGTAAACATAAGAAAGAAACGGATACAGGTTTAGATCAACTGGGTGAGTAAATGATGACAGAAGTTTCATTTTTGGGTGAACTATCCCTTTAACTTATGGTTTTATCTATGCAATGAATTTGAGTTTATAGTTATTTAAGTAAATATAGTGTTATATTAGGAAATATAGCTTTTTTTTTCTTTCACAAGCCCAAATGAAATAAATTCACAGTATATAAATATTGTTTTTTAAACTTATTTGGTTTAATGCAGTCAGTTTCCTCAGATGAAATTAGCTGGTATTTACAGTGAGGTTTTTTTTTTTTTTTTGGCCCCAACAGTGGTTTGAGTTAGGTAGAGTGTGTTGATTTCAAACACAACCCTCTTAAATTAATTTATTTATTCCTTTTTTTCAATTGTTCAACATGGTATTTATTACTAGCTATGTAATTACTATTTAATAAATGATATGCAATTTAATTACAGGCACAAATGTGACAACTTATGCTACAGTATATATCGTGATGGTGACATTCCCCAGGTTTGTAAACATTGTCAAGTGTGTGTTAATAAAAACTGTAACTTTTTTTTCTTGAGCAATAACAAATGTACAGTAGCTTTTAGTACATTTTTGTTCTGTTTGCCGTATCATATGCTGTTCATCTAAAGTTTATGCACTTTGTTTCACTGATTTTTGCCCTATAAACGTTTGAAAATGGCTCACTCCAGCACCTGCCATGACAAATGTTTAACACATTAATCCCAACCACAATAACTCAACCACAGTACATTCACAGTACATTCACAGTCACAGTCCTCTAACAAATCAAACGCTGTTTAGCGGTTCTGCTCTAATTATTAAGTAGCCATTGTGATTTGAAGAGCTGCACCCACAACGCTCTGTTGAGAAGGCTGGAATCTTAAGCTGAAACTGCTGCAAGCAGTACAAACACAGAAGAGAAATAATTAGACTTAATTAAGGAGGGGAGTATGTCTATAACATTCCATAGCAGCTGTTCTCCTTAAGGCTGTCTGCACCCTACCTGCCAATCATACAGAGCATTATTACATTTACAGTGAACATTAAAGCAAAACTGACCCAATTTAATGTGCATTCCAGCTCTCATTGTGAACAATTCATTAGTGTTTGTTATTCCAAAGAAAGAAACTGATTGTTGTCATGATCTTTAATTAAAATGCAATAACTTATTCTTCCTCTGAAACATCCAGTGTGAAAAACAAGTAAACTGTACCACATTTTTTTTATTACTTATTATGGAAATATTATACTGTACTTTAAAAGAATATACTTAAGTGTGAACGAAATGTAATATGCTGCAGGTTATTTACAATTACATTAAAATGTATTAAAGTTCAAATTTAGAATAAAAGCAATCAGTTTTGACCTACTTAAATAGGACTTAAGTATATTTTTATATGTAATTTCATAATTACCACTATTTTCTTTGAAGTATGTTTAAAGTGTACTGTCAAATGTACTGACAAGCAAGCATTATATTTAAATGTAATTTTGTTGGAACTTGTATGTCATGCATTTAAATATATGTGTAATTACACATTTATACATAAAAATGTTTAAAATATATTAACTTTATATGTAATATCATATAACACACTTTAGTTGAAATTATAATCAAGTACACGTGCTTTAGTATGTTAGTCAACACTTCTTTAAAGATTATTAAAACGATTTAAAATGTACTTAAAAGTGAATTTTTTAATGAATTAAAAATGTACTTAAGTGTGTCAAGAAACAATCATAAAAATGTTGTGCATTATCTTTAAGTACAATTAAGTGGCCTTTTATTTCATTGGTATTATATTATCTACAGTTTTTTTTTTTTTTTTTTAAATATACTTTTAAGATTTGAAGTACACTACTACTGCATGTCCAATACAATTAAGCAAACTTCTTTTTCACAAGGGATGCTTTTTCTGCTGATAATGTCAAAATATCAAAACAGCTGTGCTTGCAAACTTGCATCTGACACACTTTCAGTTTCCAACAGATTCCAGATGGATCAAACATTCTACCTGCATTCATTTTTCATTTTGAAGATCCTTTTTCACTTTGTCACAATACAGTATATTATAAATATTATAAGTGCATTATACAGTAAGTAAAATGTGTTGAATACAACCAAAATTTAGAGGAGGAAATAATGGTAGAAAGGTCAGATATTATTTCACATGTATCCATAAGAATGTCAGTGGGTAATTTAAAATGAAGACAGATGTACATAGAGCTACATATATCAAGTTAACCACTGGGAAATGGTAAATGAATTTAACACTCATTTTCTTACTCAACACAGGCATTCTTTCTTCAGTTTGCTCGCTGTTGCGAATGGTGTGTTGTGCAAGACCATATCAGACCGTTGCCAAGGCACACTTGTCATAGCATGCATGTCACCATGGCTCCTCTCCTGGTTAAACAATAAATATCTGCAACTCATGTAATTAAGTAAAGCTTTTTAAATACTAGGTGGATCAGCTTCACACGTTCACTTTATTCACTTTAAAGCAACATTCATTTTAAAGTAGTATTGCAGGTTCAATACAAATTAAGCTCAGGTGACAGGATTTGCTGCATAATGTTAAATCCCATGAAACTTCATTTCTGACTTGGCATTCTTTTTCATAAAAAATAAAGGAATGAATAAATAGACTAACAATAATAATAATAAATAATAAATGGTTACAGGCATTAATAATGGAAGTAAATGGGGCCAGTCTGTAAAAGTTAAGATACTTACTTTTTCAATAGTATAGTCACAAGTTGTATATATACAATATATGTTAACATGATTTTAGAGTGATAAAATAGATTATTAACATTTTCTGTGTAAATTTACTGTATATCCACGTTAAACTTCGTTGCCTTTACAATGCAAAGCTGTAGACCTTTAACAACCACAAAATTAAAGGAACAATATTATAGGTAAAATAATACATATGTTTTAACTGAATAATAAAAATGTAAATGTTTTATTAAAAAAATATAAGCTTCACATTTCTGTTTTTAAATTCTAAAAGTATGCATTTATTTCCATTGTAAATGCTTCACTGGAATCTGGATTTTATTTATATGTGTGTGTGTGTGAGTATATATATATATATATATATATATATATATATATATATATGTGTGTGTATGTATGTATGTATGTATGTATGTATGTATGTATACACACACACATTCCTTTTTATATTGACTGTATAGATTCAGATTCAGTAAGTGACTTATTCAAATTCTAGCACTCACTACATTGTAAGACTGTTTTGTTTTTAGTTGACTTTTCAGTGGAGCTAAAATATTTAAAAGTACTGTGAAATTCATCAGTATTGTTTTTACCACTAAATCTAATTTGTGTAAACTGATTTCACCACCTAACTGTGAATCTAAAGTACAGCACTAGGCAAATGATTACACTTGACTTTGTTATAAATTATCCAGAATACCTTTATATCAGATGGTTTAAACAAACAAACTTTATACAACAAAAAAAGTTTTGGCTTGTAGACATAGCTTGAACAGTTTCTAATGATTATTGTGTTAATAATTAATAGTTAATAACAGTCATTACAAAAGCAGTTAAGTTTAGAATATAAACATTATTCATAAATGTGTGGTGAAAGGATCTTGTGTATGTTATTTATATGCCTACAATTCAGATGACACAGAGGCAATTTGAAAAATGACACACACACACACACACACACACACAGTGTATGTCTTTTGAGTCAGGACTTTATCTTGAATTATTGTCATTGAATTCACAGCATATTTCAAGTGGCTGAGTGCAGCAGCGAGCAGTATCATCATAATTGGTTTGTTTTTTCGGATCAGCTGATCAGACTAAATTGCAGTGTTCATCACCGGCTCCTCACCAGCACAACCTCTGTGTGAAAATTAAAACCTTGATCTTATTTTTAATTGAGCGCTATTAATACCCATGAAACCAGAGGCCACAGCAGATGCCTCTTTATCTTCACTCTTTAATGTGTGAAGCAGATGAATTCATTTTCCCATGACTGAGCTTTCAAAGACCTCTCCTCCATTATTGGTCTCTGCTCTAATGCTGTAATTTGTCTTGCTGTTATGCTGTATTAAATACACAACATTTCCAAACGTTTTAACACTTTATTTTGTTGAAAACACTTTAAAAGTTTTTTATCAAAGTTATGTTGTGACTTAATACTTGAAATAACTTATTTTTTTATTCTTATCCAAATAACAATACATAATACATAATGTGATTTGTCTCTATTTTGTCTTTTTCTCACTGTGTCTTTTTCTTGCCCTCTCACCACACACACACACACACTTTTTCTTTTTGATGTGTTTCTAACAAACTGCAAAGAAATCTGTAAATTTTGTAATATAGTGAACCACTCCCATCTTGTGGTGGGCATGAAATGTCCACTGTCCAATCCCAGATGTACCTTTCAAATCTCACATTTTTCATTTTTTCCACCCATTGATTTTCATAGATTTTTTTGCACAATATTTGTGACACAAAGAGGAATATAGGAACATATGGAGCAATTCCAATTCTGTGTTACACAAATATAAGAATGAATTATTCAATGTCTCCAAATATACATATTTTTTAAAATAAATACGCAACAAGGAAGTTACTGTTTGGTTATTGTATTTTATAATAAATTAATAAATAAATGTTAAATAATAAATAATAATGTAATAAATACTATGAATGTTCTCTTAAAGTTTTGTAACCAGAACGTTGCAGAGGGCAACGTTTTTTTTTTTGTTTGTTTTTTTGTTTTTTGTTTTCTTTCTTTCTTTCTTTCTTTTTTCTCGTGTGTCTTTGAGTGTGAGAGACCTAAAGATAACATATACAGAATGTTCTCTAATGGTTATTTTTAGGTTTTATTTTATAACCAAAAACTAACTAACTTTAGTTCTGGGAACTAAAAATGGCTAGCTAGAGCCATTTCCATAGTCGTGTATATTTATAAAACATATCTGATTAATTATTTTTGTATTTAAGGGTCGTAAACCCTACTGAATACAGGGGGGAAAAGTAATAAAATGAAAGCAGATTGCACCCAGACAGAAAATAAATATGGAACAGATTGATCAATAATTCATTGAACCATGAACATATTTATAGCTTGTTCTGGCCAGTACTCTGTAATCAGTGATCCAATGTTATTATTATGATCTTATTAACCAAGAAGGATGCTTAACCGCTGGAAATACTGGCGCTGACCCAATTTAACGGCCGTTTGCCAGAGGTTACGGTCAGTCTCAGCCGTTTCAGCGTCCCGCCTACCTAAGACCCATTTTTACACCTTCATTGATCTGTGACTGACAGGAGAGAAAGAAGAATGAAGACAGAATGAATGGTGCCTACTAGTCAACAAGCAGCACTGACCAGTGAGTCAGAGCGCATGCGCAGTGCTTACGCTCTGGATGCTGCTCAATATAGAAAAGCAACCTGCCTGTTCGCCAAGGTAACGTTTCAAAGCAGAAGAAATGCCTCGAAATAGTGCATCCGATATGCAAGATGGATTGTGTATTGCCAGCCAAATGACAAAATGTGCGGACGCCGATGCTTCTCCGCGCTCCGGTGGTTTCATCTTCGGTCCAAAATGCCACTTGCTTAACTGACATACGAGGATAGAGACATAAATAGCCATTGATAAAGGAAAATCAAGCGAATCTACAAATATGAACGGTACGTTGCTTAAAAAGCGAAGGCTGGACTGTGTGTATGCGGTGTTGTTGTGGCTCCATCACGCTGTGTGGATGTGCTGTTCAGCGGCCGAAGACCATCATTTCAGCGTTGAGGTAAGACTGGCCCAACATCAGCATCAGCATCTTCAGCTTGAGTCATGAACACAAAAGCGTACGTTGAGAATACGCGTCCTGCTTTTACTGAGACCTACAACAACGGGATATATCGCAGGTCATAAATAAATCAGGACAGCACTTGCACAGAATCACATTGAATCACCTGGTGGATCTACACCATGTGCCGTCTATGATATAGGCTATACAGCTATTCGGTTCCAGTCTAGTCTAGTTTAGTCTGTACTCAGTAGACAGGAATGCAAACCTGTCCTGTTGTTTCGGTATACTAAACAGAAATGCCTATAGTCTAGTCTGGTTTAGCCTATTCAGTAATTCTGTGCACTGAAGAAAAAGAATGCAATTCTATGCTGTTCTGTTCTATCATTCTATATACAGAGTCAAACGAATAGAAAAACATAAAAATAGACTAGACTGGAATGGAAGAGAATATAATTTCTGTTTACTTTGCATTACAGAGCAGAACAGAATAAAATGTAATTCCTGTTTACCTTCTTTTTCAAAAAAAGAATATCATTCCTGTCTACCTTGTATTCTGAATTACAGAATAGAAAATTATAGACTTTCATTCCTGTCTACTTATTACACCAAACTACAAAATAGAATAAAGTAGATCAGGCTACACTAGAATAGAATGGAATAGAATGATTCTATATTACAAAGTAAACAGGAACTATGTTCTATTACTATATACTATATTCTATTCTATTCTATTCCATTGTAGTCTAGTCAATTTTATGATTTGGTATACTGAACAGAATTCTATTCAATTCTGTAATACAAAGTAAACTGAAATGTTATTCTATTCTATTCTATTCTATTCTATTATGTAATACAAAACCAATTGAAATGTTATGCTATTTCATATAGCCAAGTCTATTCTGTTATTCTGTGTACTGAACAAAATAGAATAACATTCCTGTTATTATTAGATTAGATTAGACTTAACCAGAATAGAATAGAATGCTGGTATTCTATAGAAAGTAAACAGGAATTATATTCAATTCTATTTCTGCCTTTTAATTGTGTATTGAGTAAACATGAATTCTATTCTATTCTATTCTGTCTCATTACTGACGGACAGAAATTAGATCTGAAGTATACCTTTAAACATGCTTCATATTTAATCGTACACTGTTACGCAGTTTAGTTCACAAGCTCTTAACAGTGCAGACCTGAGGCATGAGTGAGAGATCAGCAACAATCAGAGATATTGCTCCTTCCTCCGGTCCAAATCCGTTCACTCAGAGATGACAATCACCGCCTCTGACTGGCCAGGCGACGATCAATGGGGTGATAGGGGAAGCAAGACCTCGAGTCACTCAGTGCTACTCAACCGCAGACTCTTGCGATAATGTGAAGCACATAAAGATTATGTAAGTTGCTTAGCAACTCTTCCCCAAACTCCTTTGGGCTGGAATGGGTGCAAATGTGATGTTTAGTGCTGCTGGCAGCGCTGGTTGACATTGAGAGAATTTGTCACCCGCCCGGTTCTGTTTGGCTGGGAGGCAAGGGTTGTAGAGGGTGCTGTGCCAGTGGATCAGCTCATGGTGGACATGGCATTGTCATGATAATATTGATGCTCTTTTAGAGCAGGCTGTATTGATGAAACTGTCCTTCACAAAATTACAATAGGACCAGGGGGCCAGAGCCATCTGAATGCTAAATTAGTGGTCTTCACTTTCTTGGTAACTAGAACCTCTTTCTTCTTTTCTGCTCTCTGCCACCCATGTAGCTCCTGTGTGGGTTTTTTGCTGGCAGGGCTGCAGTGGTTGGCAGCAGTTGTGAGTTGAGTGCACAGGTCAGTGGTCTTTGGGGAAGAAAGAGAACGTGTGTGTGTGTGTGTGTGTGTGTGTGTGTGTGTGTGTGTATGTGTGTGTGTGCGTGTGTGTGTGTGTGTGTGTGTGTGTGTTTGTGAGATGAGTAATGACTGCTCAGAGGGGGGACCTCTGATCTTGAACTAGGAATAGACTATAGAGCGCAAGGTTCAAGGATTCAGTGGTGAAATTAAGATTGGGCCCCTAGGGCTTTAATTACGCATGTCTTTCGCATACAGGTGCAAATGTGCTTAGCTTAGTGCTAAGTTGGTAACAACATTTCATGTAGCTCTGGTTCTATATGTGATTAATAGGGAGTCAGGTGTTGTTGCTATGTGCTATTGACCACTGAGCTACTGTAAACAGTCATACATCTTATTAATTCAATTCAATTCAATTCAAGTTTATTTGTATAGCGCTGTACAGAAAATTAAGTTTCTACAATATATTTAGTAGTAGCTTATCATTAGTGATTTTGTCAGTTAATGTACATATGGCAGAAATGTACGGAAAAATCAATTAAAGACGTAATCAAACAGACGATGAACACTATTAACAGCAATTATTATATGTTGAAATCAAACTTATAGCAAGATTTGGTAGTTCTGTATGTTGTTTCAGGGTTGGCATCATCTGAGGTCCTCTGAGGGGTTGGCATCATCTCTTCTCAGGTGTTCTGGATCCAGACTGAAGCTTGTGTAAATCCTAGTTACCACGGGATGTTAATCCCGTGGCAGAAACAGAGAAACAAATAGAGACATAATTAGCATAGCTGCTGTTCTAACCAAGCAAAATTTATTTGTTTAACCCAAGCTAATGAATAATAACGTGCATTTGATCAGATATAACTGCAGTACAAGATTATGAGATGCATTATTTAAAAGATTGGCCAAAGAGATGTGTCTTTAATCTAGATTTAAACAGAGAGAGTGTGTCTGAACCCCGAACGTTATCAGGAAGGCTATTCCAGAGTTTGGGAGCCAAATGCGAAAAAGCTCTACCTCTTTTAGTGGACTTTGCTATCCTAGGTACTACCAAAAGTCCAGAGTTTTGCGACCTTAGGGAGCGTGATGGATTGTAGCGTGGTAGAAGACTAGTTAGGTACACAGGAGCTAACCCATTAAGGGCCTTATAGGTAAGTAATAATATTTTGTAACTGATACGGAACTTAATAGGTAGCCAGTGCAGAGACTGTAAAATTGGGGTAATATGATCATATTTTCTTGATCTGGAAAGGACTCTAGCCGCTGCATTTTGGACTACCTGTAGCTTGTTTATTGAAGATGCAGGACAACCAGCTAGCAGTGCATTACAATAGTCCAGTCTAGAGGTCATGAATGCATGAACTAGCTTTTCTGCATCAGAAACAGGTAACGTTTCATAGCTTGGCAATGTTTCTAAGATGGAAGAATGCTGTTGTTGTAACATGGGAAATATGATTTTCAAAAGACAAGTTGCTGTCTAATATAACACCCAGATTTTTGACTGTAGAGGAAGTAACAGTACATCTGTCTAGCTGCAAATTGTAATCCAAGAGATTCTGTGTACTGTTTTTTGGTCCAATAAGTAATATCTTTGTCTTATCTGAATTAAATAAGAGAAAATTATTGGTCATCCAATATTTTATATTTTTAACACACTCTGTTAGCTTAGATAATTTTTGAAGTTTCATCTGGTCTTGTTGAGATATACAGTATAGATGAGTATCATCAGCATAACAGTGCAAACTAATCCCGTATTTTCTAATAATATTACCAAGGGGCAACATGTATATTGAAAATAGCAGAGGACCTAGGACAGATCCTTGTGGTACTCCATACTTTACTGGTGATAACTGAGATGACTCCCCATTAAAATAAACAAAGTGGTAGCGATCGGACAGGTAGGATCTAAACCATCTTAAAGCTTGTCCTTGAATACCCGAATAATTTTGTAATAGATCTATGAGTATGTCATGATCTATGGTGTCGAACGCAGCACTAAGATCAAGTAAAACTAGCAATGAGATGCAGCCTTGGTCTGATGCAAGAAGCAAGTCATTTGTAATTTTAACAAGTGCGGTTTCTGTGCTATGATGGGGCCTGAAACCTGACTGAAATTCTTCATAGAGATCATTTTTTGCAGGAAGGAGCACAATTGAGCAGACACAACTTTTTCTAGAATTTTAGACATAAACGGAAGATTTGAAATGGGTCTGTAATTTGGCAGTTCACTAGGATCTAGATCTAAATAAGAGGCTTAATAACCGCCAGCTTGAATGGTTTTGGGACGTGACCTAAAGATAACGACGAGTTAATAATACGAGTTAATAATAGAAGCGGTTCTTCTGCTACAGGTAACAACTCTTTTAGTAATTTAGTGGATACAGGATCTAATAAACATATTGTTGGTTTAGATGCAGTGATAAGTTTATTTAGCTCTTCCTGTCCTATAATTGTAAAGCACTGCATTTTTTCTTTGGGTGCGATGAATGAAGCTGAAGTATTAGATGCTGTAGAATCTACATTTGTTATAGTATTTCTGATGTTATCTATTTTGTCTGTGAAGAAATTCATACAGTCATCACTACTAAACTGTGAGGGAATATTTAGATCGGGTGGCGTCTGGCTATTTGTTAATCTAGCTACTGTGCTAAATAATATTATTACAGTTTTTTACGATCGCTATGACAATTTTTTCAATACTTTTATCAATTTTCCTAAACTCTTAACACAATTAGCACAAAATCCGTCTGTGTAGACTATACAATTAACACATTTCTTGTTGCTTTGACACAAAATGCATACAGTTAACACAAATTTAAAATGCTTGAACTTCTTTTACACAGAAGCTCAACAAAGACCAAAACAATTTAATTTTACTGCTAAATTTTCAAATGCTTTCACACTGTATATCAGAACAGATAACATCATGTTCTAAACCTAAGTTATAGGCTAAAGTCAAAGTGAACAAGCTGTTCATATTGTGAATTGAAACATAAATATGTCCCCTGTGTTTTATTCCATTGCTAATGAGAAACAGCTGATTGAAGTTATGTAAATATATAAATTACAGCTGATTCCCATCTAGGAAATACACTCAGGTGTTGAGGTTCTTTCAATCGCATGACCATATGATATATATTAAAAAAGGAACTCTTTGGGCTGATCTTGCTTGGAAAAGTGCACTCCTACATAAATGTGAGATTTTAAAAGATCTGCACCAAAGACTGATGCCAGAGAAAGGAGACAAGTGGGAGACCACTTGCCAATATATGTGATCACATGGAACAATGTGGCATTCCACCATTCCCAGTGCAGTCACAGCCTGGTTTGACACCCATTTGAGAATGATGTCTCTTTTCCTTGCCCCTTACTCCCCTTTCCTCAACCCCATTGAGGAGTTTTTCTGAGCCTGGAGGTGGAAGCTTTGACCATTGTCCATCCAGGATGCAATGGATGCTGAATGCCAAGACATCACAGCTGAACAATACCAGGAAGAATAAGGCATACCAAAAGATTCTTCCCAAGATGCCTTGCCAGAGAAGATATCAGGTGTGATGTGGATGAGAACATGTGGCCAAACGCAGAAGACCGGGCAGATTAGATTACATTTATTTATTTATTTTTTAATTCTTCTTTGGTTTTTTCTGTTTGTATATTCACATAATAAATGACAGCTATATTGCATTTTTTTTTTTTTTTTGCATTCTTGTTTTATTTCTTGTTGCATTCTTGTTTTCTTTCATGTTTTTCTAATGTCCTGTTGAAAATAAAGCCTTTACTGCAGCAATTCTGTCTCTGTCTTTCCCCCCTTTCTGCAGCAAAATAAACTAAATACATGCATTTACTAAACCCAACAAAACAAAAATGTAGAGAGGCTTCAAAAGAAACTAGTGTAAAACACAATCTATGATCAATGCAATATACTGTCTACTGTATAAGGTCAGACCTGACACCTAAAATAATGCAGTTTCTGTTATTCCATTTGATGTTAGTGTTTTTATGATATTGTGCTATGATTGACTAAATGTTCCTGTTGGAAGAGAACATGTGTTAGTGTTTTGGAATAATAATTTGATTTTGAGACGTGTTTGCAGTGGTTTGGTTGATATAGTGTATTGTGTTAGTGTATTTTGAAAATTAGTGTTGGAGTTTAGTTTGCAACGTGTGATTTTGAGCATGAAATTAACTGTTTTGTCAGTTGTGTGTTGTAGGTGTGTTGTTGCGTTAAGAGTTTAGGAAAATTGTTAGAAGTATTGCAAAAATTGTCATAGTGATCGTAAAAAACTGTAATGGTTTGGATAAGAGAGTGAGTGTTTTGTAGATAATAGAAGTGGACATAAAAGTACAGACCATAATCAAGTAAAATTAAGTTTTAAATGCATTTGAGTCATGATGTCATAAAAGGAAAAGGAGTAAAGCAGGTTGTGAGAATTATTACTGCTGCTTGCTAAACAATTGTGCAATGGATATGAATATTGACTTGTCCCTCCTTTTCTTTGAAAAAAAAAAAATGGTTGCAGTGAACTACCAACACACTATCATTGCAGTTCTTAACTTTTTTTCTTTGGTGTTTTTTTTTTCTTTTCTTTTCTTTGGTGAATGTGTATTCATAAAAATCGTAATTCATAAAATCTCTTTTGTACATTTGCATATGATCAGCTTACTCCCCACTGAGAGTTAAGTTTAGGGGTGAACCTTCATGTTACTTTTTTCTAAAAATCATGTACAAATTCATACAAATTCATCACCAATTCGCCAAGATGTTAAATAGTTTTCTTGTGAGAACAAGTCGAAAGCATTTACAATGGGTGTAAATGGGAGACAATTGGTGAATGGTAAAATACTCATTATTTCAGGAAAGCCACTTACAATATGTGTTCATCATACAAATTCATATGCATTCAGCACCAGTTTGTGAAAACTAATTAATTAATTAATTAATTACATTTTCTATTGAGATCGGGTTGGAAGCACTTGAAATGGAAGTGAAAGGGGCCAATTGGTAATTCTATTCTGTAATGCAAGATAAACCGAAATTCAATTCTGTGAATTAGTATACTGAACAGAATTCTATTCAGTTCTGTAATACAAGTAAACTGAAATGCTATTCTATTCTGTGATTCAGTGTACTGAGCAAAATTCATTTCTATTCTGCAATAAAAAGCAAATTGAAATGTTATTCTATAGCCAAGTCTATTCTGTTATTCGATGGACTGAACTGAACAGAATAGAATATAATTCCTGCTATTATTTGTTTAGATTAGGCTTAACCAGAATAAAATAGAATGATGTTATTCTACAGAAAGTAAACAGGAATGTCATTCTATTCTGCTATTGCTAGTAGTAAGTACACAGGAATTCTATTCTATTCTATTCTATTCTATTCTATTCTATTCTATTCTATTCTCTTTCCGTGTACTCATGGACAGAAATGCTATCTGAAGTATACCTGTAAACATGCTTCATACTTAATTGTGCACTGCTATGCAATTTAATTCACAAGTTAAATGTTAAAATACTCACTGTTTCACTGTACGCAAACAATATGTGTTCAAATTGTAAGAATTCATAAAAAATTGTAAAAACTCACACAAATTCACCACCAGTTTGGCAAAACATTATTATATTATCTGTATTATAGATTGGATTTGAAGCACTAAATGGATGTTAAAATATTCACTGTTTCAGTAGTATTGCTACGTAACCTTAATTTGTTTTAGTGCAAAAAAAAAAAAAAAAAGGTTAACTAAGTTTTCCTTATTTTGGCCAAATTTTGGTGATTGAGCTTAACTTATATCAAACATGGAATACTCTTTTAGACTGAAGAAGAGACTTGAACTGGAACACCTTAGCAATGACCTAGAAACACCTTAACTGCCACTTGCATCAGTTTACAGCCCACCACATCAAGTTAAACACCTCTTAGCAACTGCATAGCAACATCTTCGCAACCATCCACAACAACCAACATCGTAACTGTAAGCTTTGCATAGGCAAGCACAAAAAAATCTGTTTGAATAATGCCAGTAGAGAGTTCAAATAAACCAATTGTCACAGTATCGTTGACTCATGTGGGCCTGAAACCTGTTTCAGCTCATAATGCACACCATACACACACTCATATGCTTACAACTGATTAAAGGCATAGAACGTGGATAAAAGGGGTTGTCTGGCCCAGCAGGAAGTTGCGGAAAGAAAAAGGGAAGGAAGGAGAGATGAAGACAAGAAAGAGAAAAGTAGAGGAGATTAGTATTCCCGGCTGCTGGTTAGTTGGCAGACTATGTACAGTAGCAGTATTGAGGTTTTACCTCTCTATCATTGGTTAGTTCTGCCACTGACCCCTAGGAAACTGATGGCGTTGCACTCAGGGGAAAATATGGCAGCCTATTTGCACAAAGAATTGTTTGCCTGGAAACAGTAGCACATTTTAGGATGCAACCGCATTTCAACATACTGACTCCTGTAATTGACTTCATTGATTGGCTTTTGCTGCAAGATGCAAATGAGAGAAGTGAGAGAGAGAAAGTGAGAATGAGCTATAGAGAAAGAACAAGTGAGAAAATCCTGCAGTGGAAAGAGAAGAAAGACATGCTCCCGTAAAACAGATGAAGTTGTACCCTGATCAGTTTATATTCATGCAAAGCATAGTATAGAGTAAAATGTTAGTTATTTAAAGGGAAATTAATGTTTAAAAAAAGCTACAGTAGAAAAAAACCTATGTAAGTATATATAGTTTTTGTTCATTTTTATTTCAGTTTTAGTTTTAGTTATTTTAGTACCCCTAGTAAAAAAGTAGTATATTAAAAATACATTTATTTTATACTAAGTATAGTTCAAATCTTACTGATATAAAAATTGTAATTAAACTTTATTTGGAGTACTACCTGTGCACAATGCATATTTCTAATTATTAAGTTTTGATGTCACTATTGATGAGGACTGTATGATCTTTAAATAATATTGGTCTTTAAAAGATATTTAAAGTGTACTTGAAGTGTACTTGCAATAGTTCCACTTTAGCACAATCATAAATATTTCAGGATATCTTTAGTTTGACCTCAACACTACTTCTGCACAATTAAAGTGCATTAAGCACAAAATAAGTTGTTTCAATTTAGCAGACAGAATTAGTATACCAAAAGTACAATTGCAGGGTACTTTTATTAAGTACATAAATATGTAAATGTATTTATAGTTTACGTAGCATGAAATAAATGTAGCATATTTATTTTTCACTAGGAACATCAAGTTAAACTAAATTAAAATGAGAAATGTTGCCTTGGCAATAGCTGAAATATTTTTTTATATATTTTATTTTATTTCAAGTAATGATGAAAAATGTTTTGTTTAATGGTTTTAATTTTAGTTTGTTTTAGTTTTTATTTATGATATAAATGACTAAACATTAACTGCAATTGAAACACAGACACTTTGAAACACTGCAATTGAAACAACAACGTTACTGTGCTTATAGAATATGTAAAAGCACACATCTCACATGTCTATGAAACTGCAGCCTCTCATCAGATGTCACACACTGTTAGACATTTCTGTAATTTCCACAGTTATTTACTGTATATCACCCAGTGTAATACTGCAAATTCCCTTAACAGTAAATAACTGTAATACCCTTTGCATCATGGGAATTTTCTGTGACGTCAGACCTCACATACAGAGACTTACTGTATTTTTTTAAAAATTGCTGTATATTACTGTATTTGCTGTAACGGTCTCTTTGGCGCCATTCTACTGAAGTCGTTTTATTTTCCTCATTTCTTACATTTGGACTGACACAATTTGCCCTACACCGTGTCTACAACGCCGCAACAGCTTGGGACTGACTACACTGGACCATAGACTGTAGCACTGGATGTGTTACATCACTTGTAATGGTTGGAAAATCCGTTTGTACTTCATGTCAGAAACAGCGCGAGTGCTTGGAGTACATCTGCACATCAGAAATATACCGGAGAATCACTTTACTGTCCGCATTCACTATAGATAATATATATAATGGGTTCTATATTGTTGTCTGTTGTCGAGTTGCGCTGGGCCGCTCCACTCGCGTCCGAGGAAGACACGGAAGCAGCGGGGCAGCGCCGTGGGTTTTTCCCGGGAATGAACCCGCGAGAGTGGAAGAGCTCCTGAGAACATCTGCGCTGTGTGTCGATGCACCTTACGAGAGAATAAGACCAGCAAAACACACGATTTTATTTACAGTAATTTACTGTAAAACAGTACAGTTTGCAACTGTAAATCAAATACAGTTGCTACTGTAAGTCTTAATTACAGTAACTTACTGTAAGTTAGATTCAAGTAAGTTACTGTAAAAACCCTTTTAAATGTCTAACAGTGCACTCAAGACATTATGTATTTATGATGGATTTTTTCATCTTAGTGGATACACTCAAGGGTCTCCATAAGGAACACGGTTGTTCCAACGTCCTCCAGAAGGATGTTTTTCATCATCATCTCATCATGCCCTTTTTCTGTCTGTCTCTGCCATCTGGTATAAATGTGGCAGCAGCTTCTGGGTAATGATCATTTTCATGTTGTCATGGTAGGGTGAGATTGTGACAGGATGCAAACCACCACCTAATGACTAAGCACTTTGAGCATTAAGAAAACCTGTCTTGGCTTGGCTCACTTTTGAAATCAAGCCCCATGTATTATGGAGATACATATAGTCAGCATTAGCCCTTGACAAAGAATCAAATCATCCTTTTGTTTTGCATCTTGTCTTTCTGTGGGTAATATTCACTCTTGTCAGATTCTGCAAACAAAAATAATTCAGGTCTTTTTAAAGTGTAATCATGTAATTATTAAAGCCTGTATTATTGTAAATACTATAGACAAATTTGATTTTGATGAGAGATCATTTGGCTATTTAGGATGAAATTTGTATTTCTGTCTACAGTTTTTTTTTTTTCTCCCTAGTAAAATACTAATGGTTCCTCTACTTGCAGTGTTGAGTGTATTAAGCCAGTTAGTGAAGTGGGTGATATACACAAAAGTAAATAATATGGTATTCTTCCTAACAATATATACCACGATTTACACATGTGATTCAAAGACAGCTGATTTGTTATTATTTTCACTGCAGCTAAGTATAAGCAGCTTTTATATTAAAAAACACATTGTAAAACAAAATCATACATTCACAGAGAATTAATAATATACAATATTTTTGGACAACCAGAGACATTTAAGATATAGAATCAAATATTAAGCAGTATGTTATGTTTAAGAAGTTATAGACTATCATTCAAAAGTTTGGGGTGTAAGATTAACAATATTGATAATAATAAGAAATGTTTCTTAAGCAGCAAGTCAGCTAATTAGAATGATTTCTGAAAAAAACATGTGACACTAAAGACTGGAATAATGGCTGCTTAAAAGCCAGCACAGGAAGTTACATTCTCAAATATATTAAAATAGAAAACAATGGTAACACTTTAGTATAGGGACCAATTCTCACTGTTAACTAGTTGCTTATTAGCATGCCTATTATTAACATATTAGCTGTTTATGATTAGTACTTATAAAGCATTTATCCTTTATGACCATATTCTACATCGAGCATCTCTAATCCTACCCAATACCTAAACTTAACAACTACCTTACTAACTATTAATAAGCAGCAAATTTATAGAGTTTATTGAGGCAAAAGTAATAGCGAGAATTGGACCTTAAAATAAAGTGTGACCAAAATGATTATTTTAAATTGTAATAATATTCCACAATATTACTGTATTTTTGACCCTTGGTGAGCATTAAAAAAAATAAACTTCTTTCAAATCATCTTCTGAATTGTAGAATACCTTGTATTCGTACAATTTGAACTGGACTGTTATTTTCTGTATTATTTTATTTTTCTCTTGTGCTTGGTTGGTTCAATAAATAATTACACTTGAGAAAAGGCTGAAAAAATATAAAAACAAATCTTGGAGAGATCAGTTGGCTCATTTGGATGAAATTCCTTTGGTTGGGGATGCTGGAACACTGTTGGACCGCAGAGAAGATGTTAATTATACAATCATGTTTTCTAGATGCTCCATTTTTCACCTATTAAGCCTGTTTTTCATCGCATTGCTTTATTTATGCATAAACATGAGTGTGAGAGCGCCTGTGTGTTTACCCACAGAGCAATCTCGGTTTTATTCGACACACATTGAGTGTATTAACGTGGCAGATTTTTTTTTCTTTCATTGACATTTTCAATGCACATCAATTTGGCTGAGCTCTGTATTTATAGCTTCACAAGAGAGTGATTACAACACCTGAAGGATGACAAAGTTGCTTCTATCTATGACTCTTTATCACCATGGTTACACCCTGCCATACCAGACCCCTGCGGCTCAATAGCACATCTGTGTTTTCTTCATATAAATTAGTAATCAGCCCTTGTGTTGTTAGAGACGTAGGGTCTGATTAGTGCTAGAGAATCAATTTGGTTCTCAACTGTTATTGCTTTCTCATAAGGAGAACTAGGCCTACATAGATATACTACAGAATATAACCTAATGTCCTTTTACAAGATACATGTACAACACTAATATTGTAATAAATGTTTTTCTTATCTCTCTCTCTCTCACACACATGCATATTTATATATCATACGTGTACATATAAAGACATTCATACTGAATTATTGATTTATGTGGCGGCAGAGCACTAAAACGTTTAGTTTGCTTTTTGTTTATGGATTGTTTCAAAGTATGCTTGACCTCAAGTACATTATCTTGAAAGCTCTTTCCAGTATAGTTTTGTTTGGAATGAAATGATCTTAACATGCACCTTCAGAATACCACTCTTCTAAAATCACAGCTCTCATAGGACACATTACAACAGGCCATTACAGTTCTCCGCAACAAAGAGAGTTCAGAAAATGTTCTTTTGCTCACACATAGTGCTCTAGTTATGCCTTTTACTGAATTCAGAATTGTATACTAACATATTACCCTTACTATTTCTGGCATATGGTAAAAAATAGTATGTTAGTATGCTGTTCCAAATTAAATCCTGAGGCTAACCAAGCTAGCATCTCTGGAAGGTCAGTGTGTTACATGTTAAATCTGGTGATGAAACCGGCAACTAAGTGACATAAAAATGGTTGCGGCTCTGTTATGATACAGTTACAGAGAGCAGGAGAGAAACAATGCTAAGTGCTAATATAATGTGAATAGTTGAGTGGCAAGACACTTTATAAATCTTTAGTTGTTGATGTCAAACATCATGCGACATATCCCTTACAAAAATTAACCATGGTTTTGTTATAGTAAAAGTGTAGTAACTATGTTTTTTTTTTTTTTGGCATATTGATTTGTAGCATTTGTATAACCGTGGTTAATTTGTAGTTACCATGGTGTAACTAACCATGTTTTTTTGGTTTTATTTGTAGTAAAACCTTGATTAATTTTTGTAAGGGTTGTCCAGTCAAACTTGACTGTACTTTGCTAGAAATTCATCAGTCATTTGGCACCCTTGTGAAAAAGATGTACACTCCAGCATACTTTTAAAAATAGTGTATATTACAGAAATAACATGCTTTAAAAGAACTGATGTGAGTGTGAATGTTCTCTAACACCTAATTGCATGTGATTTATGATTAAACATAAAGGTATTAAAATGTAAATTTAGATTAAATTCAATTAATTGAATTTAAGTGTGTTTTTACCCACTTATGTAGAACCTAATACATCTTCATATGTAATTTTAAGTTTGTTGTCTTTAAAATATGGCTAAAGTGTACTGTCAAATATACTGACAAGCATTTAGTGTGAAGTCAGCTAAAATGGGCCAAATAAGGTTGTAGCATCATATCTCTTTAAATTTTTACAGAAAATCACAATAACAGACCTTCAACACTTGTTAACATGTAACAATAATTTTTATTGGTCTGAGTTTTTTAAGGCGAGCAGGACAGAGTGTTACATGAAGCTTGTCAGAGAAATTGTAAGGTAACTGAGCCTGAAAATTTCATTAATTACTAATAAAGGTACTAAAGCAATTATAAGTAAGCTTACAACAAAGCAAAGGTTTATGAACAATGTTTTGACATGCTCTTTCAAATAAAAAGTTTAATTTATAAAAGAAACTTTGATTTTTGTGAAAAAGGTAATTTTAGGTAGAAATGGCTGGTTAAGCTAAAATGGGCCACAATTTTCAGCTAAATTGGGCTGCATACACACACACACACACACACACACACACACTTTTAGACAGAAATAGGTTTATAGGTCTAGATCCATACAAAATCTTAACAGTCTTTTAAAAAAAAATGCATTGCAGACAGTATGGCAGGAGGACAAGCAAAGAAAGGAAACAGAGAGACAAGAAGAGAAAGGGAAAGAAAGGAAGATGTCAGTAAAATGGGCTGCATACACAGACTTTTAGAAAGAAATTGAGGGTGAAAATAGATTTATAGGCCTACTGTAGATATGTATCCATACAAAATCTTAACAGTCTTTAAAAAAATACAAGCATACACACATACATGCACACAAAAGACACCAATGCACAGAAACACACACCGATACAACATGATCAGTTCATTTTTAATTGCATTGTTTAATTAAATATTAATTCAACTTTCTGTTTAATGAAATACATTTATGGTGTTGCTATGGCACACTAAAGACAATAGTGTCAATTTACTGTAAAAAATAAAATTATTTAAGCTGAAATTACATGTGATGTTCTCTTTTTATATTGGCCCATTTTAACTGAACAGCTGGCCCATTTTACCTGAATGTTGTGCTGTGGCTCAAGAAGGTACCTGCTGATACTCTAACTCTCATAATTTTAAAACTTTTATACTTTTCACAATTAAAAAGTATAAATGTATTTAAGAGACCCATGCTAATTTATAAGAATATCATTAGATCTCATGCATTATTTGATGGTATTATAAGTCATTTACCAAAACGTGGCCCATTTTAGATGACTTCACCCTATGGTAAACTAAAATAAACTTTAATGTCATTTCTACTGAAACTTCTGTATTTAAATATATTTGTAATTACACATTTATAATGATGAAGTTTATAAAATATTAACTTTAAATGTAACAAAACAGTCATGAACATGTATTCTCTTGAAGTACACTTAAGTGGCCTTTTATTTCATTAACATTATATTTTCTCTAAGTAATTTTTAAAAATATATACTTTTAAGGTTTGAAGTACACTACATGTGCACATTAAGTGCACATCTTTTACACAAGGATATGGCTAATACAAATATAATATTTAGCCCAGGGTTTGTCTGTTTATTCATATACAATATTGTTAATATTCTTATTAAACTATGATCATGTCAGTCATTTGCATATACTATTGGGCCTGTGTGGTTCATGTTAATTAATTGCAATGTTTGATTCTATGGACATTTTGTTACTTTTGTATGCTAAACAATTTTGCTGTCATGTTGGGTTACCATTCACTGTCCAATATACAATCTTGGTCCTCAAGCAAAACCATCTGAGAACCAAGATAAATTGAAATCCTGAACCCTAAACATGTAGGCTTCTTTCCAAGCCTTGTGAGGGCATGTTTAGCTTCTTATTTGTTCTTTTGTTGTTCAGGCTACAGCTGAGCCTTGGGGTTTAGCTGAGGACATGTTGTCAGGTTATGTTTGTTCTGTCTTTTGCAGGCGTGGTTACAGAAGTATGGCTACCTCCACCAGACACAACCTAACATGGCTGTCCTGCGATCAGCCCAAACCATGCATTCTGCTATTGCTGCCATGCAGCACAAGTATGGACTAAACATCACAGGGAGTCTAGACAAGGAGACTATAGAGTAAGTACTCCTAATCACACATACCTATAGTAAAGTCACACATAAAATGCACAAATATATACTGACTACAACATATCAGGCTCATTCTCATAAAACTGCCATTTGTGTATGAAAATGGCCTTGCAAAATTCCAATTGTTATTTATTGTTACTAAGCCTAAGTGCTATTATTTAAGCTCTGGAATTCATATATGCTTGCTTCTTGTAATTTGAATAGACAACTGAGTAAATTCTGTTAGTTTACCACCCAGTTAATGTACCTTATATAAATTAAACTTTATAATGAAGACAAAAATTACCCATTTCTCTTAAAAATCATGTTACTGAGATGAAGGTCAATGCAAAAATGGCTAGAAATGGTCTTATCTAGGGAATATCATCACACCACATGACATTTAGGCAAAAAAATAAAAAATAAAACAAATTAAAAAAAAAAAAAACTTTGATACCGCTCTGTGATAATATGCCAGAAACGAAGAATGAAACATTGAAACCATGTTATTTTTAATTGCAGTATAATACAAATCTTATGTAACCCATTAAATTGTAATGGTCATGAACAAGGACATGCAAATTGGCTGGTTTTCCAAAATTTCAATAAAGCATTAGTCCTATCAAACAATATGACTAAGTCCAGTATCTATTTTCCATGATAATTATATCAGTAGTAATTAATGTGTATAAAAAATGGGACACAAATGACACAGTTTCCTAGAAATGAGTCATCAGTTAAAGAATTTCATGTTTAATTCAAATTAATCACCTTTTCTTTGGACTGAACATTTCAACCCTGGTCTCTGATGTTTAGCTTGGACACTATAAGCCATTTTCCAATCTAGAATCTTTTGAGAACATTTCCCACTGCTTGTGTAAGTTATTCGAAGAGGACTGCACTGTGTTATGAAGCATGAGCACTCTCTGTTTAACCTTGCAGTATATTTTATTCTGCCTTTAAACAGTTCTTTTTATTCTGTTTGTGTCTTTATGTTATGGTTTATTGATGAAAAGTTAAGACGAGGCACTGGTTTTCACATTCAGTGATATAAATAAATACATTATATTTTATCTAAACATCTTGTGTTAGTGGGTTTATAAATGCTAATTAACATAGGCTGTAATGATGAAATTATGTAACTGCGGTAAAATAGAACAGCGGGTTTCAAGAGCAATTTTTCATGACACTAGGGATACTGTGATTTTGATCACTGTAATTTGGTGCTGAATTTCTGTGATATATGTTTTTGTGCGTTAAATGGTTTTTTTTTTATGTATCTTCAGAACTGTAATGCACTGTAATGATTGACTTCAGAATATACAACAGTAGAGAGTAAACACAAGAACACTGATTCATTTTAAGTCTGATGAGTATTCTGATGAATGAACACAGAATCAGTTATTTTTAAATTCTTTCATTCAACCACTTTTATAGTTATGCCTTAAAGCAGCAATGTTCGCTAACCTAGTTTTTAATGTGATGAAGGTCAGAAATTACCTCACGCCTCCTCCCTTTGCTCTTTTTTTCTCCTCTAGCTGGATGAAGAAACCCAGATGTGGGGTACCAGACCTGCTTGGAGGCACATCTGGATCCCGCAGGAAGAAGCGCTATGCACTAACTGGACAGAAGTGGCAACGCACACACATCACATACAGGTTAGAGAGAGACATGATGCATCTGTCAGTGTTAATGATTTAACATTTTGGTTTATAAATACAGCACAGACATTAACAGACAGAACTGTGAAAAGAAATGCTCAAAATTTATAATGGAGCTTTAAATAATTTGTCTTAAAGGTACAGTTGTCTTAAAGGCATAGTATACCAATTTTACGTGATTCCTTTTAAATTTAATACTCTTTGAATACTCTTTCAGAAGATGTATACTAGCGCCTCCTACCAAAAATTCCACCCAAAAATCCTGAGTTAAAGGAAAACGCCACAGTTTTTCCATATTCCAATATGTTTTTCCCTCAGCTTAGATGAGTTTATACATACATCTCCCAAAATAAAACGGGGCGATTTTCTAAGCGGATAAAAAATGATAACTATAATGTATGGCGGAAGAGCACTTCGCAGCACTTCGACCTCGGCGCAGTAATATCATCACTCCTGAAAACTCTCCCTCTCCCTCTAACTTCCATCAATAGAACCAATATTACTGTGCCGAGGTCGAAGTGCTGCGAAGTGCTCTTCCGCCATACATTATAGTTATCATTTTTATCCGCTTAGATCCCCATTTTATTTTGGGAGAGGTATGTATAAACTCATCTAAGCTGAGGGAAAAACATATTGGAATATGGAAAAACGGTGGCGTTTTCCTTTAAATCCTTTAAGACAAGTTAAGGTCTTAAAACCTTTCGTTCCACTGACTTCCATTCATATGCATGCGAATGCGGGAGAACGGAACTTTCACATTTCACTGCATTCCAAAGTTCACATTTGGTGAAATCCGACCTGTAAATTTATATCACATGAAGCCATGTGACCGGAAGAAGACTGATACATCACAGCATGACCTCATAGCTGAATTAAAAGAACATAAATTTAAAACTGCAGCATTGCAGAAATTTTGCATGCTCAAAGTCTAGTGTGATCGTGGCTTATAAGGTTTGGTTGCAATTGTTTGACTCTGCTGTCCTTGACCATTCTTTTCTTTGGTTGATGTCACTTCCTGTTTACATATCGTCTGACATCTTGTGTAAATACTGGCCTCTATCTGATGTTTAACTCTCAAGATGAATTGTACTGAATCTTGATTAACCAAACCCTGATAGGTTGAAACATACGGACATCGTTCAGATTGTCCCATCACTGCTATCCTATATGCTGCACTGCAATGAAGACACAGCCAAGCATATAATAACCTCCAGCATTCACTCTTTAACCTTCAAGAAACATATTTGAATTCCCTGAAGATTACCTTCTAAAGGGCTCGGAGGAAATAGAGTGTTCTCTCACCTCAATTTAGACTTTCCCGGTTACAGCGGGCGATAACGGAAATGATTTATTCAAATCCTGCTTTTTTTAATTGATGGGCCACCTATGCAAATGGAATGTAAATGAAGACAGGCTTGGCAGTGAGTGACTGGCCTCTATAGAGAAAAGTCAGCTGAGATTTTCAGGGCCTCTCAGTCTGTTAGAGGAAGATAAAGACTTCAATGTGGGAAATTCAGTAGAGATGCCAGTCTAAGGGCAGTTGGTGCAGTTCACCTTGGAAATGAAAATGCTCTCTCTTTTCTGTGATATTAACACATTATAATAGTGAGGGTTTTTTACTATGACATTTGATAGTGGTGGATTTCGTACATAGTGAAGGTTTTGATGTTAATATCTGATTAAATCTGGAAAACAAACTCAAAACACACCATTTATAGCACATATGAAACAAAAAATTGCTGAAGATACTACAGACACTAGCAGAGACAATCTCTCCCTGGTACCAGAAGAAACTGCAACATTACACTTTACTTAACATTATGCTAATTGTAACTACATTAAAGCACTTAGTAAAACAAATTAATTACAGTAAAATACATTTATTTTTAGCAAATACAAATATTAAGATTAGATCTTAGCATGGATAGTTTGATTAAACAAGAACACTGGGGAAAAAAATCATAAATTGATAAAATAATAAATAAGGCAACCAGCTTTGGTCTGAGTTTTGAAGTGAATGTAATACAATAAGCTTTATAAATTCAAAAGTAAGTGATACAAATAAGCTTGCATTTGTAACTGAATATTAATATTGTGCATTACTGATATAAAACATTATTTTGGCAGACTTTACACAAAACAGATTAAATTTGTCTGTGTCGTTTATCAATTATTCAAGCAAATGTCTAAGGTTGTAGAGTTATCTCTATGCACTAAAACAAGTTAAATATTCTGAAATTGAAGAAGAAACTTCACTTATGGATCAGTGATCAATTGATGCAATTTCAACTTTTTCTACCTTAGAGAGTTTTCTCAAACTTGAAAACAGTTTGGCCAAATTTAAGTTGGAATTTTTGGATAAATTGTAAACTGTAAAATTTATCTTAAGATCCTTGCACACTGAGTCCAAAATTTTTGTTTTTTCGTATTCGTCATGCAAACCTTGTACACAGTAAGACGCGTCAAAACACCTCTCAAATTGCTTGCTACGTATGCGAAAAATGCAGAAAATTGAACCAGATCCGAATTTTTAATGACGGACGAAAGTTTCGGCAGCAGTGTGTAAACAACTTGAGGTCGTATTTCAGACTCATTGTACATGGACCTTTAGATTCCTGACGTTTCAACAACAGAAATAAAATGTCATAATTACATTTTTTTGACAAACTATCCCCACAAAAGCAATTCACCAGAAATAAATAGAGTGTAATAGTTAGCAATTAAGAGTATAAATTCTTCTTCTTTTGCACAAAGATGTGTGGCCCAATCATTGACTTCATTGTCTGTTATGGGGCTTTTGTCCTGTTTTACAGATTTATGCGCCAATTTACATATGCTTGCAAGGGATGGTTACACCTTCACCTTCAGCAGTGATTATTTATTTGACAGAGCTCATCTACAGCGGCCTGGTTATTTATCATTTATCTTATCCAGTTGTGAGAATTAAATTAGTATTTCTACATGAAAAGCCCTGAAGTACAAAGCTTTAAGGCTTCGAGGGGCAATACGAACCAAAAGCAAGCCTAAATCAAGCCATATATTGGCTAAGTGTTTATAGTTACTAGTAAATATTGTTTTTTCTGTTTGTTGTTGTTTTTGTTTTTAGCATTAAAAATGTCACTCCTAAAGTGGGAGCACGAGAAACGCATGAGGCCATTCGCCGGGCGTTTGACGTATGGCAAGGTGTCACACCGCTACGCTTTGAGGCCGTGCCCTACAGCGCTCTGGAGAGCGGTAAACGTGACGTCGACATCACCATAATCTTCGCCTCTGGTTTCCATGGTGACAGCTCTCCTTTTGATGGAGAAGGAGGCTTCCTGGCACACGCTTATTTCCCAGGGCCGGGCATAGGGGGCGACACGCACTTTGACTCAGATGAACCCTGGACACTGGGCAACCCAAACCATGATGGTGAGAGAACGGCAGGTTAGGCCACATTTTCAATTTCAACAATTAACAAACAAATGAAGTTGCTGTTTCAGCAGGAATGTGAAAGTGACAGAGCAGCTAAATCATTAATGAAATCTGGAGACTTTCACAAGCACCACTGAAAAATAAATTACAATGTGTAATAGCTAAAGCTAAGAGCGATTCTACAAAACAAGACTCACTTAAAGTAATTAGTGCTAATTTACATGCTGAAATGAGTGTTTTAACGAACTGTGCTGTTTGTAGCTTTGTAAATACTAAGGGGAGAATTCACTAAACCACTGCAACACCTGTGTGTGGTATTTAAGTACAAACAACAACATATTCTTTAAGCAGCTTAAGCAGCGACTAAATGTGCTGGAGTCATTAGTACTACTGTATATGTAATTTCATAACAATTTACAGTGAAGTTTTATGTGTTAACATTAGTTAATGCATTAGGTATCATGAGTTTTTTGAATGGTAGTGAATAAATAACTTTCAGTCCTGATACTCTAGATGGTGCAGGCTGATAGATCCTTTAAATGCAATCTGTTAGCGATCACATCATTACATGGCACAAGCTGATTGGCCTCTGCTGATTCTGTAGCCAGTGAGGTTGCTTGCGCAACATTGGTTGAACACTGATTCAGTTGTAATCTGGTCCTGCAGCAGGTTCCTCTGAAATCCTCCACTTCCCCCAGCTCCACCTGTCTGGTTATGCTATTTGATTTATGTATTCCTATTATATCTAATCCGTCAAGACCAATACATTAACATGTTCATATTCATTATCATGCTAAAACTATTCAAAGAGTTATCATAATTGAAATATCCTTAAATGCTACATTTGGTAACATCTGTTCTAACAAGATATCTGTAAAATTGTTTTCTGCAACCTGATCTCATGATGAAAACGTACCTGTGGAAACTTTTTCGCAAGACGCGAAATACGTACCGCCATGTATGTTTTGTGACATATTCGATGTGAAATGTCCACTGGGTGGCGCTAAAAGAGTGTTTGTATTTTTCCCCCCGAAACATATAAAGTACATATGGTACATTTTATGTGAAGTTGGTTTTGTAGGTGTCACCCTAGTTCTGATTTGAAATGTCCATTGAGTGGCACTATAACTGTAATGCTCCGTGACGTTTTAAAATAACGTACCATCTGCACTACACCTAAACCTACCTGATAGTATGAACAAAAGCGAATGTGATGTAAAAACTCAATCGCAAGTATGCCGTTTTAGCTTGTTTTTCGATCTCTCATCTTTCAGCTCTTTCGTCTTGAGTCATGTGTTTGATAGGATTCATACCCAAGGATTCCGCATCCTAAGTCCAGTGCCGTGCCAGCTGAGCTATTGAGCAAGCTTGTTACGTCTGGAAACGAAACATATGGAACTGTAATTATAACTGTGTATGAAAACGATTGCAAGTGCTCACTTACCGCCTCTAGTGTTCATTTCTGTTGGAAACTGCAGTGATATGTACTTATTGGTATGTATTTCGCGTCTTGCGAAAAAGTTCCCACAGTTACGTTTTCATCATGAGACCAGGTAGGATTGAAATATCCTTAAATATTAGATTTGGTGACATCTGTTCTAACTAGATATCTGTAAAAATATTTTCTGCAACCTGATATGGATCAAATCCCATGATCAGTGTTTTTTCTTGATATCTCTGTTCATGCATTTTTGCATTCACTGCCCTTCGCCCTGTTTTCATTCACTGCACTGTAGACATGTCACACATTCAATATTTAAAGAGCCCACTCTAGATTGCATTGGGAAAGTTGCATACTCCCAATATGCAGCGCAGCCACTAAATGTATGCCATTTGTTAACACTTTACAATAAAGTTCTATGTGTTAACATTAGTTAATGTATTAGGTATCATGAACAACACTTTACAGCCAGTAATGATGCTGATCAGGTTCTAAACCAATGCAAAAAATAAATAAATAAATAAATCAACGCTATCATTGGTCGCATTTGATTCTCAGGGTGTTCTTCTCTGAATATGTCTTGTCTGCACATGTTGATGTTTGTGTGCATGTTAGGTGTCAGCTTTGTTTGATATGTAGTATTTGCGTTATGGTCGCACCCATTAAATGAGAGGTAATCAGATCCATCTCTTCACTGCGAGCTGCACTTAGAGGCACTCAGCTTTAATTACCTGGGCCGACTGGATGCAGAGAGCTTTTAAGATGCTCATCTCCTTTCACGAAATGTCTCGGCCGAGACAGTAATGAATGGCTGTGACTACATTCGCTACTGGCATTTTTACTGTCGCCTGCACTCAGGACCCTCGGCTGTTTGTTTTGCTGCTGTCTCTGATGTTACACGTGCCTGGCATAATAGCTTCCTGTGGTTTCAGGCTTCATTAGAGTCACCACAGTCTATATGGACCACACACTGTGTGGTTTTCTTTCTTTACATTAAGGCTGATTGGCATCAACATGTTATAAGCAGCAATTAGGAGATTATTTTTAACAGGTCATTTAGAAGTGATTCCCACAACATTCACTCGCGGTTACCAGATCAGATTGCACAAAGCTCCAGAAATGTACCATAAAAGCACCATAACAATAGTCCATATGACTCAAGTGTTTTGAGACCTATGATAGCTTTATGTGAAAAACAAACACAAAAAAGAAGTTCACTTTATAGCACAATTTAAAAAAAAAAAAAGAAAGAGTACTTATTACGGAAATAATATTCTTTTGTCTTTGAAGTATGGTTAAGTATACTTCCGAATGTACCGACAAGCATTTATGGTAAACTAAAAATATACATTAATGTAACATCTATTAAAACTTATATGTCATGTATTTAAATATATTTATAATTACGCTGTAATTACATCTGTAATGGTGAAGTTGAAATGTAGTACATTTATAATATATTAACTTTGATTGTTACATCAAATAAGATACTACGGTTGAAATTATAGTCATTTACATGTGTGTTAATATGTTAGTCAGCACATCAATATGAGTGTTTTTTTTTTCTTAAAGCACGAAAAAAGATTATTAAAAATTAATGATTTAAAATTTTAAACTTTTAGTTTGACATTACAAGATGCACTTGTTAAAATCATGTCTGTATAAGTCTGTATAGAAAAATGTACCTTAATATTTGAAATACACTACAAGTGCAAATTTAATACAATATATTTACTGAGAAAAATAGCTTACATAACATTTTCATTCATCATTAGGTCACCATGCAAGATATTTCCAGTTTCATATTGTATAATACAAAGCAATGTGGGATCTGTTTTGCATTCTGTTTCCAAAGCTACTGTTTCTGTCATGCCCACACACTGCACACATGAACATTACAACATTAAGATGGCTCTCAGATCAGGCACTTGAGTGGTGAGTCATAATTCCAGATGCTTCTCATAGATAAGTGTACAAGCACAACAAAAAACAAAGCAAATTTTGTGTTTGTATTTTCACTTGTATTTTATATTTTCACTGTTGTTTCTATACTCCTTAGGTAATGACCTGTTCCTTGTGGCGGTCCATGAGCTTGGTCATGCTTTGGGACTGGAGCATTCTAATGACCCTACGGCTATAATGGCTCCATTCTATCAGTATATGGACACTGAGAGCTTCAAACTGCCTCATGATGATCTACAGGGCATCCAGAAAATATATGGTGCATTTAAACCTCTGGTCCCATAATCCACTGATTTCTACATAACGGTTTACAATATTACTATTAATACTGATCAAACTTAGGGTTAAGGATTTGAATAAAATGGTCAACAGTAAGGCTGAGCCATATCATATTGACCAGGTTATTATAGAAATTGGTGGTGGGCTTATTTGATTTATTGTTTGACACTCTTGCGATTTGAATTCTGTATTCATTCTGCAGGTCCTCCAGACAAAAATCCTCAGCCTACAAGATTGCTCACGACCGCTACGCCTCCTCGCCTGCACCTACCAACTGACCCTCGAAAGCATGACCGACAGGGTCGCCCTCATCGCCCTCCGCAGAAGACAAAACCAGCCCACCCCAACTCCAAACCCAACATCTGTGACGGAGGTTTCAACACTTTGGCAATCCTACGACAGGAGCTGTTTGTCTTCAAGGTATGAATAATGAACAGCTTCACTGAGAATTAGTGCACCATAAATTGTGTTTCCTAACACCAGTACACTCCTACTAGGATCAGTGGTTCTGGAGGGTGCGAGATAATTCTGTGGTGCCTGGATACCCGATGCAAATTAGCTACTTCTGGAGAGGTCTGCCTCCCAAGATCGATGCTGTCTACGAAAACAGCGAAGGGAAGTTTGTCTTCTTCAAAGGTAAGATGTTTTTCCTTCTAACTTTTAAATCTTGCAGGCTAAATATAGACGTGAATATGTGGAGGAAAGAGCTCAGCTTTCAGGATCTACTAAGGGCATTTTCACACCTGGTTTGTTTGGAGTTAGTTTCAGAACCTGGCATATTTTCTCCCTTAGTTCGGCTCATTTAGGCATATATGAATACAGCAAAAAAACATTTTGGCATGCTTTCAAACGCTGCCTTGTAAAAGTGAACCGAACCAAGAAGCAAACGATCTACAGGTCTGAAAACATCTAAAACAGCCAATTAGCTTTGGTTTTATTATTATTACAATCAATATTAAATGATGATACTATTATTATTATTAGAACAAGAACATGCATTTTTTTTAAACACTAAAGGCAATCTTTTCCATTTCTCTGAATTTCTGAAGGCAACCGATTCTGGGTGTTTAAGGATACAACTCTACAGCCCACATATCCTCAGGACATTTCTCTTTTTGGCAGTGGAATGCCCACTCAGAGCATTGAAACAGCTGTTTGGTGGGAAGACGTGGCCAAAACCTACTTCTTCAAAGGGGACAGGTCAGTTTTATTGCTTCTAGCTACAGTGTACAATGGGATCCAGTGGATACCGCCTTCACTTGACTGTTCCATAATGTCTGAGACGTTTTTTTCTGTCTCTGTCTACTATTACAGATACTGGAGGTACAATGAGGATATGAGAACCATGGACCCTGGATATCCAAAACCTATTACTGTTTGGAAAGGCATCCCAGACTCTCCACAGGGAGCCTTTGTGGAGAAAGAAAATGGTGAGACATTGAAATGATCCTAGCTGACAATGCAGTGCCTTGCAAAAGACCCCAAACCAATTCGCTCATATTACAAATCTAGTTTTGAAATACAACCATTGAGTTTCACAGTACTGGAACTCACAATTAATTATTGCTATAATTGCATTTGTATTGGAGCCATGGCCTGGTGATTTGCACATATGCTCAGACACATTGAGCTGTGACTTTTTATGTGGATGATGGAAGTTTGAATGTGCTTGAAAAATAGAGTCTATTAAGAACAATTGTAAAAAGGCCCATATATATATATATATATATATATATTTTTTTTTTAAATACATGTATTTAAATGTTTTTATTTTTTCATAACTACTCAAGGACAAAAGTATTGGGACACACCTTATAATTATTGATATTCCATGGTCAGCTGTAAGTGGTATTATTGGAAAGGGGAAGCATTTAGGAACAGCAACAACTCAGCCATGAAGCAGATGACAACGTAAAGGTCACCAAGTGCTGGGATGCATGGTGCGTAAAAGTCCCCAATACTGTGTTGATTCCAATTCTCCACTGGCATTAATATCAGCACAAAAATTGTGCATCAGGAGCTTCATGAAATGGGTTTCCATGGCTAAGCAGCTGTATGCAAGCTTCACTTCACCAAATACAATGCCATCATTGTATGGAGTGGTATAAAACACACCGCCACTAGACTCTGGATCAGTGGAAACTTATTCTGTCATGTGACAAATCATGCGTCTCTGTTTGGCAGTCTGATGGGTGAGTCTGGGTTTGGAGAATGCCAGGAGAACATTACCTGACTGCATTCTACCAACTGTAAAGTTTGGTGGAGGAGGGATAATGGTATGGGGACTGTTCCCCTTCAGGAACGAGACGCTTCGTCGGCAAACGCTATGGGAACGCATTCAGCATGACCACGCTCTGAATCACTTGTGTAATCAGTCCAACGGAAGGACGAGATGTCACGAGCGGGGTGATGTAGCCACCAGGAATATTAAAAGCACGTGCGGGTGGAACCAGCATCAGCTTTCTGTCATTCAGCAAGCGCTCTGTGTGTGTGTCAGTTCATTCTCGTTTTGTGAGTCTTATTTGGTGTTGTCTGTCTTACATATCATTATGTCCAAGGCCAAAGATAAGACCAAACATAAGGACGATAGCAGATCACGTTACAGGCTGTGTGTCCCTCCCTGCCCTCGCTACATCACGAGTGGGGATACACACAGTCTGTGCGTGGTCTGCTTGGGAGCGAAGCACGCGAAGTCGGCTCTCGAGGGAGCCGACTGCCCACACTGTGAGCGGCTGCCGCTGCGTACGCTTCGCTCCTGGAAGGCTCTCATTGAGGAGGGAGCCTTCACTAGCGTTCCTCACGGTGCTGGCCCCGCTTCTGCTGAGGCAGAACGGCAGCTGCACTCGTGGGGTTTGCAGGCTGATCTGGCTGAGGGAATGGAGACGGGCGAGTCCTTATCTTCTTCCTCACCCGCCAGATCTGGCACCCTCTCTCTGGGATCGGAAGCCTGCTCCGCGGTTTCTTCCCCCCGGGGTGAGGGCTCAACGCTTCGCCTCTCTTCCTCCAAGGAGGTCGATGTGGTGAGCGTTCGCCCCCTCAGTAGCAGGTGGTTACTCATGCTGTGGCCAAATTAAATATCGAGTGGCCCGCCGAGAAACAAACCGAGCTGCAGAGAAGCAAATTAGATGAGCGCTTTCTGCGGGCGAGGCCACCACCTTCACGTGGGAGCCTCCTGTTTTTCCCCGATCTCCACACTGAGGTGTCGAGATCATGGATCAAGCCATTCTCGGCCCGCCTCTTCATCCCCGCATCCGATTACTACAGTAATCTGGTGGGGTTGAGTGAGCGCGGTTACAGCGTGATGCCCCAGGTGGAACAGACGCTTGCGAGCTAACTGTTCTCCGGAGTGGCATTGTCTCTGAAGGCTCCAGCACTGCCCATCTGCCCTGGTGGGCAAAGGGTATGCGACAGCAGGTCAGGCTAGTGCGTGTCTGCACACAATGGCTGTGTTACAGACATACCAAGCGGACCTGCTGAAGGAGATGGATGAGGGTGAAGAGATAAAGTCTGATGATATCTCAGAGCTTCGGCGGACCGCTGACTTGTCTCTTCGCGCCACTAAAGACACCGCCCTTGCCATTGGGCACTCCATGGCAGCTATGGTGGCAGCGGACAGGCATTTGTTGCTGACCCTCTCTGACATCTGAGAAAAGGACCGGGTCTGCCTCATGGGCGCCCCGCTTGTGCCTTCTGGCCTGTTCGGCGATGCCGTCAATGCCGTCGTCGACAGGTACCAGGAGGCCCGTAAACAAGCAGCGGTGTTCCAGCGGTTCCTCCCTCGCCGCTCTCGAACTCAGGGGGCTGCTGGGCGGGAGCATATCAGCTCCTCATATAGGGACAATCAGAAGCAGAGTGTCGCCTCTCGTGTGCCCCCTCAGAGAGGCCGAGACCAGCGGCCACTGGGCCGGGGACAGCCAAGCCGAAAACAGATCTGCGGGCCGTTATTCAGGCTAGAAAATCCTCGGCGAAGAAGTCCTGACGCGTATGTCTCAGGACTTCGGAGGGCAGCCCCTACTGGGGTGGAGCGTTGTGTACACCGCATCACACGGTGCCCGTCTCGCCTCATTGCCCTCAGGGGATCGGCCTGCTAACCCTGCCAGTGTTCCAGGGTGCAGCCATCCCCAGCGAGCATTCCTCTCAACTTTTTCTGCCCGGAGACGTAGTGGAGCTGAGAGGCTCGCCACCTCTTCGGAGCTCTCTAGAGCGGCTGCTTCAGGGCACCGATTTAGCCACTCCAATTACACCAGAGATCAGTCTCGAGAGACTGATTCCCTTAGTAGACTATTTAGCAGCGTGGAAACTACTGCCAAATGTGTCTCGTTGGGTCCTGTACACAGTAAAAAAGGCTATCGTATTCAGTTCAGCTCTCCACCGCCACGCTTCAGCGGGGTAATTTCTACTCTGGTCGGCCCTGAGCAGGCTCTTGTAATGGAACAAGAAGTGAACATTCTGTTGAGGAAGGAGGCCATCGAGGTGGTCCCTTCTCACGAGAGAGAATACGGCTTCTACAGCTGGTACTTCATAGTTCCAAAGAAGGATGGAGGGCTGCGTCCCATTTTAGATCTGCGTCAGTTGAACCGCTCAGTCATGCGACTGAAGTTCAAGATGCTTACACTCAAACAGGTTGTGTCTCAGATCAGGTCCGAGGACTGGTTTGTCACGACAGATCTAAAAAACGCTTCCATGTCACCCACTCACAGGAAGTTCCTGAGGTTTGCTTTCGGGGGTGAAGCATACCAATATTGGGTTCTTCCCTTCGGCCTAGCACTCTCACCCCGCACTTTCACGAAGTGTGTGGATGCTGCTCTGGCTCCGCTGCGGCTGAATCCGCATACTGAATTACATAGACGATTGGTTGATTCTAGCTCAATCGGAGCAGATGGCGGTTTGACATCGAGATGTCGTTCTTGCCCACATGAAACATTTGGGGTTAAGACTAAACGCCAAGAAAAGTGTGCTTTCTCCATTACAGAGAACCACTTATTTGGGTGTGGTGTGGGATTCGACTGCGATGCAGGCACGTCTGTCCCCTGCTCGTATCGAGTCGATCCTCACGGCAGTCAAGAGAGTGAAAGAAGGCCAATCACTCACTGTCAAGCAGTTTCAGAGACTGCTGGGTCTGATGGCAGCTGCATCCAACGTAGTACCTTTTGGCCTGCTGTACATGAGACCCCTACAGTGGTGGCTCAAGACCAAGGGGCTCTCCCCGAGGGGAAACCTGCTCCACACTTTCATATCCCTGCTCCGCAAGGTCACGAGGCGATGCGTACGTGCCTTAGACATGTGGAGGAAACCTTGGTTCTTGTCTCATGACCCCGTGCTGGGAGCTCCTTGTCGCCGTGTAACACTAGCGATGGACGTGCCCCTCACCGGCTGGGGAGCGGTCATGAGTGGCCACCCTGCCCGTGGTCTGTGGAGCGGTCGCCATCTGACATGGCACATCAATTGGCTGGAGATGCTGGCCGTGTTTCGAGCACTGAAACACTTCCTCCCAGACCTGAGAGGTCACCATGTGTTGGTGCGCACCGACAGCACATCGGTGGTCTCTTACATCAACCACCAGGGAGGTCTGCGTTCACGCCCCTTGTTCAAGCTGGCGCACCAGATCCTTGTGTGGTCCCATGACAAACTCCTCTCGCTGAGAGCAGTTCACATTCCTGGGCATCTCAATGTGGGAGCAGACATCCTGTTGAGACATGAGCCGAGGCCCGGGGAATGGAGAGTTATTGGCCAGGCTCAGGTGGACCTCTTTGCGACTCAGGAGACATCACAATGTCCCCTCTGGTTCTCGCTGACTCCTCCAGCTCCTCTGGGACCGGATGCTATGGTGCAGATTTGGCCGAGGCTTCGTCTGTACACTTTTCCCCCGATCACTCTGCTCCTGGGAGTTCTGGTGAGAGTGCACGGGGATGAGGTCCGTCTGCTATTAGTAGCCCCTTTCTGGCCAGGCCGAGTATGGTTCTCGGACCTGATTTCTCTCCTCGACGGCTCTCCATGGGAGATTCCCATCAGGAGGGACCTCCTCTCACAGGCGGGGGGCACTATTGTCCACCCTCGCCCGGAGCTGTGGAAGTTGTGGGTGTGGCCCCTGAGGGGGCACCACTCATAGCTTCCGGTCTCTCAACCGAGGTTGTTGAGATCATTCTCCAATCCAGAGCTCCCTCAATGGGGAAACTGTACGCCTTGAAGTGGAGACTCTTCACTTCATGGCGCGGAGACCACCAGCTCGACCCAGTTAACTGCCCGATTAGTACAGTTCTGGAGTTCCTGCAGGCTCGTTTCTCTGCAGGGTTAACCCACTCCACTATTAAAGTTTATGTGGCGGCCATTGCGGCCTACCACACCCCTCTCGGTGGTCAGTCAGTGGGTAGACACCCCCTGGTTACACGTTTCCTCCGCGGTGCGCTGAGGCTGAGGCCCCCAGTACGGTCCCGTGTCTCCCCGTAGGACTTGGCTGTGGTGTTAGAGGCTCTCTTCAAGGCTCCCTTCGAGCCCATCGACGAGATCTCTGATCGACATCTCACTATTAAGACCGCCTTCCTTCTGGCTCTTTCCTCTCTCAAGAGAGTTGGTGATCTACAGGCCCTCTCAGTGGCCCCTGCCTATCTCGACTTTTGTGCCAAAGCATTTCTATACCCTCAAAAGGGGTATGTGCCTAAAGTTCCCTTTGTTACACCACAGCCCATCGTACTACAGGCCTTCTGTCCTCCTACCTTTGGGGAGCCAGACCAGCAAAAGCTTAACTGTACAGGTGCATCTCAAAAAATTTGAATATTGTGAAAAACGCCTCTAGGTTACGTATGTAACCCTAGTTCCTCGAGGGAACGAGACGCTGCGTCAAAACGCTCTGGGGAACGCCTTCAGCGTGATCGCGCTCTGAACACGTGTGAAATCTGTCCAAAGGATGGGCGAGACGTCACGGGCGGGTGACGTCAGAGACCAGGAAGCTATAAAAGCACGTGCGGTGGAACCGGCGTCAGCTTCCAGGAATGAAGCAAACGCTCGCAGGGATGCCGGAAGTATGGCTTCGAGACGCAGCGTCTCGTTCCCTCGAGGAACTAGGGTTACATACGTAACCTAGAGGTGTTCCTCTTCAGGAACTCGAGCTGCGTCGAAACGCTCTGGGGAACGAGGTGCCCACGCCGCCAGACTTCCAAGTCCCTGCCCTGTGTGTATCCCTAGGAGCACAACGAGGGCGAGAGAACGGAAGCGCCTGGAGTGGCCCGCATATCGAGGCCATAGAACCTGACAAAAGTCAGGGGCGTGGACCATCCCGCAGCGTTGCAGATGTCCTGCATCGGAACACCTGCAAAGAAGGCCTTGGAGGCCGCCACACTCCGGGTCGAGTGAGCCTTGACCCCCAGAGGCGAGGGGAGATCAGAGGACTCGTAGGCAAGGCAAATGGCATCCACGATCCACCGACTGAGGGTCTGCTTAGAAGCCGACAGACCCCTCTTGGGGGGACCATAGCATACCAGCAGCTGGTCCGCCCTTCTCCACAGGGCAGTTCTGTGGACATATGTGTCCAGTGCTCGCACCGGACACATACAATTAAGCTTCTGCTGGTCGGGCTCCCTGAAGGGAGGAGGACAAAAGGCCTGGAGTACGACAGGCCGTGGTGTAGAGGAGGGGACCTTAGGGACATACCCCACTCGAGGGTAGAGGAAGGCTTTGGCCAGACCGGGCGCAAAGTCTAGATAAGAAGGGGCCACTGAGAGGGCCTGAAGATCCCCAACTCTCTTTAGAGAAGATATCGCCAGAAGAAAGGTAGTCTTCAAAGTAAGGTGGCGATCAGAAATCTCCTCAATAGGCTCGAATGGGGGCCTGCAGAGAGCCTCTAACACCACAGCCAAGTCCCACGGAGGGACACGGGATCGTACTGGAGGCCTCAGCCTCAGCGCACCGCGGAGGAAACGTGTAACTAGGGGATGTCTGCCCACTGGCTGGCCGCCGAGAGGGGCGTGGTAGGCCGATAAAGCCGCCACGTAGACCTTCAAGGTGGAGTGGGTCAACCCTGCGGAGAAACGGGCCTGCAGGAACTCCAGCACTGTACCAATCGGGCAGTTAACTGGGTCGAGCCGGAGGTCTCCGCACCATGAAGTGAAAAGCTTCCACTTCAGGGCGTACAGTTTCCTCGTAGAGGGAGCTCTGGATTGGAGTATGGTCTCAACAACCTCGGTTGAGAGACCGGAAGCTATGAGTTGTGCCCCCTCAACGGCCACACCCACAGCTTCCACAGCTCCGGGCAAGGGTGGACGATAGTGCCCCCTGCCTGTGAGAGGAGATCCCTCCTGACGGGAATCTCCCATGGAGAGCCGTCGAGGAGAGAAATCAGGTCCGAGAACCATACTCGGCCCGGCCAGAACGGTGCTACCAGAAGTAGACTGACCCCGTCCCGGCGCACTCTCGCCAGAACTCCCGGGAGCAGAGCGATCGGGGGAAAGGCGTACAGGCGAAGCCTCGGCCAAGCCTGTGCCATGGCATCCAGCCCCAGCGGAGCTGGATGAGTCAGAGAGAACCAGAGGGGACATTGCGATGTCTCCTGAGTCGCAAAGAGGTCCACCTGAGCCTGGCCAAACACTCTCCAGATCTGCTTCACTACCAAGGGGTGAAGCATCCATTCCCCGGGCCTCGGCCCCTGTCTCGACAGGACGTCTGCTCCGACATTGAGATACCCAGGAACGTAGACGGCTCTCAGTGAGAGGAGTCTGTCCTGGGATCACACAAGGATCTGGTGCGCCAGCTTGTACAAGGGGCGCGAACGCAGACCTCCCTGGTGGTTGATGTAAGAGACCACCGCTGTGTTGTCGGTGCGCACCAACACATGACGGTCTCTCAGGTCTGGGAGAAAGTGTTTCAGCGCTCGAAACACGGCCAGCATCTCCAGGCAGTTGATGTGCCACGTGAGATGGCGGCCGCTCCACAGACCGCGGGCAGGGTGGCCACTCATGACCGCTCCCCAACCGGTGAGGGATGCGTCCGTCGCTAGCGTCATGCGGCGACAAGGAGCTCCCAACACCGGGCCCTGAGACAAGAACCAAGGTTGTCTGCACATGTCTAAGGCACGTAGGCATCGCCGCGTGACCTTGATCATGCGAAGCGGGTTTCCCCTCGGGGAGAATCCCTTGGTCTTGAGCCACCACTGTAGGGGTCTCATGTACAGCAGGCCAAAAGGTATCACGTTGGACGCAGCTGCCATCAGACCCAGCAGTTTCTGAAACTGCTTGACAGTGAGTGACCGGCCTTCTCTCACTCTCTTGACCGACGTGAGGATCGACTCGATCCGAGCAGGAGACATACGTGCCTGCATCGTGGTCGAATCCCACACCACGCCCAGATAAGTGGTTCTCTGTAATGGAGAAAGCACACTCTTCTTGGCGTTTAGTCTTAACCCCAGCTCTTTCATGTGGGCGAGAACGACATTTCGATGTCGGATCGCCACCAGCTCCGATTGAGCCAGAATCAACCAATCGTCGATATAGTTCAGTATGCGGATGCCCTGGAGTCGCAGAGGAGCCAGAGCAGTATCCACACACTTCGTAAAAGTGCGGGGTGAGAGTGCAAGGCCGAAAGGAAGAACCCGATATTGGTATGCTTTGCCCCTGAAAGCAAACCTCAGAAACTTCCTGTGAGAGGGAAGGATGGAGACATGGAAGTATGCGTCCTTTAGATCGATCGTGACAAACCAGTCCTCGGACCTGATCTGAGACACGACCTGTCTGAGTGTGAGCATCTTGAACTTCAGTCGCATGACTGAGCGGTTCAAAAGACGCAGATCTAAAATGGGACGCAACCCTCCATCCTTCTTTGGAACTACAAAGTACCGGCTGTAGAACCCGGACTCTCGTTCGTGAGGAGGGACCACCTCGATGGCCTCCTTCCTCAAGAGAGTGTCTACTTCTTGTTCCATTACCAGAGCCTGCTCGGGACCCACCAGAGTGGGATTCACCCCGTTGAATCGAGGCAGAGGAGAACCGAACTGGATTCTGTAACCTCTCTCTACAGTGTGCAGGACCCACTGAGACACATTCGGCAGTAGTTTCCACGCTGCAAAATAGTCTACTAAGGGAACCAGTCTCTCGAGACTGGCCTCTGGTGTACTCAGAGCTGCTAGCTCGGTGCCCTGAAGCGGAGGACCGGCAGGGGACGACCGAACCAACTGCTCTAGAGACCCCCGAAGGGGTGGTGAGCTTCTCAGCTCCGCTACGTCTCCGGGCGGAAAAAACTGAGAGAAGCGCTCGCCGGAGACCGCTGCGCCCTGGAACTCTGGCAGGGTTAGCAGACTGATCTCCTGAGGGCACTGAGGAGAGACGGACACCGTGTAATGCGGTGTAGCCCGCTCTTCCCCAGAGGGGCCTACCCTCATAAGCCCTGGGCCACGCCCGTCAGGGCTTCTTGGTCGAGGGCCTCTTAGACTGAAGAACGGTCCGCAGATCCGGCTTAGCCTTAGAAGCCCCCGACCCCGAGCGTTTGCCACCTCGGTCCCGACGCGGGGGAGCGCGAGTGGCAACGCTCTCTCTTTGAGCCTCTCTATATGAGGAGCTGGTACGCGGCGAGGGCTGCTCCCGCCCAGCAGCCCCCTGAGCTAGAGATCGGCGAGGGAGGAACCGCTGGAATGCCGCCGCTTGTTTACGGGCCTCCTGGTACCTGTCAACGACGGAATTGACGGCGTTGCCAAACAGGCCAGAAGGCGCAAGCGGGGCATCCATGAGGAAGACCCTATCTTTCTCTTTCATGTCAGATAGGGTCAACCAGAGATGTCTCTCCGCCGCCACCAGCGCTGCCATAGACCTGCCGATGGCACGGGCGGTCTCTTTGGTAGCGCGGAGAGACAAATCAGCGGTTCTACGGAGCTCAGTGATGTCATCAGATCTGAGCTCCTCTCCCTCATCCAGCTCTTTTAGCAGGTCGGCTTGGTACGCCTGTAACACCGCCATGGTGTGCAGACACGCACCAGCCTGACCTGCAGCCGCGTACCCCTTGCCCACCAGCACTGATGTTGTGCGCAACGGCTTGGAGGGCAAGGTCGGAGCCTTTAGAGACGATCCCGCGCCGGGGGACAAATAGCTCGCAAGCGTCTGTTCCACCCGGGGCATCGCTCTATACCCATGCTCATTCAATCCCCCCACATTACCGTAGTAAGAAGAGGAGGGGATGAAGAGGCGGGAAGAAAAAGGTCTAGCCCACGATCTCGACACCTCGGTGTGGAGATCGGGGAAGAACGGTAGGCTCCGACGTGGAGGTGGCGGCTTAGTTCGCAGGAAGTGTTCATCTAATTTGCTTCTCTGCGGTTCAGCCTTTTTCTCGGCGGGCCAATCGATATTCAACTTGGCCACAGCACGAGTGACCACCTCCACTAGCTCCTCATATTGGGGCGATTGAGGGTGCGAAACCTCATCGACGCTCACCACATCCACCTCCTCGGAGGAAGATAGGTGAAGCGTCGAGCCGCACCGCCGGGGGGAAGAAACCGCCGAGCGGGCTTCCGATCCCAGCGAGCGGCCGCTGGATCTGGCGGGTGAGGAAGAAGATAGGGACTCGCCCGTCTCCATTCCCTCCACCAGATCCACCTGCGAACCCCACGAGTGCAGCCGCCGCTCCGCCTCGGCGGACGCGGGACCGGCACCGCGGGGAACGCTGGCGAAGGCTCCCTCGCAAAAGAGAGCCTTCCAGGAGTGAAGTGCACGCAGTGAGAGACGCTCGCAGTGTGAGCAGTCGGCTCCCTCGAGAGCCGACTCTGCGTGACTCGCTCCCAAGCAGACCACACACAGGCTGTGTGTGTCCCCAGCAGTGATATAACGATTGCAGGGAGGAACACACCGCCTGTAATGTGATCTGCTCTCGCCCAAGTGCTTTGACTTGCCAGCACTTTTCATTTTTTTGTTATTTTTTTTGTATTTTTTATTTTTTTTTTTTTATGGAGCTTATTGACTAAGGACAAACAACAGTAAATAAGACTCACAACAGAGATCGACAGACACACACAGAGTAGCGATTGCTGTATGAAAAAAAGCTGACGCCGGTTCCACCGCACGTGCTTTTATAGCTTCCTGGTCTCTGACGTCACCCGCCCGTTACGTCTCGCCCATCCTTTGGACAGATTTCACACGTGTTCAGAGCGCGATCACGCTGAAGGCGTTCCCCAGAGCGTTTCGACGCAGCTCGAGTTCCTGAAGAGGAACTTCCTTTTTTTGTAACTTATTTAAAAAAGTGAAACTTTCATATATATTTTAGATTCATTACATGTAAAGTAAAACATTTAAAAAGTTTTTTGGTTTTAATTTTGATGATTAGAGCTTACAGCTCATGAAAGTCAAAATTCAGTATCTTAAAATATTAGAATATTTATATTTGAGTTTCATTAAATTACCATCCCTACAATATAAATATAAACAACAATAACGGGGAAGACTGCTGACTTGCCAATGGTCCGGAAGACAATTGTTGACACCCTCCACAAGAGGTTAAGTCACAGAATGTCATTACTGAAAGGAATGGCTGTTCACAGAGTGCTGTATCAAAGCATATTAAATGCAAAGTTGACTGGAAGGAAGAAATTGGGTAGGAAAAGGTGTTCAAGCAACAGGGATGACAGCAAGCTTGAGAATACTGTCAAGCAAAGCCAATTCAAACACTTGGGAGAGCTTCACAAGGAGTGGACTGAAGCTGGATTCAGTGCATGAAGAGTCACCACGCTCAGACATCTTCAGGAAAAGGGCTACCAAGCCACTTCTGAAACAGAAACAACGTCAGAAGCATCTTACCTGGGCTAAGGAGAAAAAGAACTGGACTATTGCTCAGTGGTCCAAAGTTCTCTTTTCAGATAAAAGTAAATTTTGCATTTCATTTGGAAATCAAGGTCTGGAGTCTGGAGGAAGACTGGAGAGGCACAGAATCCAAGCTGCTTGAAGTCCAGTTTGAAGTTTCCACAGTCAGTGATGATTTGGGGTGCCGTGACGTCTGCTGGTGTTGGTCCATTGTGTTTTATCAAGTCCAAAGTCAATACAGCCTTCTACCAGGTGATTTTGGAGCACTTTATGCTTCCATCTGCTGCCAAGCTTTATGGAGATGCTGATTTCCTTTTCCAGCAGGACTTTAGCTCCTGCCCACAGTGCCAAAACCACTTCCTGACCATGATATTACTGTGCTTGATTGGCCAGCCAACATGCCTGACCTGAACCCTATATGGAATCTATGGTATATTTTCAAGAGAAAGATGAGAAACAGTCGATCCAACAATACAGACGAGCTGAAGGCTCAATAGTGCCTCAGCGGTGCCACAGGCTGATCGCTTCCATGCCACACCTCACTGATGCTGGAATTTGTGCTAAAGGAGCCTTGACTAAGTATTGAGTGCACAAATGAACATACTTTAAAGAACTTGAACTTTTCTGTTTTGCAAATCCTTTTTTTTTTTTTTTTTTTGATTGACCTTAGGAAATATTCTAATATTTTGAGATACTTGATTTTGATTTTCATGAGCTGTAGGCTCTAATCTTCCAAATTAAAACAAAACTTTTGAAATGTTTTACTTTACATGTAATTAATCTAAAATATATATGAAAGTTTCACTTTTTGAAATAAGTTACCAAAAAATGAAGTTTTTCGCAATATTCTAATTTTTTGAGATGCACCTGTATGTGTCCAGTGCGAGCACTGGGCACGTACGTCCACAGAGCTGCCCTGTGGAGAAAGGCGGACCAACTGCTTGTGTGCTATGGTCCCGCTAAGAGGGATTTACCTGCTACAAAGCAGACCCTCGATGCCATCTCTCTGGCTTATGAGTCCTCTGGTCTCCCCTCGCCTCTGGGGGTCAAGGCTCACTCGACCCGAAGTGTGGCAGCCTCCAAGGGCTTCTTGGCAGGTGTGTCTATGCAGGACATCTGCAACGCTGCGGGATGGTCCACGCCCCTAACGTTCGTGAGGTTCTACGGCCTCGACATGTGAGCTACTCCTGGCTCTTCTGTTCTCTCGTCCTAGTACACACTAGGCAGGGATTTGTCAGTCCGGTGGCATGGGCATCTCGTTCCAATAGCGTTTTCCAATGTAGCTCGAGTTTCTGAAGGGGAACGTCTCAGGTTATGCATGTAACCATGGTTCCCCAAAGGGAACGAGATGCTGCGTCTCTATACCACACTTCCGGCATCCCTGCCAGCGCTTGCTTCATTCCTAGAAGCTGACCCCAGTTCCACCGCACGTGCTTTTAAGCTTCATGGTCACTACATCACTCCGCCCGTGACATCTCGCCCTTCCATTGGACTGATTACACATGTGATTCAGAGTGTGGTCACGCTGAAGGCGTTCCCATAGCGTTTTCCGACGCAGCGTCTCGTTCCCTTCGGGGAACCATGGTTACATGCGTAACCTGAGACGTTTTTCAGGAGTTGGGCTAGGCCCCTTACTCTCAGTGAAAGGAACTCTTAATGCTTCAACCAAGACATTTTGGACAATTCTATACTTCCAACTTTGTGGGAAGAGTTTTGTGAAAACCCAGTGGCGTGCACAAGGGGGGGGCCAGGGGGGCTCGAGCCCCTGCCCCTTTGAGGTCCGACGGTAAAGTGCCCTTGCGGTCCGGTGCCCCCGGTCTGCGATTTCTGCCGTGGGTAGGGGTGTTCGATATGATGATTTTTGATCGTGGACTATAAAAATGTCTCCAAGATCTGCTTTTGAAGAAATATCGTGGTATCGTGCTACAGCGCACATTCTATCAGCTGCAGTTCTGGCGCCGCCGTCTCTATGTACTGTACAACGCCACATACATTCAGTGTTAACTCAGCGGTAGAGTTACTCTCACGGGACACTGCACTTATTCTCAATCACAAAAGTACATTATCTGCATCTGCTTCAAAGACTTACTGGTTAAACATTTCATTCGTGTGCTGTTCTGACGAGCGCCTGAGCACATACACCCAAAGCGCGTGCTCTAAAAAGCCTGTCAAACAGCGCCTGATTACTGAACTAAGTTATGTTTTGTGCTAATACTGTCAAAACACACAATGTTTATGTATAGACTCAGTTGGTTATGTCTAAAATGAAAGTAAACAGCTGAGAGAAACGGATGCGTGCCTGTATATTAGATGCGTGCAGATCTTAAAGGGACAGAACTAAACATGCAGCCGACTGTCATTAAAGGGATAGTTCACCCTAAAATTGTAATTCTGTCATTATTTACTCTCACATGTTGTCCCAAGCCTGTATTAATTTCTTTCTTGTGCTGAACACAAAAGAAGATATTTTGAAGAATGTGGCTAACCAAAATGTTGCTGGTCCACACTGAATTTAACATTAGGGAAAAAAATACTATGGAAGTCACTGTGGACCAGCAACTGTTTGGTTTTCCACCCTCATCAAAATAGCATTTATTTTCAGCAGAAGAAACTCATTCAGGTTTAAAACAACTTTTGAGTGAGTAAATGAAGGTATAAAAATAAAACACTAGCCTATTTTAATTTTGGGGTGAATTATTCCTTTAATGTTAAAAATACACCAAACACAAAGAGAAAAAACACTCACTACTCTTGACTGAAAAAACTTTAATACAGTTTCTTTAATAGGAATCAATCTATATAGTGTTTTATTTTATATTTGTTCATTCAATTTCTTTCCTGCTAAATTTCTCTCCTGCTAAATACACATATTGTAGACTACCTGAAAATAAAACACTGTTTATTTTATTTGTTTATTAAGTGTTTTTGTAATGTGTATTTTTGCTCTCGTTTTTTAATAACAAAGATAAAATAATGACAACGATTTTTATCTTCACCCACTTTGGCCTAAATATCCGCCATACTTTTTTATATTTTGTTACCTTGAAAGGCTTTGTCTTTATAGTAGGGAAATTAGTTTGGCTGTACTGCTCAAACATCTTGCAAAATAGAAAATTCAACATGACAAAGAATTGTGATAATATTGTGAATCGTGATATTTCTAAAAAAAATTGTGATATTTTTGCCATATCGCCCACCCCTAGCGCCCCCCCCAATTTTGCCCCTGTCCCTCCGGAGGTCTGTGCACGCCACTGTGAAAACCCTTTTCTATTCCACCATGACTGTGCCCCACTGCACAAACCAAGGTGCATAAAGACATGGCTGGATGAGTTAGATGTTGAAGAACTTACTGGCTTGCACAGAGCCCTGACCTCAACCCCATTCAACACCTTTGGGATAATGTGGAATGCAGATTGCAAGCCAGATTGCAAGCCATTGCAATGTCATGTCAGGTATCGTAATACTTTTATCCATATAAGTGTCTGTCACCACATATAAGTATTTTGTTGAGCCACTAGACTGTAGAAATGCTCTACAACTCTTTCCATCTTAAAATCCCCCCAGAATTTCAGGATTTATGTAATTGGTTCACTCTGGAGGAAACTGTGTTGGTGCCTACTGGCAGAAGAGAAGTTGTTTCTCTGAACTATGATCTTTGTGCAAGTAGTGAGTTCTCAAATGTGTCTTACGGATCTGGTGATCTCTGAGCTCCTTCACTGTGATAATTGGCCTCTCTGTGGCTTCCCTCACAAATCTATTTGTTCATGCTGAGTTTTTGAGGGACAACTAGTTCTAGGCAGAATTTGGGTTTATAACATCTACTTCTTCATAATCGAACCAACAGTGCCAGATGGGACCTTCAAACACAATTCATGCCCATATTTTATTTTATTTGGAATGGCACAGGTACAGGCAATTATAAGGCAATGGTGTCCTTGTTTTTGAACTATGCATTTTCAGACCTGATAATATGATGGTACTCTTGGAACTTGGAGTACCATGAATATTATATACAGGTACATCTCAATAAATTAGAATGTCGTGGAAAAGTTAATTTATTTCAGTAATTAAACTCAAATTGTGAAACTCGTGTATTAAATAAATTCAGTGCACACAGACTGAAGTAGTTTAAGTCTTTGGTTCTTTTAATTGTGATGATTTTGGCTCACATTTAACAAAAACCCACCAATTCACTATCTCAATGAATTAGAATACTTCATAAGACCAATAAAAAAAAAAAATTTTAGTAAATTGTTGGCCTTCTGGAAAGTATGTTCATTTACTGTATATGTACTCAATACTTGGTAGGGGCTCCTTTTGCTTTAATTACTGCCTCAATTCGGCGTGGCATGGAGGTGATCAGTTTGTGGCACTGCTGAGGTGGTATGGAAGCCCAGGTTTCTTTGACAGTGGCCTTCAGATTCTCTATGGGGTTCAGGTCTGGTGAGTTTGCTGGCCAGTCAAGCACACCAACACCATGGTCATTTAACCAACTTTTGGTGCTTTTGGCAGGGTGGGCAGGTGCCAAATCCTGCTGGAAAATGAAATCAGCATCTTTAAAAAGCTGGTCAGCAGAAGGAAGCATGAAGTGCACCAAAATTTCTTGGTAAACGGGTGCAGTGACTTTGGTTTTCAAAAAACACAATGGACCAACACCAGCAGATGACATTGCACCCCAAATCATCACAGACTGTGGAAACTTAACACTGGACTTCAAGCAACTTGGGCTATGAGCTTCTCCACCCTTCTTCCAGACTCTAGGACCTTGGTTTCCAAATGAAATACAAAACTTGCTCTTTGGACCACTGGGCAACAGTCCAGTTCTTCTTCTCCTTAGCCCAGGTAAGACGCACAAGAGAAATACGACAACTGTAGCCAAATTCCTTGACACGTCTGTGTGTGGTGGCTCTTGATGCCTTGACCCCAGCCTCAGTCCATTCCTTGTGAAGTTCACCCAAATTCTTGAATCGATTTTGCTTGACAGTCCTCATAAGGTTTCAGTTCTCTCAGTTGGTTGTGCATCTTTTTCTTCCACACTTTTTCCTTCCACTCAACTTTCTGTTAACATGTTTGGATACAGCACTCTGTGAACAGCCAGCTTCTTTGGCAATGAATGTGTGTGGCTTACCCTCCTTGTGAAGGGTGTCAATGATTGTCTTCTGGACAAGTGTCAGATCAGCAGTCTTCCCCATGATTGTGTAGCCTAGTGAACCAAACTGAGAGACCATTTTGAAGGCTCAGGAAACCTTTGCAGGTGTTTGGAGTTGATTAGCTGATTGGCATGTCACCATATTCTAATTTGTTGAGATAGTGAATTGGTGGGTTTTTGTTAAATGTGAGCCAAAATCATCACAATTAAAAGAACCAAAGACTTAAACTACTTCAGTCTGTGTGCATTGAATTTATTTAATACACAAGTTTCACAATTTGAGTTGAATTACTGAAATAAATGAACTTTTCCACGACATTCTAATTTATTGAGATGCACCTGTATATGTATTACTAGTAACAAATAATTGACTTGAGTTAATGTCAGCGCAAACCGTCTTTTGGCATTAAAATAGTACTGTCAGGATTTACTTACACAATCGGTGTAGACACAATCATAATACTTCACAATCAGTGAAGAATTAGTGCTGAAAAGGCGTGGACAAAGTTATTTTTGCACCTGACCTTATGGAATATGCATTTGTAGGAGTTTCCCTTTCAGATGTAAAATTTATGGGATGAGAGTATTAAAATGAATCACGCAATGCAATTTACTAACATTTGTGCCCATCAAATTACTGGTATTTGTGCCATTATTTAACACCCAAAAAAAGCATGTCTTAAAGCAGGCGGTAATTTGCGCTGCTCTTGGTAGATTGCACTGGTCTTTATGGAAATAATCTGGCTGCGTCTGTGTTCTTTAATGAGCGCATTGTCATTAAATCACACGCAGAATGTTCCCCTCCCATCGCCCTGTTTAGTTAATCTGGCCCAAAATGTCTTATTTTTAATGAAGAATAACACATGGTTATGTTTTCCAATATGCATAGTTCAATTTGTGCTGTCTTCCTTCTCTCCTAAGGATTCACATACTTCTACAAAGGGAAGGAGTATTGGAAGTTCAACAACCAGCGGCTGAGAGTGGAGCCAGGCTACCCAAGGTCTATCCTGCGTGATTTTATGGGCTGCGATGGCTTACCTGCTGACCCCGACTGGGACTGGAGCCCTCCACAGGAAGAAGAACCGCCACAATATGACAATGATGATGTTGATATCGTACTCAAGCTGGAGAGCAGCGGTGGAGCAGAGAAAGCAGTGGCCATCGCCATTCCCTGTGTCCTGGCTCTGTGCATGATGGTCCTGCTTTACACCGTGTTCCGCTTCAAGAGGAAGGATACGCAGCGCCACATACTGTACTGCAAGCGATCCATGCAGGAGTGGGTCTGAGAATTAAAGGCCCTACTCCTTCTGCTAAAACCATTTTCATCTTAAAAATACATTCAAAGTTCAAAAGTTGGCTCATCTTGAGACGCTGACTTTATGTCGGTATTTGTTGGCAGAAATGAAGGACGACATAAATGAACAGCATGACAACTTCCTGTTCCCACTGTCAGCCTTCGTAGATGGCAATGTGTCGTTTTTGTATGGTTTTGGAACTCTGTATGGCTTTGGGTAGCCATTTTTGTTCCTAGAGTCCTATGCGGGAGTAAACTGTTACTCTACAAACCATAATTATGAACTTTTCAATTAATTTGAGAATTATTTATCATCGGACTGCTGATCTAGATACTCCATAAAGGTTGAACTTACCTGTATCACTCCGAAATACTTGCTTGTGTTGAAAAACTGATACCCAAACCAAATATGCCCTTAGTGTCCAAAGAAGATTGCTTCATTCACATGGGATATTCTGAGGTGATTGGCTGATTGATCATTATTTGAGCTCCATTTGGCTGCATTCATCTGCAGATTATATGGGATCTGTTTGCTTGGAAATCAGAAGGACCTTGACATATAACATCGGGGCTATATGCAATATTTCGTTGAATGCCTTAATCACATATTGAGTTTATTCTTCTGTGTGTTAGTGTACATGTGTCTGTGTGAATGTGACCCATTTCCATTAGTTCCTTTGCTTATCACTGTTCTTTTGATAAGTAAGATTTAAAGTGCCACTGACTGTTTAAATGTTTAATTGAAAACAAGTATATGGCTGCTGTCCATTTTCTGTGCTGCTGCGTTTTTCCAGACTCCAAAGCTACAGCATAAAAAATTAGACTTTTGGTTGAGTGCTTCCAGTCAAATCATAGGGAATTTATTAAACGGAAGAATGCCATTTAGCAGAAATACCTAATGAACCTTCCTTAAGAGTCAGATTATCATCCATAAAAACAATATGAACGTTAAAGTTATACATAAAAAAAAGTTTGCAATGCAATATGTAGGCTAGATTTGCATTTCCTGAACAAAATACTTGTGTTTGTAAGACAGCAAGTGGATTGTGGTAAAGTTTTGGCTAAGTTTAGCTTTTGAGCTTTGGTTCGGTGAATGAAGCTGCATCATCAGCATCACTCATGCATCTTCTGTTGACCGTGTTCAAGAAGAAACCCGTAATATAAGATTATCTTTGAGGTGTAAAGCCAGTTTTGACACGAAAACTGCATTGCCATGTTCCATTCATTCTTGTGCATGAACACAGGTGATCGACACATGTACACTAGTAAGTTACATCTTTGTCCAGTGTCTCTGCTACTTCACAATTTACTACCAAATTATATGTAATATCCAATGAATTTAACCTACACTGAAAGGTTTGCTTTAACATCACACAATTTTGAGGCATGTGAGTTTCTGAACATAAATGAGCATCAAATACTGCTCTGAAGTGCACATGCTCTCAAGTGGCCAAGACCACAAGTGTAGGCATTGGAACAGGCCCACAGTTAGAAAAATCTGACTATGCTGCTGATGAAATGTCTACTGTATGCATACACTAGTGTATGCATAAAATCAGAAGTATACATTAAGCTTAACAATAATGTAGCCATATTTAATTTGACACAAATTAAAAAGGTGCACTGAGGCATAAAAATGCAATCTCTTCAATGGGTTGTATCTCACTGTCAATCATTCAGTTGTCAAAACATATAAAATATGTTATTTCCAAAGCATTTCCAGTGGAAAGAAAATGTTAAAATTGTACAGCCTATTGCATGTCTATCTTTCACAGCATTTTTTAAAATTTGGGTAAATTGACTAAGGTATATAATATAAAACAGATGCTACGAACAGGCCAATCAGGATGCATACTAATGCAGAAAGCTGACCAATACAAAAAATAAAGAAACTTTTACATGAAATAAGTAAATTGACAAAAAAAAAAAAACAAAAAAAAAAAACTGATGAGTTTAAATTATTTTATAATTTAACTTAAACATTATCCTGTAGCTAAGAAAAAAGTTTATTATAATATACAATTACTGTTACAATATTGAACTTAATAATCGGCCTAGTAACAAGACAAACCCTGCAATAATACTGCAGTAACATTAACATCATTAACATAACGTCATTAACAATAACATCAACAGGTCATTTTCACTATAGTCGATAACTGAGATGCAAGATGGCACCAGTTGTGTTTGAATGAAATAAGTAAGTGTCTGCAGTGTAATATGAGAAACATAAAAGTACTGCCATTTTCAGTTACACAGATGAGTGGTCTGATATGCAGCGTTGCCATAGACAGTGAATATTGGGAAACATCTGATGAAAAGAAGAACAAAAAGAGAAGTTTTATTAGCGCTGCGTTGCAAACACCCAAGGTTTACCTGATAAAGTCCAAGCTTGAGTGGCTCAGGCATGGGTTTGGGTAAAACAGCATTTGTTGCACAGCTAAAGGGAACCAAGATACTGTATACTGTAATCAGAGAACTAGCTTCACTGCTTATTTCTGCTTTCCATGTAAAAAATATTTGTTAGCATGATCATTCTTAGAGTGTATCCACCACTAAGCACATCAAATGTTGCCGTTTGATATTCCTTTTGAGTGTTTCTTGGAAGTGGAGTGATGTATATTGTCATATGCCTTGTTTTACCTTTCGTTTTATGAACTGATCTATAATGGACTGTGGTGTTTCTCGCCATGCCATCAGCTTCAGCCTTCCAGTTGCACAGTCATGAGACCTGCACATGAATTTCCATGCGTGAACTGTTGTTTTCATTATAAACAGAAGAATATCTCAAGAATATGCCCTGTTCTACCTTTGAGGTCACTGAGTATTGGATGTGTATCTGAACATGCTGTATATATCTCTCATGTAGTGTCTTTATTACGGATATGAAAGGCACATTATGCAGTACATCAATAATAAGATATTATCTATTATCGGATGTGGCGTGTGAATCATTCTTGTGAACTCTAATGGAAAAGAAGTTAACAAAATGTACCAGGCAACCATAAGACATTAACATGTAATTTATCCCTGAGATTCATGAAAGGTTGTTTGGATGACATAATAAAACAGTTATATATTAAATAATATTGCTGGCTCATGAAAATATTGTCTCTGTAATATCACAGCTTTATGTTGTAAGGGGGAACTTAATGGACCAGTAAGATCCTGGGGAAGGTAAGATATGTTTAATAGTGTTATATAGTGTTTTATAGTGTTTGAAAGAAGTCTCTATTATTTCAATTTAAAATAACTGTTTATTATTCTAACATACTGGGTCAGAGCATCTCCAAACAATAAGTCTTGTGGGGTGTTCCCAATAAGCAGTGGTTGGTACCTACCAAAAGTGACACAAGGAAGGACAACCGGTGAACCGGCGTCAGGGTCACTGATACACGTGAGGAGCAAAGACTAGCCCGTCAGCTCCAATTTCACAGAAGAGCTTCTGTAGTAGCTCAGTTAGAGTCCCTGAAAGCAGGAGTGCATCTGTGTGTTGTTCTCCCTTGAAGGGAGCTGGTCATGACCGATGCTTTCCTCACGGGGTGGGGGCATCATGGAATCAGAGGGGTATTTGCGGTCACTGGACACAGATTCAGAACATGTCAACCTGCTGGAACTATATGCAGTGTTCGGCCTAGGGGTCTTAAAGGGATGGTTCACCCAAAAATTATTTCATTAATTACTCACCCTCATGTCGTTCAAAACCCCTAAGACCTTTGTTTGTCTTCGGAAAATAAATGAAGATATTTTTGATGAGATCCGAGAGCTCTCTGACCCTCCCATGGACAGCAAGGGTGCTACCACGATCAAGGCACAGAAACATAGTAAGGACATCAGTAAAACAGTCCGTGTGACATCAGGGGTTGAACCATAATTTTACGAAGCTACGAGAACACTTTTTGTGTGCAGAGAAAACTAAAATAATAAATTTATTCAACAATTTGTCTCCTCCGCATCACCCTAGGACACCATTTTGGATAGTATCACGACGCATGCACATGCTTTGAATTGGACATAAACAACGTATGTTTACATTCCGATCAAAGCGCGCACATGCGTGTTCTGTGTCAGCAGCACCACGCGCTTACGTTGTTTACATTCAGATCAAAGCACACGCATGCGTTGTGATACTCTCCAAAATGACGCCCTTAGGGTGACGCGGAGGAGATGAATTGTTGAAAAAGTTATTTTTGTTTTTTGCACACAGAAAGTATACTTATAGCTTCGTAAAATTATGGTTGAAACACTGATGTCACATGGACTGTTTTACCAATGTCCTTATTATGTTTCTGTGCCTTGATCGTGGTAGTACCCTTGCTGTCTATGGGAGGGTCAGAGAGCTCTCGGATCTCATCAAAAATATCTTAATTTGTGTTCTGAAGATGAACGAAGGTCTTACGGGTTTTGAACGACATGAGGGTGAGTAATTAATGACAGAATTTTCATTTTTGGGTGAACTATCCCTTAAACTTGTCATTCTACTATGGCTATTTCATCTTCATTGGCTCCCTTTAGAGGGGTCTACTTGGCAGACATCTGCACTGCTGCTATGGGCTTCACCCTGCCCTGGCCCATCCTTGGCCAGGTTTGGCCAACAGATATGTCTGTGATTGACTACACTGCTCATGGCTACAAAAACACATTGTAAATAGAAACCTTTGACACTCTCCAGTGCGCAAACATGCAGTGGAGCATTTGCCAAATCTTTTTCACCAGAATGCTATTGTTACAGTTTCAACTGACTGTGCTCTTGCTTTCATTTTTGTAGCACTGGCCCTATAAAGAGTCACAACCGCATATACAGAATAGGATTAAGCACTAAAAAGGTGCTTGTCTTGCAATTTGCGATTTTGAGAGTGTTGAGACATTAGAGATATTTAAATAATGAACTATTTTAGCAGTGTCTTGTTGTGTTAATCAAAATTTTACCAGCATATATCAAATTACATATATTATTTTTTGAATTACATAGTGTATTGTTTTCATTTGAACCATCTTGAACTTTATATTTACTTGATTGAAATATGGTTAAAAACTGTAAGATTGTGAAATATTATTACAATTTAAAATATAGGTTTTCTATCTGAATATATTCTTTCCTCTTGTGATGGCAAAGCTACATTTTCAGCAGCCATCACTCCAGTCTTCAGTGTCACATGATCAGACAATCAAGAATCTTTTCTCATTATCTCAGTTGAAAATTGCTGTGCTACATAATGAAGTGTGGAAACCTGACAAAGTGTTTTTTCTACGGAATTCTTTGATGATCAGAAAGTTTGAAGAACAGCATATTTTTTGCACAGTTTTAGTTGTTCTGTAATGATTTAAACCTTATGGTGGAACATTTCTCAGAACTAAACTGTTTTCTTAGCCATTTTTGCAATTACTTGTAGCTCCCCTCAAATTCACGACATGTTGCACAAATCAGATACAGTACATCTATTATTTTATCATTATAAATCTAACTATAAACCTAACAAACTTTTACTTAGAAATGTGCTTGTAGTGAATGAGACCCACTCTGTTTTGCCATCATTATTCTTTTTGACAGTTGTTTGTAAGAAAGTGTAGAACATGACAAGAGTATCTTCATAGCATAGAATAAAAATAAAAATGTAAAATAAAAATCAAATTCATCATATCACCCAGAAAATCAAGCTGATGTGATGAACTGTCGATCCTCTACCCATGGCTAGAAGGGTCTTAACCTTTCCCAGAGGCATATCAATGCTGCATCACGAGTATATAGCAGTTTAAACTTTCCAGGTGTTTTTTTTTTTCTATTAAACATAAATATTTGCAAGATTATTAAAAAAAAAAAAAAAAAAAAAAAAAAAAAAAAAAAACCTAATGCGATCACAGATTCGTACCAGATCAATAAAATAACCTAAATAAGCAATAATCCCACTGTTTGCAGTCTATAAATATATGTAGTAACACAATAGAACCAGCAGATGGCACTATTCTACCATTTTCTGTCCCATTTTTTACTGCATGATCAATCACGTTTGGTATCAAAAATAAGAACAAAATAGATTAAAAATAAAATTAGAATAAGTATTAATGTCCCTTTAATAAATTTAAATTACCTCTGTTGTCTGTCTTCTCTAATTTTCATGTTTCTTTGATTGTATTCCACCTGTTTTCAGCTGTGGTGATTCAAATGAAGCAAAACATAATTTCTTTGTGTATCACCACACCTTACAAAAGTAAGATATCTGAATATAAAAGCACATATCAGAAGTAGTTCACTGAGTATTTGTTCCAGCCCTTTTTATGCATGACACTTGAACAGGAAAATGTGGAACAACTCTGGATTTGCCCAGAGCCTTTCTGCAAATTTGAGAGTTACAATCCTCCATGACAGAGATTTGAGAAACAGTGCCTGAGATAACAATTGTACATGCATTTCATAAACGGGTGCTAGATTAAAGCCTAAAGAATTGTCAAATCACATCCCAGCTGGAGTTTGCATGTGAGAGATGCCACAATTAGGAGGAAAATTCTGCTATCAAAATTAAACTTGAAACTGAGCCTCTCAGAGCCTGAAATTAGCAATAGGATTTAATATTTGTGTGAGCAGTTTGCAGTATTATAGCATAACTGTAGTAAAATACAATGTTAATGTTTCATTCAGCTTGTTATACATCAGGGGTTCCCAAATTCAGTTCTGCGTCACAGAAATAAATTATACTTTAAAGTATATTAAAATAGGAAACCAATATTAGAAATTGCAATAATATTTCAAAATATTACTGTTTCTGATCAAATAAAAACAGCCTTGATGAGCATAAAAGACTATTAAAAAACATAAAAAATCTTAATGAATCCAAACATTTGAAGGAAATGTCCGTGGTTTTCTTTTTTTTTTTTTTCTTTTTTTTTTTTTCCCAAGGTTTTCCAAAACATCTTTTTATGTTCCACACAAGAAAATCATACAAGTTTGAAACAACATGAGGAAGTAAACTATCTCTTTAAGTTCTTTTCAAAACATTTACTTGTACTTTCTTGTAGATATCAGCATGCACTTGATGTAGATGCTTTGTCCATGAAATGCCTTCCAGGACAAACAATGAAAAATCAACAAAAGTACAACGAAGAAGTTAACAGCAGCACTGGTAATGTAGCTTTTGCCTGAGGCTGCGAGTTTTCTGTTTTGACTTTATATTTGATCAAAAGAATAAAACAAGTCATTGACATTTATCTCTCCAAAGACTCAAGATGTTAACATCTGTCATCAACACAGCGGGTGTTTTATTCTTCTGAGGTTTGAAATTGAGATGCAAAGCACCATTTCTCACCCCTCTCCTTCAAAGCCACGAGCCCACACAGAGAGCAGGGCTCTCCATAAATTAGTTAGAGGTCTTGCTGGGAGATCGCGATGGCGAATGAGGTGCTTTCAGCTCTTTTTCATACTTCTTTGCTGTCACTCAGCTTTGCCTCCACAACACAGCGGAGTGAGTTATCACATCAGCAGCAGTAATGAGAGCCCTAATGCAGATGAGCTGCACTCAGAGTTTTGCTGCATGAAAACCCATCGGAAAGACTAACAGCAGTCAGGTGCTTTCTGAAATGGTGAGTGAAACACGTTCTGGTAAATGCGCCTTCCTTTTATATATCTACCTCTCTTGTGTTCATTCTAGCGGGAAAGTTAATTCACACCAATGCTTATTTGTAGGCAAGATTTATCAAACCACTAAAGATTAACCATTAACCAGCTGGCTGATCAAGTCAAATGAACACCACAGTATGTACATAGAATTACAGTAATTTTTCTTTGTGCAGTTTACTGTATATGTTTTGGATTATAGCATTATAAGGTGTTCTGAGTGACCAGCTGAAGCAACGATTTTGCACCAATAAAGTTTTTTAAGAGTGTACACTGCAAAAAAATAAATACTGTAGTTGAGAACACGTTAAAAAGGCAACTTCATGCAGTAAGACTTTAGTTTTCTGAACAATTGTTTTTTAGTTTTTCTCAGTAAAAATACTTTGTTTAGCCAATATAATATTCTTGTCACTGAAACAACGACAAACATAGAATTATATAAGCAAATTGTAACAAGTGTATCAAGAATATAGTGAAATGTTCCAGAATCCTTACGGACAACATTATCTTTGTTTATAAAGGAATAATCACCCTACAAAACAAAGATATCCTCTGAACAAACTCTAGGCCTCAATACTTGACACACAAACAAAAAAAGAATGGCGGCAATCAACAAATGTAAAAAGATGAGCTTGATATTGTTAGTAACTAACAATAATGAAAAATCAAAACAAAAAAGTTTAAGAAGCCAGCAAACAGCAAAACAATAATCCTATAACAGTAACTGCATAATTTATTCATGCTGCAATGCATGCTGGGAACTTACAGAGCCTTAACGTTTCAGCAATATGACATTTTTTGTTCAGACAACTGTGTTTCACTAGTTGGAACAACATTTGGGATAATTCTGTTGGTCTGAGAAGGGTTATTATGTAGTTTCAAGAAAACTGCATTTCTTAGTATTTGAGAAAATATGCAGTTTTGGGTTTGTATTTTTTGTTTTTTTTCAGTGTACTTACATTGTTTACCGAGTAGGCAACAGTTATTTCCTGTAATTGTAAAATAAAATCAATAATAAAATTTCTATTAACAATAAATTTAACAATTATTAAATTTAAAAATAATTAAAAAGCTAATAACATTTTTGTTACTTGAAATAAAATGAACATTAACTGAAATAAAATAAGTTTAGGTTTTTTATAACTTATTATTATTATTATTTTAGCTAGTTGCGGCAACAATTCTCTAGGCCTGCATATCAGAAAATATGCTTTGCATACTTAGCAAACAATATTTTTCAATGATATGACATAATTTTCCATGTCATTCATAATTCATGCTGTTCGTGAATTTATATGTGTTTAGGTTGAATCACATAGATCTGCTTTTATAGTGTAAAGTTTCAGAGACTTTCCATCAACAGATGATTAAAAAAGGTGATTAAAAAGTGATTTTAAAGAAAAGGTGAGGGTCAGATACAATTTTTTTCTAGCTGTTGCAAAAGAAAAACGCCTTAATGATAGATTTGTTTCTTACAAACATGCAGCTTTTCACTTCACAAGATGTTTAATTAATGCACTGGAGTAGTGTGGATTACTTGTGGATAATTGTGATGTTTTTATCAGCTGTTTGGACTCTCATTCTGACAGCACCCATTCACTGCAGAGGATCCATTGGTGAGCAAGTGATGTAATGCAAAATTTTGTAATATAAAATTTCAAAAAATTTCTTAAAACAACTGAAGCATTCTTGTTTCAGGCAGCTGAAGTGTAGCATTCAAACAGGTGTCTGTTTCACACCAAATGGCAGAAGCCAAGGCCATTTATTTTGAACTGGCCTTGAAAACAACACACAGTTTTTCCCAAAATCAAATGATTACAGCTACATACACAAAACTTTCACTCTTTTTGTAAAAAAAAAAAAAAAAAAAACTATCAACTATCATTTGAGGTTTCATTCATGTGTAGCATAACAATGTGGGACAATCGTACATGCTTAAATTGAATACTTGCATACTGTAGGGTATAGGTTTGCTAGTGGCAGAAAGTACCAAAAGGCCAAAAATGGGCTTTCTTCTGGCCTGCTAATATACAAGGAAGCTTCTGCCCGACTAAATACACAGCATTTTTGGCACAGCACAAACTGAAGTCCTCTCTCAACACTTCAGATGTGTAATGAGAGAACCACACGCTGATATGAATCTCCCAGTCTTCCGCCAAAGAATCCCTGATTTGCATAAACTGTGATGGGTCACAAGTCTATCAAGCAGAATAGAGAGAGATTATGCTGAACTAATTCACACCCAAGGCTGCAGAACCGTGTCAGCTTTGAATAATCTTCTGCCAGATGCTTCCACAGATGTGTCAAGATAAACTTTATCCACCAATCAAATGATTTATTTGTTCAGGTGAGATACAGAAGTTGGTCAGAAAATATAAACAGGCATCAAAGAGATGACTTATCTGCATGTAAATTTGAGATGCACAAAAGAGCCAACACTTAATTTTTTTTAAACAAGGTTTTAAAGATCAAACGTTTGCTCGATAAATCACAGAGATCATCTCATAGAAGGTGAATTCAGGTAAGGGCCATTTTAGCTTGATTTCACTGTGCTCATTGTGTATGCACTGTCAGAGTATATCAATTAAATTAAAATGTTACATTTTATTTTGATAGTCCACTTTAGACATTCTATTAACCATAACTTGGAACTACATGTTAACTAATAGAGTACTAGTAGACACTTAGGTTAGGGTTAGTCAAATAAGTTGACATGTACATGCAAAGTTACTTATAGTCAGTAGAATGTCTGTTAGGGGACCTTTAAAAAGTGTTGCAGATATTAAGCAGACAGCCTACTAATACTCTAATGACTGGTAGTTGACATGTACAAACCCAAGTCGGGACACTGCACAAATTGTGAATAAAAAAGGAATGCAATAATTTACAAATCTCATAAACTTATATTTTATTCACAATAGAATATAGATAACATATCAAATGTTGAAAGTGAGACATTTTGAAATGTTATGCCAAATATTGGCTCATTTTGGATTTCATGAGAGCTACACATTCAAAAAAAGTTGGGACAGGTAGCAATAAGAGGCCGGAAAAGTTAAATATACATATAAGGAACAGCTGGAGGACCAATTTGCAACTTATTAGGTCAATTGGCAACATGATTGGGTATAAAAAAAGCCTCTCAGAGTGGCAGTGTCTCTCAGAAGTCAAGATGGGAAGAGGATCACCAATTCCCCCAATGCTGCGGCGAAAAATAGTGGAGCAATATCAGAAAGGAGTTTCTCAGAGAAAAATTGCAAAGAGTTTGAAGTTATCATCATCTACAGTGCATAATATCATCCAAAGATTCAGAGAATCTGGAACAATCTCTGTGCGTAAGGGTCAAGGCCGGAAAACCATACTGGATGCCCGTGACCTTCGGGCCCTTAGACGGCACTGCATCACATACAGGAATGCTACTGTTATGGAAATCACAGCATGGGCTCAGGAATACTTCCAGAAAACATTGTCGGTGAACACAATCCAACGTGCCATTCGCTGTTGCCGGCTAAAACTCTATAGGTCAAAAAAGAAGCCATATCTAAACATGATCCAGAAGCGCAGGCGTTTTCTCTGGGCCAAGGCTCATTTAAAATGGACTGTGGCAAAGTGGAAAACTGTTCTGTGGTCAGACGAATCAAAATTTGAAGTTCTTTTTGGAAAACTGGGACGCCATGTCATCCGGACTAAAGAGGACAAGGACAACCCAAGTTGTTATCAGCGCTCAGTTCAGAAGCCTGCATCTCTGATGGTATGGGGTTGCATGAGTGCGTGTGGCATGGGCAGCTTACACATCTGGAAAGGCACCATCAATGCTGAAAGGTATATCCAAGTTCTAGAACAACATATGCTCCCATCCAGACGTCGTCTCTTTCAGGAAAGACCTTGCATTTTCCAACATGACAATGCCAGACCACATACTGCATCAATTACAACATCATGGCTGCGTAGAAGAAGGATCCGTGTACTGAAATGGCCAGCCTGCAGTCCAGATCTTTCACCCATAGAAAACATTTGGCGCATCATAAAGAGGAAGATGCGACAAAGAAGACCTAAGACAGTTGAGCAACTAGAAGCCTGTATTAGACAAGAATGGGACAACATTCCTATTCCTAAACTTGAGCAACTTGTCTCCTCAGTCCCCAGACATTTGCAGACTGTTATAAAAAGAAGAGGGGATGCCACACAGTGGTAAACATGGCCTTGTCCCAACTTTTTTGAGATGTGTTGATGCCATGAAATGTAAAATCAACTTATTTTTCCCTTAAAATGATACATTTTCTCAGTTTAAACATTTGATATGTCATCTATGTTGTATTCTGAATAAAATATTGAAATTTGAAACTTCCACATCATTGCATTCTGTTTTTATTCACAATTTGTACAGTGTCCCAACTTTTTTGGAATCGGGTTTGTAGTTGTAGAGATACTTAGAGTCTTTTAGATTAAGAATATCTAAAGTGGACTATCAAAATAAAGTGTTACCAGTTAAATTAATGATAAAATAATTTACTATGTGACATTGGTGGATATGGCAATCCCTGTGTTTAGTTCCTGTTTACTTTGTTTCCTTGGTTTCTAATGACTGCATTTATAAGTCCTCCTTGGAAGTTCGTATTTATGAGTTGAGAAGTACTACACTCAGATTACTTTGGTCAAAGCAAAATTACAATGTTCCTTTCCTACAAGATATTTTCTCAATAACACGCCCATAAATCAGAAAGTCATAATTATAACATGGTGTTCATGTCTGTACAACTTTTAAATGTCATCTTTCGCACACGACCTGAAAAGTGAAGCCAAAACATTTTGATTGCCATCTGGTGGCTGGCTGCAATATAGGCCATAAACCACACTGCATGTAAACGAATGAGATGTGAGCCAAACTAAATAATCAAATAACACTTCAAATAATTTTTTCCCAAATATGGTTTCCATCATTTTAGGTATTTCTTATCACGCTATGTTCAAGTGTTTTTCTAATAAATAAATAATAAATAATTTTAGGTATTTCTTATCACGCTATGTTCAAGTGTCGTTTTTCTAATAAGTTTGTTTTTAGCTAGTTATTTGATGCTCATGGTGTGCGCATAAAAAGTTTAACATGTTTAAAAACGCATAAAAACTGTGTCATGTAAATGCTCCCTAATACAGCATTGGTTTGCATGCTCTTTGAACTCCTGTGTGTATTAGTTGTAAATGATTATGTTTGCTGCTAATAAATCCTTGCCTCACCTCTTCCTTGCTCCTGCAACCGAATGCCTGACAGAAAATCCTTTAACAATAATATTTTCATTTCTACATTATAAGGCTGTTCATCAAATATAACTACTGTCAAAATATTATTATGCCAGTACCTGTTGCATTTGTTACTGCGGGTAACATGGATTAAAATGCAAAAAATAAAATGAGGTTTTCTTGTAAGATGTTTTGGCATAGCTGGCCTATGTGCTAGATAAAGTGGGCCACCTTTAACCCTCAGTAATTCTACTCAAATATATGAAATAAATTGACAGTAACTGATTATTTTATAACTGACATGTATAATTGGGTGTGATTGACTGGTCATTTGTCCAGGGTGTTTCCCAGGCACTGGGATTGGGTCCAGGATCCCTGCAATTCTGCTGAGGAGAAGTAATTTGGGGCATGAATGCATAAATGGCTTTTTTTTAAATGAAAACAGCAGTGTTCAAGTGTGCAGTCAGGAATTTCAAGTACACTGCAAACAGTGTTTTAAGAAAATGTTGACAGAATAAAAAGCTTTAAAATGGTTCAAATTAAAGGTTAGTTGTTCCAGTTTTTTTTTGTTGTTGTTAGCCTATTTGTTGTTGCATGTGTTATATTCACATTTTTAATGTGCTGAAGAGTCAGTTTTCATCACTATTCTGTTATGCTAATGCAAATGTAATGTTCAATCAGTTGTTTCATAACAACCAGTTATATGAATTTTATATATATATGAAGTATTTGAGTATCTATATGACGTATAATACCTGTTCAGTAAATAATTTAAGCTTAAATTAGGCTAAAAATTATTATTATTATTTTAAAAATTAAAAAGAAAAACTAATGCATAAAGAATGAATCATTAGTAAATGATGACAGAATTGAAAAAAAAAAAATCATGATCTATCCCTTTAAATATACACATACTTTTGATAAGGTCTTGGGGCCTTCACGGACCAGATATATGAAACAAATCTGAATTTATTCACATCCTAAGGGCCAGTGACTCATCTGGGCCATTAGTTAGCTGGCACACATCTTCAAAAATAATATTATACCCCTGAAAACTCTAATGAGAGAGACATCATACCTTCATTCCATATTTATACATATGGATCTTGCGGTCTTTGATGGGCTTTTTGTATTATGTTCTGTGGCTGTACACTGTCAGAAACAATATTGACAACAATGTCTGTGGAGGTCATCTCATCATACTCAGGTATTGCTTTCATGCTAATGTTTTATAAAAGGTATAAATCAAAAGCTGATAACAAGCCAAATCAAGATTAGGAAAAATCAGATTACTGATTCTACTAAATATCTTTACTAACAGTGAGCACAGGCTTTTTTTATATTTCAAAGGGGATGAATTAAAACTGACGTGAGAAGCTCACAGCTGTTTGGCAGTTTGCAGTGGGTTGATACTTAATAGTCTTTCCTGCTCTCTCTCAGTACTAATTTTGAACACTAATCCCTGGTCAGATAACTCCCCAGCACCTGTCACTATTAGTTAGATCAGACTTGCACAGGGAAAATGTATCACGGCTCAACTTGCCACTTTAAAATAATGGATCAATGGTTAGATCAAGCTTTGCATATATGTGCACTTTGTTGCATACAAATTGCTTTCTCAATATGAAAAGTATCAGTTGATGTGATTCTAATAACAAACAATAAAACTTACCAAGATTTATGATATCCCTCATGTACATCCGGCAAACAGTTTTCATTAGGCTGTAAAAACAGCAGCAGGGCATATAAATTAAATACCTATACAAGCACAACAAATAAATGAAACAATTAATAGTTAAACATGCTAAATTAATTTTGTAATACATCTGCAGGAAAATGTTAAACATGATGTGCTGGTCTAAGTTGTTTTTCCACCATGGACTCCCATGGAAACACAGCAATTATTGTTTAAACATTACATAGGCTATAACCTATCACAAAAATAGTACTGGGTTTTCCTTCATGATGATAAATAGTTTCCAAATGTTATGTTTCATAATAACAGGCTTTATTTGCTTAAGGCACTCACTTGAGTGAGGATGTATTTTCCGAATCCCTATTTCCACAAAGAGCCCTTATATAATAAAGCACACTTCTCACAGACTTCAGTGAACAGAAAGAGGCGTGGCATAAGCGACTCAAACTTTAAAAACAGGCGAACTGACTAAATGTATCCACATCTTCGAATTAGAGGTACTGCATTCGTTCTTAATCATTTGATTGTTTATTAATTTAATGATTTCGCTTTGAACACTGTGTTTAAAACTCTGTAGTGGAAGAGGTCATATCAAGTCTCGCGATATACACATAAAATCGCGAAACTTTGTTGCTCCGGTCGCAAATTGGAAGTTGAACTTGCCTACAGGTCTTGTTTCTTACTTTATCCTTTATTGTTTATTAAGAATGACTATGTGTGATTTAAAAATGAGAGCTAGTAACACTGCATGCTTGTCGCCTGTTGTGGTGAACTTTCTAAAGGAGTGTCATTGAGAAAGACTCGCAGTTTCTGCAGTAGTTCTGTGTCTATTTTCAGAATCTTATACGCTTGTTGTTTGATGTGAATCCGGTTGCGCGGATACATATATACTGAACTGTTTATAATCTCGACGGGACGTGCATACATCTTAATGCATGCATTTGTTTGCATGCATTGCAAGTGAGTTTACTTATGCATCCCGTATTAGAAACTCAGTGGACTGCATTAAATGCGTAAAATCTAAACCACCAAGGCGTGGCTAAGCCATTACATCTCTTATGAGACAGCCAAGATGAGTCATTTGTACAGCAGCCTACAGTTTTACACCAGCCAGGCATGCACTTCGTCTTCTTAAGCATGCAGTTATTTCAATCTTGGTAGAAATTGAGTTATAAGTGGGGAAAAAAAAGGTTAAGTAATTTATGTATGCACTGGATTGTAATAATATCAAAGTGTCAGTGCAAAATAAAAATGCACCAATTTGCTTGGCAGCCCTATTTATTTTAATAACTGTAACTATTTGTTGAACAGGATCGCAGAACCATGCCTGAACAGAGCGGTAAGGTCCAGACGGTGCTGGGTCTGATAGAGCCCGATCAACTGGGCCGCACCATGACCCACGAACACCTTACGATGACGTTTGAGTGCAGCCATGTTCCCCCAGCACCTGGAGACGAGGGTCTTGCTGCAGCTCCCATTGAGATGAAGCATCTTCACTGGTTGCAGCAGAATCCGTACAGCCACCATGAGAACCTGCTGCTGAATCAAGAGATCGAGGCGGTGAAGGAAGAGCTGCTGTGTTACCGTAAAGCAGGAGGAGGATCAATAGTGGAGAACACCACCATGGGCATCACCCGAAATCTGCCCGTTCTGCAGCAGCTGGCTAAAGAGACGGGTGTGCATATCATAGCTGGAGCAGGGTACTATGTGGATGTTACCCACTCTGATGAGACAAGAAAGATGACCGTTGAGAAGGTTTGTGTGTGTGTGTGTGGTCTAGTAACTACACTGTCAGTCAAAAGTTTTGTTTTTTTTTTTGAAAAAAGTCTTGGGTGCTTACTAGGGCTGCGTATATTTGATGAAAAATACAGTAAAACAGAAATATTGTGAAATATTATTACAATTTAAGAGAACTGTTTTCTGTTTTAATATATTTTAAAATGTAATTTATTCCTGTGATGGCAAATTTGAATATTCAGCAGCAGCCATTACTTTAGTCCTCAAATGATTAGCATTTATCGAAACAAAAATCTTTTGAAACATTTTAAATATTTTTTACTGGCACTTTCGATCAATTTAATGCATTATTGTTTCTTTTGTCTTACCCCAAACTTTGGAATAGTAGTTTTTCTTGGTTTCTACAAACATATTAAGTAGCTGTAACTGTTTTTAACATTTGTAATAATAAGAAATGTTTTTTGAGCACCAAATCAGTATATTAGAATGATTTCTGAAGGATCATATGACACTGAAGACTGGAGTAATGATGTTGAAAATTCAGCTTTGCCATCACAGGAATACATTACATGTTAAAATATATTAAAATATAAAACAGTGATGTTAAATTCTAATAATATTTTAACAATATTACTGTTTTTTTCTGTAGTTTTTATGAAATGAATGCAGCCTTTGTGAACTTCAGAGACTGACCTTCAGAATCATTAAAAAACAAACAAACAAAATCTTAATTTTTTTTTTTTTTTTACCAGTAGTGTACATTGTAAAATTGTTGATGAAACATGGAAATGATTTGTTCCCATTTCTCAAATGTCTCATCTTTTTTTCCTCAAGCTAACTGATATCATTGTCAATGAGGTGCTCCATGGCGCAGACGGTACAGATATCCGCTGTGGTGTGATTGGAGAGATCGGTACTAGCTGGCCAATCACAGAGAGTGAGAAGAAGGTTCTGCGAGCCACGGCTCACGCTCAGAAGCAGCTCGGCTGCCCGGTTATCATCCACCCCGGAAGGAACAAAGCTGCTCCTGGGGAGGCCATCCGCATTCTGCAAGAAGCAGGTGGAGATATCTCCAAAACAGTCATGTCTCATCTTGACAGGTAAGGAGAAATGGGAAAACACCTGAATAATGCATTCTAACATGTTTTGTTCATCATGATAATCCTGAATGTTCACATATTTCATGTATTCTGAAGCCTAAAGACAAGAAGTAAAAAGCTAAATACAGGCTATAAACAAACTACACTATGGTCATGTGACTTCAGTGTCACCTACACTAAGCTTCCAACAACTCTTTCAGTCTTTATTCAAAAAACATTGTATCTGAAAACGCACTCAGCACTCTATTGTGTGTCTCCCTTTTAGGAGCATATATGAGCCGCGAGAATTGCTGGAGTTTGCAAAGATGGGGAGCTACCTTGAATATGATCTCTTTGGCACAGAGGTGCTGAATTACCAGTTCAACCTTAATGTTGACATGCCCAATGACAGCCAGAGAGTTCAGACGTAAGTATCTGCGTCCAGCAAGCGCAGCAGCCATTAAATTACAGTAAATGAGTCAGAAACATCTGCCTCTGTTTCTGGTAATCAGTAAATGATTATATGCTATGAACATGCCAATTTGATTAATGCAGATATTTAACAAGTCGTTCCACTTTATATTAAGTCGTCAACAGATCATTGAGAGTAATTTTGTCTTGTTCCACTAGCTTGGCTTTCCTGATCAGGGAGGGTTATGAAGACAGACTTCTCATCGCCCATGATATCCACACCAAGCACCGACTGACCAAGTACGGCGGTCATGGCTTCTCCCACATCCTGAAGAATATTGTTCCCAAAATGCTGTCTCGAGGTATCACTCAGAACCAGGTGGACAAAATACTGATAGAGAATCCTAAACAATGGCTGACATTTAAATAAACCAACTGCCTTAAAAAATCGATTTTTTCCCCCTCAAGTTAACATACCAAAAATTGATTTCTAATTTTTATTGTTAGGAACATTGTTGTACTGTTGATTTTGGTGCTAAAATCCTAACTTTGGTGAACGTTAATTCACGCACACTCTTAAAAATAAAGGTTTCAGAAGAGGGTTTTTATAGCAACGCAATAGAAGAGCCATTTTGGGTTCCTCAAAGAACCTTTCTGTGAACAGTTCTTAAAAGAACCATTATTTTCTTAGTTTTCTATTTGGTTAAATGTTAAACCATTCATGCCAAGAAAAAATTATAAACTTTTAAGAGTGTTAGATGGCACAGTTGGGACTCATAGATCACAGGTTAAGGTTAACACTAACTAGACTCCTCTTTAATGTTTTTTTTTTTTCCCCAGTCATTGGGGTCAAATATTCAAATCAAATATTCATCAGTCTCTCACCAAAAAAGTGGGTAAAATAAAACCATGGCTGTGTGTCATGGAAAATATGTGCTTTTTACTTAAATTGGATGATATTACAAAGAAAATATTAATTAGACTAATAATTCAACTCACAATTAAGCCATAGATAATGGAAAAAAAGTGTAACAGTACTAGTGTATTCAAAGGTCTGATGAAATATCCTGACTACATTACTTATTAATTAGCCCATGGATTTTATTTTTTTTAATCTGTCACATATTGTAACAGTTTGCAAAATTAGCTTTCTTATATTGTGTAGCTGCAAACATCTCAACCAATTAATGGCAATATAATGCTGAGCATACAGTTGCTCCTTTACAACAATTGACTGTTAGTACTAAGGTGATTGAATGTGACCATATGCCTAAAAGTAAGACTGCTTGTACATGTTCACTTTGGCAAGCCTGATGTTTCACAGCACATCTGATAATTTGAAGGCATGCGTTCTGACAGGTCATTGGGTAGGACAGAGAGATGAGTTTCTCTGGAGCAGGTGGCCGCTCACAGTGACTCCTCTAGTAAAATAATGACAATGTCAGGTGCTCTGTTCCTGTGTAACATCAAGGTAATGTAAAAAAATAAATAAATAAATAAAAATAAAAAAAAACACGAAGAGTCATCCATAAGTTACTTATAAGAAGATGGCGTGTTAATTAAACTTTCCCATTTCCTTTCATTTATATATATATAGTTTTTTTTTTTTTTTTTGCTCCAGCATGAAAAACTGATTTAGTTCTTTAATGTATAGATATAGGTAAGGACTACCATTTTACAGTCGTATATTTTTTTAGTGCTTTTAAATGAATAGCAAAATATTATAAATGGTGACATTACTTGAAGTAATCAAGTCAAGGATATTTCATAGTTGCATTTGCTGATTGCTGTTCTGTTGTAGAGCTTTTAGTTTTATAGCAAATTTATACGCACGTGCAAATCATACAATATATTTTATTCACAATTTTTTGAATACACTGCACATACCAGACAGTGATAATATTTTTAAATGAAGACATTTATATAAAACGGTACAGAATTGTGGCTTGAAAGTGACATTTTGTGTATGAAGAATGAGAAATTATTAATGAAATGTCATCTCAGCTATATTGCCGGGCTAATGGTGGGTTCTCTGTAACAGCCTCTTCTGATCAGCCATGTGTCAGTGTAAGGTAGGCACATATGAAATGGAATGATGTTAAATGATTTTCTGCTTTCACAGTCAGTTAATCTCTCAATAAATATACTACAATCATCAGTGTTACACTGTAAGAATTTTTTTCTAAATCACAGTGATTTTTCTAAAAACTAATTTGTGTGTTGAGGATGTGTTCACATGTTTCGAGATGTATGATCATTCAGTAATTCTACAGGACGCTTGGTTGTTTTTGTCCTTCGCTCTGACGTGGATGAGTTGTCACAAGCTTGAGGGTTAACTTTTTTGTGACCTCACTCTGATTACGTTGTGACGTCAAAATGAGGTACATCTGAAAGTGCAGTCCATGCCACAGCCGTTAATCAGCGTAGACCATGAAGCCTGAAAACGTGCTGTATTTGTTGTTGTTTCCCCCATGCGCTTTGCCTCCATCTAGTTTAATGTAGATCTCATCTCCAGGCTCCAGGTGTAAAATCACACTATTGCTGGCATAGTCATAGTTCTGGTCTGCATCCTGCGCTATTGCACTTGCACGCACCTGCAAGAAAAAGAACTCATGTTAGATACATGACTCCATATTAATTACAACAACTTAAAACAAAATTGTCCCTATGGAAATTAGCATTATTTTCTGAAGACAAGACAAGGTTTTTTTTTTTTTTTTCATTTGAAGTGGTCATGTTTTTAAAACAAAATATTTCTGATTTCTTAAATGCTATTGTCCTAAAGAGGACATGCCGGCCTTTTCCTGCAATATCAGAATATTATAATATCTGATAGAACTTGTAATAATGTAATTATAATACTATAAAATATTGAATATAAATTATAATATTCTAATTTTATAATAATGTGTAATATTCTTATAATATTAAGCAATATGTCTAGTTGTGCATAAAAAAAAACTAACCTTTTTTTAAATATTTTTTCAAATAAATACTTTGGTAACACTTTATTTTAGGGTCTCTTATAGTTACTTATTAGCATGCATATTACTAGAATATTAGCCATTTATTAGTACTAATTAAGCACATATTAATGCCTTATTCTACATGACCTTATTCTACATCCCTAATCCTACCCAATACCTAAACTTAACAACTACCTTACTAATTATTAATAAGCAGCAAATTAGGAATTTATTCAGGGAAAAGTCGTAGTTAATAGTGAATAAGTGTTCCCTATTCTAAAGTGTTACTAACACTTTATATACAAGTACTGATCTTTAGAAAACGTTAAAAGAAACATTTTTAATTGATATTGAATAAATATAAATTATATTCTAATTTTATTGAAATGTGTTATATTCCTATCATATTAATCAATACTTCTAGTTGTGCATAAAAAACATTAACCTTTTTTTTTAATATTTTTCAAATAAACACTTTATATACAAGTACTGATCATTAGACAATATTTAAAGAAACGTTTTAATTTTTTTCTTATTTTAGAAATATTTGAGAAAAAAAATCTTATGCATCAGTTGATGCATAGATTGATTCGTTGATTGATGAATAAATAAATCAATTGTGACTGGATTTACCTGGTTATTCTTGCACAGATCAGCCCACATGCTGGTCCCGTCACCACCTCTCATTAATACGTGATACACGAAAAAGTAGATCCCTGGGATGGAGCAGGTGAATTTACCGCTCGAGGGGTCATAGTGATTGCCCAAGTTAGTGACCACATCATCAAACTTCAGCACCTCGTAACCCTCGTGTTGCTTCTTGAGTCCCGCATAGAAGGCGATTTTGGGAACGGTGCTGTACGTCGCCGCGCTTATGACACCGGTGACTCCGGGCGAACCGGGTAATCCTGGAGGCCCCGGTTCTCCTATGACCCCGGGGGGACCTGGAGGTCCGGGCGGACCCGGCTGACCCCTCGGACCGATCCGTCCTGAGCGCCCTGCCTCTCCTTTCGGACCGCGAATGAAAGTTGGAGGGGACTGAACCAAGCGGTTGTCTGTCGGTGCAGATGATGGAGACTTGGTTCCGTACGGATCGCACACCATGCGGCACGCGCCGAGCATCTCGTAGCGCGGGTCGGATCCTGCCGCGCTGACCAGCACCGGGATGAGAATGACCAGCACCAGCACCATGACAACACCCAGCACGCCCGTGGCGATCACCCGCGTTCTGACTACCAGTCTCGACAGCACCGGGCGCGCCTCGCGCTGCGATTTACGCGCAATCTTGCTCGGCGCAGAAGAGACGCCAAAAACAAAAATTAAACTTCCCTGCAGCTCCGGACAAAGTCAATTAACTTTGTAGTGAAGACGTTATATCATTCCCTGAACTGTTGCAAACGTCACCTGAAGGAAGTTTTTGTTTGTTTATTATGAAAACGAAGTTAAAGACTGGAACCACAAACAGAAATGTGTGAGAGATGCATTACAGCCCTGCTTTCTCACCTGAGGTGGGTGGTGAGTGGGTATGTCGTGAGAAAGACAGAGAGAGAGAGAGTGCGTGCGCACGTGAGCTGTATCTTTAGAAAGATGCAAAGACACAGATTGATCCAAAGTGGCCCCATATCAAAAAGTGACTAAATTTTTGTTGGCTTATTTTAAAGCTAATTAAGAGATTAATGGTGAACTGGGTATTTTTCTTAAATAGTTTCTTTACAACAATAATTTGTGTCTCGGCATCATTTTATTCAGGATGCATTAAACTTATCAAAGTCACTGTTAAAAAAATACAATATTAAAAATATTTCTATATTATATAAATGTTCTTTTGAGCTTTGTATTACTTAGAGAATCCCCCACCCCCAAATAATGTATAACTGTTGTCATAACAATAAGCAGTAGCTTTTTTTCAACACTGAAAATAAGAAATGTTTCTTTAGCACCAAATAAGCATATTATGATTTCTGAAGGATCATGTGACACTGAAGTAATGGCAGCTGAAAATTCAGTTTTTCGATCACATGAATAAATTACATTTTAAAATATATTCAAATAGAAAACAAATATTTTAAATTGTAATAATAGTTCACAATATTAGTGTTTTACTCTATTTTAGATCAAATAAATGCAGCAATGATGAGTAGGTTATAAGAGCATACGCAAAAAGTGTAAACGCTGATGCCCAAGAAAAGCAACACACTACATTAAGAGCTGGTCACACTTTATTTTAAGGTCCAATTCTCGCTATTATTAAACCATTAACTACGACTTTTGCCTCAATAAACTCCTAATTTGCTGCTTATAATAGTTAGTAAGCAAGTTGTTAAGATTAAATATTGGATAGAATTAGGGATGTAGAATATGGTCATACAGAATATGTGTGTTACTAATAAACAGACAATATGTTAATAATGGGCATGCTAATAAGCAAATAGTTAATAGTGAGAATTGCTTGCTATACTAAAGTGTTACCTAAGAGCCAAAACTGTCATCGGTGTAAATTGTTATTCTGCTCATCTTACAGTAATAAAGAGTCTCCTAGAAGTCTCTCTTTACCCATAAATCAGCTAGAGAAATATAATCAATTGCACCAGTTCAGAGTGATAAAGCACCTCAAAAAGTTCCACACATTGTCATCTTAGACACTAATATCAATGACTCAAAATTAAGTTATCAGCACCTCATCAAACTGAAGGACATCAGTGTGGCTATTTGCATATTCAGTCGCTAAATTAAAGGGATAGTTCACCCAAAAATGAAAATTCTGTCATCGTTTACTCATCCTTCACATGTTCCAAACCTGTATGAGTTTCTTATATTGAACGCAAAAGAGGATATTTTGAAGAATGTTGATAACCAAACACTTGGCAGTTGCCATTGACTTTCATAGTATTTTTTTTTTCTTTTCCATATTATTAAAGTCAATGGCTACCTTCATCTGTAAGGTTACCAACATTCTTCAAAATATCTTCTTTTTTCTGAACAGAAAACAGACATTCATACAGATTTGGAACAAACTGAGGGTGAGTAAATGATGACAGAATTTAAGACTGTGTTTAAAGAACTAGTCTGACCAACTAGCAGTTAGTCAAGGGGTAATCAGTCTTACTTTTCGGATTCAATTAGACCAATCTATATTTTATGTAACTCACTTAAAAAGATTAAAACCAATTTAAATGATTATCTTGAAAGACTAGTTTATGCAACTGTCCACAGGTATTTGTGAATGAGAGAGAGGTCTTCTGCTTAATGAAGACTATTACACTGCAATAACACCCCTCCATGACGAAGCACTAGCCTGTGAAATTTCTAAGGGTGAACAGCATGATCTTCATTCTATCACCTTAACTTTTATCTAGAGCATTTATGTTATAAAGAGCATAGATGGAGACCATGATATTCACCAAATGTGTTCTCACACGTGCCATATCTCATATAAAGAAGCATCATGCATTTGCATAAGAAGCTCACTGCTTCAGTCACACCTCCTGCACTGTATGTACACAGACAGACACAGATGCACCAGTGCACACACCCTCTCTGAGTCAATGAGCACTTGTGTCCTGTCTTGTCCTCTCCAGCTGGCTCTCTCAGTGGCTTACTCAGCGTGATTGGACCGTTACTGATAATCCTGAGTCACATGCCATCTTCATGTGCACAGCAGTGCTCCAACAGACAAAAAACATGAAAACTTTTTTCCCCCATAATATGTTTTGCAATACAATTGTGTAATATATCTAAATGCATAGGACAAAATAAAGCAGCTGTTCAGTAAACAATGCTCTAACATCTTTGCATGAAAATGAACAAATGAAAATGAAAAGATTGCAAAAGATTATGCAATTGTTTGGTCAGTGAAAAGCAGACAGGTATAATGCGGAGCTCTCTATGTTTCTAACATCTGGGCGGTTGAGCACTTCTACTTCTTGAACCACAATCAAGCTTTTTTTGAGCTAAAAAAAGTTATTGGCAAGACTAAGGTGGCTGTGGCAAGGAAAAAATTCCACAAAATGGTTGGTATTGGATAGTCTCGCATAGCCAGACCTTTGACTGACGGCACAAAGTATGGTCTCTATACACTGTAAAATGATTTAGCCAAGTTTTAAGTAAAACAAAGATTATTGGAGTATGTTTAGTACTATTTCAGTCTTTCTACTTTAAAATTTTATGTTTAATTCAATGTGTTAATTGTCATTTCTTTATAATTAGTTACTAGCAATTTCTAAATGGAAATACCCAAAAAAGTATAACAATCTACAAGAAAATAAACTGATACTAGATTGCACTTGATTTCAAGGAAGTAACAGACCAGTAAGGTCCAGGTGATGGCATGAATTCAAGAACAATAATCAGTTCTTATATAAGGTAAATGACATAGACTTGGAATATAGTGCAATAGTGATTACATGGAAAGAACTTTTGAGTGCCATGAAAAAAGAAAAATCACACGGGTTTATGCCTGTAAATGGGGCGTATTACTATGCAGATGCTTTTTTTCCACCATCATGTTTCCAAATGACCTCAAACAACGTGCTTCACAAGCCATGGTCTCTGTCTCTTCTTGCACTGTGACTAATAGTTTCTATTGTGGTCTTTGTTAAGTTTGTCACTCGGCAGGTCTGTGGCACCAGGCCTGAGCCAGAATGGAGAGAGCAGATGAACAGAAAGGAAGAGTAGGTGCAACCACACCATCACCCCCTCAAAGCATGGCCTCTTACTGCGCTGCCACTCACTCCTGCCGAGGGATGATTAACTATACTTATGTAAGCAGCCCATTCTTGACTTACTTTAGAACATTAACACACCCTATGCAAGCATCATTACGGATTCTTCAACTGATAGTTTGTAACCACTGGACACAATGTTTACATGGCAAAGATGTATTAAAAATGGAATTCTCATTTGCATTTTTGAAAAGTTTAGCATACAGACAACAACATTGTCAAAATGATCCCCACTCGATCCATGGAAATTAATAAATGCTGTATTATGCATGCCAGACCAGTAACTGGCAATGTCATGTTGTAAAGAAACACAACACCGTTTTCACAAATTCTCTTTTTTGTAGTTTACACTGAGATGATAATGGTGTACTTTGCACATGCACCAACGTGCACTTTGAAACCTGTTTTCAGAAGGTTGACCCACTGTTGTCACATGAACTATTTTAATGATGTCCTTACTACGTTTATGGGTCTGGGAACATTTCAGTTGTATTTCTCTCTATGCAGGGTCAGAAAGCTCTCGGATCAAAAATATCTTAATTTGCACATCCCATAAATGCTTAATCAGATTGCAATCTGGGTAATTTGGAGAATATGGCAAAACCTTGAACTTGTCATGTTCCTCAAACCATTCCTGAACAATTTTTGCAGTGTGGCAGGGTGTATTGCACTGCTGATAGAGGCCACTGCCATCAGGGAACACCCTTGCCATGAAGGGGAATACATGGTCTGCAACAATCGGTTGGTGGTACAGTACGTGTCAAAGTAACATCCACATGAATGCCAGGACCATTTTTCCCACTTCCAGCACATGAAATTCAAGAACTGACTTCACTTGCTGCCTAATGTACACCACTTAAAGTGCTAATCAGTTCACCTTTCAGCGTTTTTAATGTTGTGTGTGATCAATGTGTAATCAGATATTCAAAATAAAACATTACAAACAATTTAATTAAAACAAAGTCTCGAAATTGAAATGTATTTTTATTGAGTAGTGCACATTTCCAGAATCATTTTGTGTACCTGAAGACATTGCGGGACCACTGGTTGTACCACAGTTTGAGAATCACTATTCTAGGGGAAAAACTTCTTTGAGTTTCCACCAACATGAGGGTAAAGAGGGTGAAGTAACTGGCAGAAGAACTCAAATGGACTGATTTTAATAATAACTCATTTTATGTTTCACAGAAAAAGTCTTATACGCTTAGTTGCATTAAACCTCATTTGCACTGTTGCTTTGTAAAGCATTTGAAAGGGCTTAATGATTATTCCCTCCATCTTTTAATTACACCTGAAACTGAAGCAAACATCTGAGTTTGTTGACAGAGACATATGGGCTGCAGAGAGTGTTTCGGCACAATTGACGAATCTTTGAGTGCACCAATTTTGATCAATAGATCTAGTCTAGTATTGATCAGTTACTCTCCCGAGACAGCAGGAAGGCAAAGTATTGGATAACATTGATAAGAAAGAGATTTATCACTATCACCATGGCAACTCTGATCATTTTCAATTTCATTAGCATTTTTTAGCATCTACATATTTATCCATCCACGTTCTTTCACAAATGGGCATGTTACTTAAGACCAAACTTTGGTGAACTGTGAAATACCGTGGCCTCCTATGTATTTGTGCAGTTTGGGATACTTAAATCACATGTAAAAATCTTAAGTGTCCAGTTCCGATTACTATTCTGAATGGATCAGGATTTTTGTTCTGAAATAAGCCACTTTTGAAATCAATAAAACTAATTTTGATTGAGGAGCTTCTCATTCTAAGATACCTTTCAGATGCAGCACAAACAGATTAAGTTGTCATTATCAACAGCTTGTTCCAAGATGCAGTCAGCGTTGTATCTATAGCCACTGGAGTTGTTTGTGCTTATGTAATGGGTGAACATGCTCAGAGACCCTACTGGGTGTTAGCTGCTCAGGGCTGGCACACGTTCACACCATGTCTCTCTCCTTCTGCTGTCCGTGACAGAGGGGAAGCATTACTAATCTGCCACAAACAGAGCAACAGAGGCTCTCAGAGATGAAGGCCAGAGGAGATATAGAAAAACATGTATGGAGACAGAGCGAGAGAATGAGAGAGAAAACAAACTAGCATATAAATGAGCATGTAAAGCCACTTTTGTTCTGCTGTGACAATGAGTGGGTCTTCTCCCTACTATTGTGCCTTGCATGGCTGAAATTTCCATGACAAAGTCTAATCCCAAGCTTTGACTAAATCGCAATGCGGTACAAATTTATTTGCGTCCAGGACCTGAAATAAATTCTGGAAATCAATCCATGTTATTCATGAGATTTCAAAATTCATGTGGGGCGTCATTCGGCGCACAGCCGTCCTGATATTTAGGCAGTGAAGATCAATGGGAAACTTATGAGAAGCTTGCCTCAAATTGCAATGTGAGTTTGAAAAGGAAAAATACTCAAATGTTAAGCTGAGGTGCCAGTTTTGAAACCCACTGAACAATAGAGCTACTGATTGCCATTTTGCTTTTCGTGACTGCATATTGGAGGGTTTGTTCTCATTATGGCAAGAGCCTGACTAAATGCATGTCTTAATTGTAATGTTTAAAGGAATCACGCTGAGAATGGGAATGAAAGCAAAGAGAGTGACTAAAAGGTGAGAAAGCATGAACGATGGTGGTTGAGACAGTGTCTGGAATATAAAACAAAATCTTTGAAGTGTTTTTACATTGTTCCACTGGTTTGAAATGATAGTGGTTAGACATATTTGCAACTGTGCACATAAGTGCTTCACATTTCCACTCTAATACAATTTAGTACGGAATGAAAAATAGAGCATATGATGCGTTTGTGTTTGTAAAGACTGATACATATTTCAATACACACATTTATTGTAATGTGAAATAGGCTTGTGGCAGGGACCCCTTAGAGGGGAGAACAAGGACCCTTTCATAATAATTATAACAGTGATTAAGCATATGCTTGCTACAGTTTTTTACTCTTAGATCCATTTTAATTTTTCTGGACTTCATTTTAGTTAAATTAATGTCAGAATCAGAATCAGAATCAGAATGAGCTTTATTGCCAGGTATGTTTACACATACAAGGAATTTGTTTTCATGACAGAAGCTACCGCAGCGCAACAGAATGACAGTGACAGAACAAAAAACACAGATAATAAAAAGAAGAATTAAAAAGAACAAGTAAATAAGGAATAACAATATACAAATTGACAATTGTATGAACAGGTATATAACAGTAAACAGTTTTGTATGTACAGGTATATTATGTGCAAATTGAAATGTAGACTAAGTATGTGTGTTAGATAAATAAGTGTATAAATAGTGTGTGTTATTATTGTCAAGTGTTCATGAGATGAATTGCCTGAGGGAAGAAACTGTTCCTGTGCCTGGCCGTTCTGGTGCTCAGAGCTCTGTAGTGTCGACCAGATGGCAACGGTTCATAGAGGGAGTGTGCTGGATGTGAGGGGTTCAGAGTGATTTTGCCAGCCCTTTTGCTCACTCTGGATAAGTACAGTTCTTGGAGACTGGGGAGGGTTGCACCAATGATTCGCTCAGCAGTCCGGACTACGCTCTGTAGTCTTCTGAGGTCAGATTTGGTAGCTGAGCTGAACCAGACAGTTATTGAAGTGCAGAGGATGGATTCAATGATGGCGGAATAGAACTGTTTCAGCAGCTCCTGTGGCAGGTTGAACTTCCTCAGCTGTCGAAGGAAGTACAGCCTCTGCTGGGCCTTTTTCACAATGGAGTCTATGTGAATGTCCCACTTCAGGTCCTGAGAGATGGTGGTGCCCAGGAACCTGAATGTCTCCACTGCAGTCACAGTGCTGTTCATGATGGTGAGTGGGGGGAGTGCAGGGGGGTTTCTCCTGAAGTCCACGATTATCTCCACTGTTTTGAGCGTGTTCAGCTCCAGGTTGTTAAGACTGCACCAGACAGCCAGCTCCTTAACCTCCTGTCTGTAAGCAGACTCGTCACCGTCCTGAATGATGCCGATTAGTGTGGTGTTGTCTGCAAACTTCAGGAGCTTGACAGAGGGGTCTTTAGGTGTGCAGTCGTTGGTGTACAGGGAGAAGAGCAGTGGGGAGAGGACGCAACCCTGGGGGGCGCCAGTGCTGATGGTGCGGGTGCTGGATGAGAATTTGCCTAGCCTCACTAGCTGCTGCCTGTCTGTCAGGAAGCTGTTGATCCATTGACAGACGGAGGTGGGTACAGAGAGCTGAGTTAGTTTGGGCAGAAGGCGGTTTGGAATGATAGTGTTAAAGGCTGAGCTGAAGTCCACAAACAGGATCCTCACATAAGCCCCTGGTCTGTCTAGATGTTGCAGAACATAATGCAGTCCCATGTTGACTGCATCGTCCACAGACCTGTTTGCTCTGTAGGCAAACTTAAGAGGATCCAGCGAGGGTCCAGTGATGTCGTTCAGGTGGGCCAGCACCAGTTTTTCTAATGACTTCATGACCACAGACGTTAGAGCCACAGGTCTGTAGTCATTTAGTCCTGTAATTTTGGATTTCTTTGGGATGGGGATGATGGTGGAGCGTTTGAAGCATGAAGGGACTTCGCACAGCTCCAGTGATCTGTTGAAGATCTGTGTGAAGATGGGGGCCAGCTGGTCAGCATAGAATTTCAGACAGGCTGGTGTCACACAATCTGGTCCTGGTCCTTTTTTCCTTTTCTGCTTCCGGAAGACCTGGCGGACCTCGTCTTCGCTGATCTGAATTGCAGGTGTGGGGGAGAGGGGGGTTGCTGGAGGTGTTAATGGTTGTGTGGAGAGGTGTTCGGGGCGGGTGTGGGGTGTTTTTTCAAACCTGCAGTAGAAATCATTCAGATTGTCTGCCTGTTGTTGATTCTCCACAGTGCTGGGGGATGGTGTTTTGTAGTTGGTTATCTCTTTCAGACCTTTCCACGCTGATGCTGAGTCGCTGGAAGAGAATTGGATCCTTATTTTTTCAGTTTATACAAGTTTATACAAGACTTTATCCCCCTTCCTGTAAGCATCTTCTTTGGTCTGACGGAGCTGTCTGAGTTTTGCAGTGAACCATGGTTTGTCATTGTTGTAGGTTAAATGAGTCCTGGTAGGGATGCACAAATCCTCACAGAAACTGATATATGAAGTGACAGTCTCTGTGAGATCGTCCAGATCGTTTGCAGCAGCCTCAAAAACACTCCAATCAGTAAGGTCAAGACAGGCTTGTAAAACCCGCTCTGTCTCATTGTTCCATCTCTTTACAGTCTTTACCACAGGTTTAACAGATTTCAGTTTCTGCCTGTAGGTTGGTATAAGATGAACCAGGCAGTGATCAGAGAGTCCTAAAGCTTCTCGTGGAACAGAGTGATATGCATCCTTTATTGTTGTGTAACAGTGATCCAGTATATTACTGTCTCTGGTGGGACATGTAACATGCTGTCTGTATTTTGGCAGTTCACGGGAGAGATTTGCTTTATTAAAGTGTGATTTGCTTTGTTAAAGTATGTCAGGATTCATTAAACTAATTGTAGTACTCAAACAGAATGTCTGTTTAAATTATATTCAAATGTCTGTTTTAATCATACATTGTATACAATTTAACAATAATGTATTACAACTTTGACAAAATAATAATAATAATAATAATTTATTACTCTTTTTAAAGAAATTCTGTGTTGGCTGCTTTAATTGTTCTGGGTTTCTGATTTAATACAAATGTATTATCAAAGACAGTGCTAATGAAATTAAGGTATAAAACATTAACAATTTAATATTTTAAAATGTAATCAAATGAAAATTGAACAATTCCTCGTATTTTTTTTTTTTGCCAAAGACAGTGCTGCACAACATAGGTTTAATGTTAAAATTAAAACATGGAAGAGAATTTGTGTGGGTATTCCTAAAAAATATAGTTTTATTATTTGTAGTAATTATAGTAGCAGTACTACTACTACTGGTAGTAATTGTAATAGTAGTATTATTAATAATAATAAGAAGAGAGAAGTACATTCTACTGAACAATACTAATATATTTTTTTATATATATACTAATATACTAATATATATATTTCTACAAAGTTAAACCGAACTTTTATTTTGACAAGCTGTCATGTATGTTAAATGACAATAGTTTTTCAAATGAAATGGTGAAATGCTGGGGAAGTGACTCAGAGCTTCTCTGGAGATTAATTTCATGTGTTCATATCCTTAAGACAGCATGTGTACAATATGTGTAGATAAAACTGCACGTCTGTGGCACCTATTGTCACATGTATGGTCAGCTTTGGTTCAGTTTTAGTGTTTCCTTGTTTTATGTTTCATTTGACCTAGTTTCCTTTGTTTCCATAGCTCCTGATTAGCTCAAACCTGTTCTCTGTTCCTTTGATTACTCCCTGCAATTGTCACACCCACTTCTGTTCTGCTATCAATATTTTTTGACTTTTTTATGACTGAATTTTGTGATTCCGTCCACTTTTTGCATTTTCTGACTTATGGAAATAATAAGACCCTAAAATTATTTTGCGGACCCCCTGGGTATGGGTCACTGACCCCACTTTGAGAACCCCTGATCTATATCAACTCTACATATCTATATACAGTAGGGTCCAGAAATGGGGTCACTTCCAAAAATGACTTAAACTGGACTGACAACGATATTGTCAGGTATTCAGGTATTCTGGTGCTATCTATTTATAGTGTCTCTGAATTCACAATATTCAGTAGCCAAGAACATTTGCTGAAATTTTGAAGGGCATTTCTATTGTGAAATCAAACAAGGCCACAGGAATTCAAGCATGAAAGGTAGGGAAGTGATGCTACTGACTTTATAGTTCGTAAGATGCATTTCCATCAATCTGATAACAAGTGGACAACACTATATTCAGATGTAAACAGGGTCTGACCACTTTTGACCACTTCCAGAAATAGTCGAAAATGCAATGGAATTACTTTCATAGTGTAGACACTCATGTGGTCAAATGCATTCAAACAGCCTCAAAAGACTGCCTTGCCACCCACTGAACTAACACATGAGCAATATGGGACGTGTTTTGGGTAAGTGTGCCTAAAGAATTAATTCAAACTTTGCTATGTTGTGCGAAAACATGCAGATTACGATCAAAATCATCCTTTTCATTCGCTACCTTTTCTCCTCACTCATAAGCAGTGTAATGGCCCCATTCATTCAATCATATTTGTGCACTGCACTCAGCACTCTCAAGTAAGTGATGAAAGAGTGTGACAAAATAAGTGGGGAGGGTCTAGACGAAATCTGAATACAAGGAGATGCATTTAAAGTGCATGTTTTAGATAAGGTAGACACGGTAACGTGCCTTGGCTGACCGCTTGTGAACATTACCATTCTTCATCAAACATAGCACCTACTCTACCTACTCTAACAGTACAGTTTAACGGAAGTAGCAATAGTGTTTTTGAACAAATCATTTGAGTGGATGATTCAATGACTTAGTTGATTCAGTTGCCACTAATTGCGTAACAATTTCTAGGAATGCACTACATTACGTTGACTGACAGTCTGGCTGTGTCTGAAATATATTACTCTCTGAATAGGTACTTCTTTTGAATAATTTATTACTTCACAACTGTAAAAAAAAATAAATAAATTAAAAAAAAAGACATTCTATATAGCCTGAACGTATTGCCATGTGAACACAGTGTCAGTTGTGTCACTTCACAGCCATTCATTCTCTCCTGTGTAAATTGTCCATTGGATGCACACTTCAGAATCTCGCCTGGAAACTTTTTTATGAAAAATGTGAATTTGGACATGCTATTCTCTTCAATTACTGTTTTTCTTTCTTTCTTTCTTTTTTGCCTACATTATAGTAGTGAAGAAGTTATAGTACTGTGATTTTAGATGTAGCAATGATGTTTGTGAATGTTTGAGTGACTGTGACTGTGTCATTTATCGCCACCTGACATAACAATTTAACCTGCAGAAAGAGTCACTAAAAAACAGAGAGGCACTACAGAACTCACAGTCAGTCTCACCACTCAGCCAATCAAATTCAATATATATACACTACCATTCAAACATCTTAGAATGTTTTTTTAATGTTTTTTAAAAAAAGTCCCTTCTGCTCACCAAGGCTCAATTTATTTGATCCAGAATACAGCAAAAACAGTAATACTGTGAAATATTACTGATTCTTTGATCAATAGAACATTCAAAAGAACAGTAGCTAAAAAAGGAAAGCTAAGTTGTTATAATATACAGTATTGTTTATATATAGTATTTCTGAAGTATTTCTTGACTGAAAAAAAAAATATTTCTAAAGTATTTCTTGACTGAAAAAAAAATGTTCAAATCAAAACAAGTTCAATGTGGTCTCATATGATTGGATGATAATGGGTTTTATTGCTTTGATAAGAAATCTATGTTGAGGACAAATGTAAACACGTTCATTAAAGAATTGTGATGTGCAAAACATTCTGGAAGCATGATTGTTTTGTGCCACATTCGTCTATGAGCGGCTGGCAGATTAGATCTCTGTCTCTGCTGTTGTTGTCACTCCCTGTTAAGACAAGCACATCAAGATCAATCAATGAGCGGCAAACAGAGGCAGCATTTAGAGGCGGTCGTCAGGTGCAAAGACAAAGGCAGCAGGCGGTACGAACAAGATGCTGCTTAATTAAAAAGCCAACTCTGCCTCACCACTGCTAATATGGGCTGACAGAGGTCAGGGACAGTATGAGAGACTGTTTAAAGTTTGGATAGACTTACTAAAGGGTATCCTCTTTTGTCATCTTGAAATATGCTTTAATTCTTCTGAGAAAATAGAGAAGACTAGATAAAATTATATCACATGCCATTGCCAATTATAGCTCTTATAACTTGGCAATGTTTCTGTGCAGCATCATGTTCACTGGTAATGTTCTACCAATGTCTCTGATGAGAAGGAAAAAAAAATTGATTTTTTTTTTTCTTCCAGAACCTAATTCACGTCTGTTATCTGGAATTATTCCTCTATGTTTATACACTACCAGTCAAAAATTTGGAATATTTACATTTTTTAAATGTTTAATGTCTCTTATGCTCATCAAGGCTGCATTAAAAATACAGTAAAAACAGTAATATTGAGAAATGTATTGCAATTATAAATAGATTTTCTCTAATTGAATATATTTCAAAATGTAATTTATTCCTGTGATGTCAAAGCTGACATTACAGTCTTCAATGTCACATGATCTTTCAGAAATCATTCTAAAATGCTTAATTTGGTGCTTGGTTATTATCAATTATTACCGGTGCTCAATTATTAATAATGGTTCTTATTATTATCAATGTTGGACAACAGTTTTGCTGCTTAATATTTTTGTGGAAGCCATTAAATTTTTTTCAGGATTCTTTAATGAATAGAAAGTTCAAAGGAACAGTGTTTTTTTTTTTTAAATGGAAATCTTTTGTAACATTATAAATGTTTTACTGACTTTACTGACACTTTTGATCAATTTAATGCATTCTTCCTAAATAAAAGTATTCATTTTTTATATTTTTCTTATATCCCAAACATTTGAATAGTAGTATATATAATAAGAAGAAATGTTTCTTAAACAACAAATCAGTTTATTAGAATTATATCTGAAAGATTATGCAACACTGAATATGGAAGTAATGCCTGCTGCCATCACAGCAATAAATGACATTAAATGTATTCAAATGGAAACAGCTTTTTAAAATGGTGATATTTCACAACATTGTTGTTTTGCTGTTTTTTTTTTTTTTTTTTTAAATAAATGCAGCCTTGGTGAGCATAAGAGACTTCTTTTAAAAACATTTTAGAAATCATAATTATTCCAAGCTTTGGTAGTGTGTAGATATATGTCTGTGTGTGGCATTGCATTTACAAAACATAAATTTTTGTGTAGAATATTGGATTAAAATGGCTGCAGAATGTCAATGTAGCAGTTAAAATCAGAGCATTTCTCACAGAGTGCTGACGAGAGACAATTAGCTTTTAAAAGTTCTGAGATATGAAGTTCTCAAAGTTCATATCATCCCATTATGTCTCTTAACTCATTAACAAAATAACACCATCAAAGAATGAAGCAGTTGGGCTTCTCAGTAGTGTGTCTTTGTGTGTGGGAGAGAGACAGAGGTGTTACAAAACAAGGCTTCAGTAAAAAAAAAAAAAAAAACATGATCCAAGTGTGATTTCTGTGATGGTGTGTCCTCTAGTGGTGAGGAGTTTGCATGAGAAACAATGTGTCTACCTCTTAAAACAGCACACCACACAAAAATATTAATTTGTATTGTATTATATATGCCATATAATCAAAGTGTTATTTACACATACAGCAATGTTGTAGCATACATTGATTCATGAATGCATTTAGAATTTCAACGGCCACAAAGCACTGAAGGGAAAAGTGCAAAATCAGGTCAATGCCCGTTATTTTCATTCTACTAATAATGCACCACACTAACATACATTATACATCATTCCGCATTGAGAAGATCTGGACGGTCAGGACTGTTTTAAAAAAATATGTCATCATTTTGTTAAAATCTTATGAGAAATCAAGTCTTGCTATTTCTACCCACTGCATGTTAAAATAGTCCTATCAAGTCCATAATGATAGTTTTATGATGTATCATCTTTAACTACAAGGTATAGAATTATCCAGTGGCAAAGGTGCAGATTAGTGTCCATCAAGGCTCAAGTGATTATTTGGCCACATTCTGACCAAACATTAAGAAGTGAAAATTGCATTTTAGCACTTTTAGTCAGTCAGTTGTGGTAGAAGGGCTGTGATTGGTCGAGTTGAACTGGGTCAAGAATACTGCTGGGTGAATTTCTGATGGAATTCCTTCAGTTTGTTGAGCATAATCTTGAGCTTGTCTGTTGGGGGAAGGATGGTCATCCTGGTGAAACAAAGAACACAAAAGAGAAATTGAGAGGAGGGAAAGGAAGTTCTATTCAGTGTCAGAATATACAGTACCTCTCAAAAGTTTGGAAACATTACGATTTTTAAATGTTTTTAATGAAGCCTCTTATGCTCACCAAGGCTGCATTTATGTGTTCAGAAACACAGTGAATGGGGAATGCAATATTTTTACAAGAGAATGCAAACATTTTGTAAGCGAACACAAAAGCACTGAAACATAATTTTTAAAATTGTAAGGTTTCTCCGGTGTTATGTCCCAGTGAGTGCTGGCCTGTGTTTTTTCTCTTGTTTTTTTTTAATGCAATAGTTTTACAAGAGAATACAAACATTTTGCAAGCGAACACAAAAGCACTGAAATATCATTTTTCCTCATCTCATATATTTTCCATCACCATGTCCCATTAGGGGCTACATTTTTAGCAAACATTGTATAAAGCCTCGCAATTCTAATAATTTCCTATATGTTAATTAATTTATTTATTTTACTAAATATTCCATGTACTGTAACTGCTCAATTAATATGAGCGCAACAGCATGTACTGTATAATAAAGTCGGCATGAAAATTCAACCTATCTATTTTGTAAATGGGTCTAATTGTGAGCAATTCTTTTAGTATTTTTTTTTTTCTTTTTTTTTTTCTTTTGACATAACTTTATCTACAAGTGAAACAATAGACCTCTCTGCTTCCATCCAATCCACAACCAAAGGATAAAACCAAATTCCCGCCTTACATTTTTTTCTTTTTTGATAATCCGTTTCACCCAGATGTGTCAAAATACAGGAGAAAAGATCTATTGTGACTTCTATTTCATAGCAAGAACTAGAAAATGTAGCTTAAAACGGTTTTAGATGACGTACAGCACTGCAGGACACTGATTTCATGTCCTTTTATTAATTCCTTTTATAAACCATGAGAAGAAAGTTCAAACTCTTGAGAACACACACCTGAAGTGATAAGTGCCCTCTCGTTGACCAAAACCACTGCCAGGAACGAGACAGATCCCGGTCTCCTCCAGAAGTTTCATGCAGTAGAACATGTCTGGAGCCTGACCCTTCGCCTGTATTCACACACACAACAAGCCATGAAGCAAGTGAATCAGACCAAGCGGAAGACATAAAGAACACGTGACATAAACTAACCTTGGCTTCGTTGATGGCGCGTTCAGGTAGGGTGATGCGGGGGAAAGAGTACATGGCTCCCTGCACAGGGTTACAGCTGATCCCTGGGACTGTATTCAGAATCTCCTCAGTCAGTTTGGCTTTTTCAGCCAAGGCACTCAGAATGGCTGTTCGTTCCTACACAAGACAGATGAAGAGGATTGAAAAAAGGAAGAAGGCTGGGATACTAGCCAATGCGGTTAACTGCATTATACACAGCTAATTGGGAGCAAAACACCCAGCCTTTCTTGCAGAAACAGAAGAGATATTGTTGAAAACTATGTCTATATCTGTACTTAACTGAATACAGACAAAGAAACTGAGCAACTGACCATCTTCTCTTTCATATTCAAAGGGATAGATCGCTAAAAATGAAAACTCTGTCATCATCTACTCATCCTAATATCATTACAAACCTGAATAATTTAATTTCTTCTGCAGAACAGAAAATAATTGTTTTTTTGTCCATATAATACGTCAGTGAGAATTTGGGTCCAATTTACAGTCATTATTTTCACAAAAACAGTGGAAACATTCTTTAAAATGTCTTATTTTGTGTTCCCCAGAAGAAAGAAAGACAATGGGGCTCATTCACTAACTTTGTATATGCACAGATTTGTGTGAGTGATTTAACCAACAATAACTTTTGTACTAAAATGTATTCTAAATGTACAAAAAAAAAAAAAAAATTATATATATATATATATATATATATATATATATAGAGAGAGAGAGAGAGAGAGAGAGAGAGAGAGGAAGAACTGAAGCCACAGAAATTATATGCTCTGGGTAATAAATGTGTTACGATTAAATTTTATATACAGATATTTAAATTTAAATATAATTCATCATATATATATATATATATATATATATATATATATATATATATATGGTCAAAAGTTTGTAATAATTAAGGTTTTTTTTTTACATTTTTGAAAGAAGTCTTTTATGCTCAACTAGGCTGAACTTATTTGATCAAAATAATTATCATTAAAATAATTTTATAATTTAAAAAAAATTAAAATGATTATAATTTAAAGTGACTATTGTCTATTTGACTATATTTTAAAATGCAATTTATTCCTGTGATGGCAAAGCTGAACTTTCAGCAGCTATTAGCTACTCCAGTCTTCAACGTCACATGATCCTATGATGAAAAATAATATTGCTTAATATTGTCGAAACTGTAATACACTACCATTCAAAAGTTTCGGGTAAGTAGGATTTTGACCAGTAGTGTGTGTTATATATACAGTACTGTGCAAAAGTCTTAGGCCACTAGTATTTTCACCAACAAAAAAATGGTTTTAAGTCGGTTATTTCTTTTGCTGTAGCATGTCAGTAGGAAATATCAGTTTACATTTCCAAACATTATTTTTGCCATTAATTGTAATAATCCAGTGAGATTTTTGTATGCACAAGGAGTCTGACAGCAGCCAGTGCTCCACACAGAGATCTGATCTGATCATCATCAGTCTGTCTGGAATGACATGAAGAAACAGAACAAACTGAGACAGACTAAATCCAGAAGAACTGTGGCAACATCTCCAAGATGCTTCAAGAAACCTACCTTCAGATGCTTTCAGAAATAATGCCATAAATAGATTTTATTTATCAATTAACTTCTATTAATTAAATTAAATCAACATTTGGTATTGAGTTTAAAACAGCTTTTGTCTGAGGTACACTTGCACATAGTTTTTCAGGTAGCTTTGCAGGAAGGTTTTTTCTTCAAGCGTCTTGGAGACGTTGCCACAGTTCTTCTGGATTTAGTCTGTCTCAGTTTGTTCTGTTTCTTCATGGCATTCCAGACGGACTGGATGATGATGAGATCAGATCTCTGTGTGGAGCACTGGCTGTTGTCAGACTCCTTGTGCATACAAATCTCACTGGATTATTACAATTAATGGCAAAAATAATGTTTGGAAATGTAAACTGATATTTCCTACTGACACACTACAGCAAAAGATAGAAATAACTGACTTAAAACCATTTTTTGTTGGTGAAAATACTAGCGGCCTAAGACTTTTGCACAGTACTGTATATATAACACACACTACTGGTCAAAATCCTACTTACCCGAAACTTTTGAATACACACACACTACCAGTTTATATATAATCCTTCAGATTTTATATATATATATATATATATATATATATATATATATAGTTTTGGCTTGTTTTATGCAAATGCATAACTTCAGATACACAGTTGCTCACTTGAAATACCCCAAATTCATTAACATTAAAATCAAGTTTAAGAAAACATTAATGTGCGTGTTGTGAATTAAGTGAAATTTTTATGTAAAAATAATTTACACAGTTCCTAGTGAATGAGATCCAATGTTTTGGAAAAAATCCCATAAAGCAGTTGTTTATCACAAAGTTAGTTTGTCTGCTTGCTGTGGTAAGTATTCTACAACGCTGAAAGAGGAAGGCACCTTCATGAAGGTTTGGTAGGAGGGTTCTCCAGGGTGAGGGGAGTTGACCACCAGGTCCATGAGGGCTTGTCCAGGCGCAGGCGGGCACAAACGCACTGAAACCAACTTGGTGAGCTGAGCCTTCACCTCTGGGTCCATGTTGATGACCTCCATGTATCCCCCTCGAAAACCACATCTGAAAGTGTGTGTTTGTTTATGGATGTTAGAAAAGAAAGTACATTGTATGGACTAGATGAACTCAATGAAACCATCAACATGCCATGTATTGTTTAATTCACTGATTCTTGTGTAAATACTTGTATACAACAGGGCCAGATGTTGCTCCATACCAAGTTTGTGTTTTTTTTTTTTTGTTTTTTTTTATCTGAAATGATAATGTGATCATAGACCTGTACTCACTCTCCCATGTAGCACTTAGAGGTGGAGTGGAATGATGCCAGCTCTACTTTGCTTGAATACTCTGGACCCATCTCAAACAGCACTTTCTTGAAGGAGTGAAACTCACAGCCCTCTGCATACACATTATCCTGATACACCTATGAAAGAGACACAGAGTAAGAGAAATGTTTTGTGCTTTTAAAGGAAATATTGCCTTTAGATGCTAATACTACTGCACTTGATGTGAATATAGATTAGATAGATTTTATGGAATGATATAATATGGTGTAAACACCTCATCAGCCATTAGGAAGAGGTTTTCTTTGGCTGCAAATCGGATTACATCTTCAATACATTGTCTGCTTTGTACCTGACCTATTAAAGGAAAGAATGGAAAGAAATTATTTATAAAATGGAAAAAAAAGAAAGAAATCATTTATAAAAATAAGAAAAACTGACATGTTTAATTAAACAATTCAGAAAATAATCTTGCAAAAAGGTTACTTATACTATATTTTGGATTTCTATACCATACAATTTCTATACCATACAATGTTTTTTTTTTTTTTTTGATGTCTTTTTAAGTGTCTTAATCTCACCAACAAGGTTACAAAAATATAGTGAAAACATTAATATTTTGGAACATTATTACAATTTAAAACACCTGTATTCTATTTGAATATATTTTAATGTAATTTATTCCTGTCATTGCAAACTGTAGAATTTTATCATACTGACCCCAAACTTTTGAACTGTAGCATGCTTATAACTGTAGGCAGCTATTATTACTGTACACATAATAGTCAATAATAAATATACTGAATTATAGATAATCAATTTGAATTCTTTTTTAAGGAAAGGATCTTAATGGCTCACCAGTGGGGTTGCCAGGGTTGATGATGCACAGTACACGGGGGTTGCAATGCTCCCTGGCTGCCTGTAGAGAGCGCTGTAGCTCACTAATGTCTAGACTCCAGCACTTCTCCTCATTCAAGTAGTAATTGACCTGAACAGCACCCAGCTCTGCTATAGATGCAGAGTACAGAGGGTACTGAGGAATAGAGATCATGATCCCCGTTCGTGTACGACCCTCCCCAGCGGTCAATAGCTTTAGTATGGTCTAAAAGATAGCAAGAGAGAATAAGAAATAAGAACACCATAAGAAATAAAACTACATTTCTACAATATTTTGTCAATAACATTTGAAGGGTATATGATGCTAGAGGGTTGTAAGTGGTTGTTGGGGTCTTGTCATGTGGTTTCTAAATGGCTGTTTACATCTAGAAGGCTCAGTGTACGTTTTTTTATTTTTATTATTATTTTTTTTTAATGTAACAGTCTTTAGTGTGATACACTGAATTATAAAAATTAAATTAAATTTTAAATTAACCAATTAAACTGAATGATACATAAAAATATATGTGTGTGTGTGTGTGTGTGTGTGTGTTTTATTTTTTTATTTTTTGCTGTTATATAAACTAATACTGGATATAGCAGAGTAGAAAACTGGTGGACTGTCTCTTTAATTGGCATACTGAAGCAGCTTGACTCTGAGTACACAAGTTCAGTGTACAGAGAACCATATTTGCGTTTGCCTGACGTACCACAATGCCGTCACTGGCTCCCGTCGTGAGGTAGATGTTATCAGGATCAGACGGAATACCGCCGTCACGGCGCTGTATGTAGTTTGCAACATCGTGCCTCACACAATCAATGCCCTGACTGGTTGTGTACGCACCTGAGAGAAGGAAAAGAGCAAAGGGAAGTGTGAATATGAAAATTGTTTCCTCTCAACCTATAATAAAGCCTAAAAACCTCAGAGGCCTTTTGGACAGTGACTAACATCGTCACTTTAATCAGTAACATCATGAGTGGTCAGTGATTTCAGTAGTTAACAATTAGTACAGTTAGAGTTTAGTTTATAATTACAACTTTTGGTTAAAATGTACATATAAACGTGCAAGTCGTGTAACTGGTCACCACTCTTTTTTTATTTTTTTGTTCTGTTCAACATAAAAGATGATAGTTTTGTGTCAACTGGATTTATCCATATAAAACCAGCTGAAAGTCAATGGGGTCCAAAACAAAACTAGATCTTGCTGGTTCTTATTGTATGAACTACAATGACACTGTGAAACTTTTTTCTTCTTCTTCTTTTTATTTAATATTTGATGCCAATTTTCATTTTTGGGTGAACTATCTCTTAAGGCTTTTCACTCTTTTTAATTTGCAGTTCACTTAAAATCAACATTACCATTAAATTAAAACTAACCATATTTACTTTCTTAATACATATTTCATAGCCTTACTGTAAATATGCACTGTGCACAATATTCCAATATTTGTTCTGCCACTAAAACAACTTTTCAGATGACATCACCAAGGCCTCTTATTTTTCCTTTCCAAATAAGACCACTGGACCCTCTCAACATATTTTTTCTCAATAAATATCCATTTTCTCTCATAAATGTATCACATCACAGAAATAAAATAGGTTGTCATTTCATGTTGACTTTATATACATGTACATTTAAACAAAATGATTATCTAAAGGTAGTAATATTTCACATAGTCTTTCACATTATATGAGATCATCTGCATATGTAATAATTATAAACATTTGGAGACTATTGTTATTTAATATTTCAAGCCAACTCTCATTATACACACATCACATACCGATGCTGTTTCCTCCACATGATTGCAAAATACGCCTCGCTCGATTTTTGGTATCTTCTGGAAACTTGTTGTCATCAAGTAGTTGTGGATAAGTACACAACGCCATCACCTAGAGAGAGAAAAAAGTAGCTTATGAGGCTACATAAAACATTTAGAAACAAAGCAACATTATAAGCAAAATTTAAAAAAAAAAAAAAAAATGGCAATGTACAAATTGGTACATCTGAAACTGTTGACTTTGGTTAATGCATGGAAAAGCTGAAAGCGCAGTGGACCTGAAAATGACTGGAAACATCTAGAGTAGATCATTCATTGAGAGTCTTAGTCAGCAAAAAGAGAGGAGTCAGGTACCTGTCGAAAAAAGGTGATTGGTCGTTGCCCCATAGCGTGAGCATCTCCGATGTTTGCTTTAATGACCTCTTCAAAAGGCTTCTTGACCCCCTGTAGCAGAGTAAAAAAACAGACTTTCAAGTCATTCCAAACACAAAAAACTCAGACAAAATTCATGCTCCATGGTGTGAGAAGACAGATGACAAATGAGACAAATGAGAACTGGAGTGATTCGAGAGCAGTTGGCTGGATCATTCTGCACAGTTTCTCCAGAGCAGCTGCACAATCTCTGATGACAACACAGCTGTTTTAGAACTGGCTGGATTGGCCGATTACAACAATGATGTGTTTCATGTTTATTCTTACACCTTCAGTTCCATTAATGCTCACAAATCTTATGATATGGCCCTGGTCTGAACTGAAATTAAAATGCTAAAACTTTTCAAATTAAAACTTAAAATGCTGTTTACGTGTCTTATCTGGCGAACAAACAAGCAAAAAGGGTCAGTGGTACTGCTGATGGCAGGGGTTCACCCAGTCCCCTTCTGTGTCCCATTCTTTCTGTTTACTCAAAAGCACTTTAACAGACTGTGCAGCTGAAGCCTCACAAATAACCTCCCTGTCACTCTCGCTGCATGCTGATTGCAGTACACAAACACCTTGTTTTTCCAAATACGTTGATCTCTCCGGTGCGGAACACATGGTTCTGACAGTTAATAAAGCTGCTGTTTTACTGAGGATTTTTTCAGCTAAATGTAGCCTATTACCTGCTTAAGGAAATGATAAAAGAAATCGATGATCTGACAGATGGAGTGAAAGCCTATTCAAACACTGAATGTGAATGTGTGGGATAAAGACATCGCCATAGGAAAGAGACATCAATGAAATCTCTTCAGTAGCTCAATTCTTGCTCCTAGACAGCGATGAGATTAAATGGAGACAGGGCTTAACCCCATATGTGCCTCCTGTAGAGTGCTCATACTTGCCAAAAAACCAGTGTCTGTAATAAAAATCACAGTTTTCAATATGAAGATTTGTCATCATATTCTCTGAATTGTGTAGCCAGTAAAGGGAGTGATGAGTTGACAGGAATGACGTGATTCCTCAGTCTACTATGAGTCAGCATTCCTGCAACTGCATTCTGAACTTTCTATGAGTGTTTGATACAGTTCTTTGGTAAATCAGCCAATTACTCAGCTATTGCAGCTGTGAAGTCTAGAAGTAACAAATGTGTGAATGCATGAATTTCTCACTGCCTATAAGAGAGAGAATATCACACACCTTATAAATCTTGTCATTATGTCAGCAACTTTTCAGTGTGAAGAGGTCAAAAACCTTCTCATTAAAATGTGTTATGAATGTGAACTCTTGCAGCCAGAGCAGGTCCTTACATGATCAGCAGGAATGTGCTCCCTGAATCCAATCTCATAACATGTTATACAATGACAATCAGACTTTTAGATGTCACACCGAAAAAGAGTTGGATGCAAATGCAGTATTTTAATAATATAATAACAAATATACAAGAAACTAGGAAACCACGAGTTATGTAGAGTTAAAGGAATACAGCAGATCGCTTAAAAATCAAAAATACAGAGAAATGGTTACCAGAACTGGTTATCAACTTTCTTAAAAATGTCTTCTTTTTTGTTTCACAATAGAAAGAGAGTCATATAGGTTTGGAACAATATGAGCGTGAATAAATGATGACAGAATTTTTATTTTTTGGTAAACTAGCCCTTTAAAACCCCCTAAACTAACCCTTTTAAACATGTTTTGCTCTGCTAGCTAAAACATATACATGGTTTGTAAATTTGTCCTTTGAATTTGAGTTATGGCTGCAGGAAAACTTTTAGTACAGTATATGTCTAATTTTGCTCAATATAAAAAACAAAATGCTCTATGTCAAAATACCAATATCTCTGCGACAGGTCAGTTTATTCTTCACATTGTTCTACACTTAATATCCAGATTTCTGCAAGGTGGCACTGAAATGAACTGAAATGAACTCAACCTTTATATAGCAGCTAAGGTTTTGTCTCAAGAGAAGCACTATTGTATTCAGCTATAATTAAGCATTTTTGGAGTGAATGCCTAAATTATACACATCTTATGTGTGTAATTTTGAACATAAGCTGTGTAATTAAAGTAGAACATTTTAAGAGCTATAACAGTTGAATTTCACTTGAGAACACAGGTGTTTTTTTATTAGCTATTCAAAGAACGGTGCATTAGTCAGTTTTACACTGCACACACAAACAGTGTATGAAAAGAAGCAACCTTTCTATTGCTGTGAGAAATTTAATGTATTTGCATAATTTTTCAAATTTGCTTAAATTATACTGTATAATGGTTGTCAAGCCATTGGAATTCTTACAAACTTGACTGTTGTGAAATCTAACTTACATAAGGAGGGGGATCACATTTACATCTAAATGATAATTCATTTAAAATAACGTATTCAGTCAGACTGAATAAAACGAGTGTGCTTGTCACTGCATGTTTAACTTGTATTACGCCTGACATCTTAACAAAAGGAGTAGTACATGCCAATATTTTTGATGTTTCATAAAAGGCATTCTTGCAAAAGAGTTCAGCATGCTGTATGTGTTATAAAACATAGGCCTAGTGCTGAAATTGTACTTGCACTTGATTATGGCTCTTTCATTCTCTCACATGTTATCCTGTCCCTTAGGCTCCAGCTGTCTGGAATTCAACAAACAACAGCAGCACTCCCAGTAGTTGGTACGGATGGGACTAGATTTCAAGAGGCACATCTGTTTCTCACTAGGCGAGACTGAGTCTCTGTCCAATAGAACCAGATGCATCTACCAGAAACTCCCACCTCCCCAAAAAAAGACCAAAAGCATTATTTCCCAACCCCCTTAATTATTGGTCACAAAGGGGAGATGATTGTAAATGGCAGCCAATCAGATGTGCTGTGTGTCTACCGCCCCTAAGGGAATGACAACCTTTAATCCTGTTTGAGCAGAGGGTGGATGGTTTGTGTTGGAAAGAGGTTTCAGACCTGTAAAACTAGTCATGCAGACTTTCGCAGTATGAAGCACGAGGGACAGTGAGTCAGAATTCACTAAGCATTTTTGTAGTTATTACAGCTGGCTTTGCCCTACATTAAATGCCATTCATTTAGTCAAACATATGACTGATGATCTGCATTCCAGATTTATAGCAGCATATGCATTAAAGATATAGTGCAGGATAAACAAATTGCAAGGTTGAAAGGTTGTTTTAAATTAAATGTAAAAAAAAAAAAAAACTGTTGTTATCTGCTACTTCAAAAAATAAATAAATAAATAAAAATTGAGGAAAGTTTGAGGAAATGTTCATATAATATAATATCATATATACATTTCTGGTGTATGTAGAACATTATGATTGATAATCAGAGACATTTTTTCTCTATTTTTTTCTCTACATTTGGGGTGTGACTTTGAAATGTTATGTTTTTGTGGAAGTCACCAGTTTCAGTTCCAGCTCCAGCAAAAACCTGCAGTGGATATTATTTTAGAAAGGTTATTCATAATGTCCTAATGAAAGCAGTTTTTTTCCCCCCTTTATTGTTGTAGTTCATATTAAAACAGCAGGACATAATGAAAGGTTACTTGCAGGAAATTTTAGGGGCGAGACATTCTCACTCTAGCAAGCATCTGATTGGACAAAAACCTGTTCAGCGCAAGATGACTCGTCAATGTTTTTGTCCATAATCCCAGAAGAGACAGAGAGTTTACATGTGTATATCTAAGAAAAAGTGAATTTAGTCAACTTTTAGGAATATGCTATAACTTATATGGACTCAAAGCTAAAAGCCCTAACTAAAAGCATCAAAACTTTTGATTTAATCTAAATCTTTAGACCATGTGTTCTGTATGATCTGCACAAAAGAACATTTAGTTTTTGTCTATCAATGTCTGGAACAAATTCTAAATCATACACTCACTCTTTTGCTCCTGTGCCCCTGGAAAATGAAACCTCATCTTTGGACTTTCTGTATTTCAGAAAATACCAGCTATGGGCATCGAAGTCCACTGTCCTGCAGAGTTTAGCTCCAACCGAATAAAACAGACCACCTTGTAATTTTCAAGTAATCCAGAAGACTTTGGTTAGATTTATCAGGTGCATTTGATTAGGGTTGGAGCTAAACTCTGCAGGACACTGGACTTTAAAGGCCAGAGTTGCTCACCTCTGACGTAAGTTCATGTACTTTGTAACAACAAAGTAGTTAGTAGTGTACATGGATACTATGTAAGCATACTTGCATTTGCAGTATTGTAATCTTTTACATACCAATAAAACTTTGCTGGGAGAAAGACAAAGACAAAGAATTGCAGAGTGAAAGAGACTGCATCAAGAAAAATAGGGAGTAATACGAGTAAGTAAATGAGAGAAAGTAAGCAGTAGGAAGCCAAAGAAAGATTTGTACAGTATTAGGTAAAGGCCACCTTTGTCATGCATGTCTTTCCCAGAAACCTAAAACCAAAGTACCTGACAACAGGTGCCAAGTCTAAAACAGAGTGCATATTCTTTCCTAGATCAAGAAATCCCCAACAGACTATGCTGAAAAAAAACATCTTGGTTGCATTATTATAACATGAGATTCCTGGAAAAGAGTTTTTGTGACAGCAATGAAAGCAGGATGTTGTGATTGAACTCTTTCAGGATTTAATTAGCATGGACACCTTTAATAGAGTCTGTTGACTCATTGTTCTTGCAGTACTTGTTCCTGCAGTCTCTACCCGTGTGCGTGTGTGTGGATGTTGTCACTGTGACTGCCGGTACCTTGCATCTAAGCAAAGGCCTTTTGTATGTGGCTTAGGGGTAAATTTATAGTGATTTGAAATTATTGTGTGACAGTTGTAATTTGTATAAAAACTGGATTAAATCATTTTCACACAATATTGAAATGGTTTATTTCATGCTTTGTTCAGATTATCATGGGTTTAAAAAAGGAATTATTATTTTTATAATGCATTTTCCTAGTTTATGACTGAAGGTCTGGCATTTGAAAAATAAAAGGCATTTGAAAAAAAAAGTTTTGTAAGCTTTAAATGAGTGATTAATGTGGTTTAAAAATGAAATATCTAAGACAAGATTTTCTGGTGAGAGTGTGTGCTAAATGTTAGATCTGGAAGGAAATGATCCAGCTTCAGCTGTTGTTTTGCAACTGTGTGGCAACAGATGTTTGAAATCTAATATAATTTCCATGTGTGTTAGCTATTGGAAGTTGCTGTAGTTTACTTAGACACAGCCACCAATTTAAAGAGTGAGGTAAAGACTTGACAAACAGAGATGCTCTCTGTTCCTATGACAATCAGTGCTGACTCTAGACTGTGATCTTATCAAGGGCATGACCTCAGAGTTTACTACTACTCTCAGCACCACTCATATGGCCAGCAGAAATGAGGACTGCTATGAGATTGTCTGTAGCCAAACTAACTAAATGAGTAACAAAGAGTGGACTTTATCCACTAATGACCGATGACAGTCTGCTTCACAAACACTGACCTCGTAAATTTTCCAAAAAACAGAGAATAAAGAGCGACAGAGAAACAGGCACTAGACATTATTCCGGTAATTTGTTGTTGGATTAGCGAATCAAAGCTTTTCTTTTGAATTGCAACCCACTTTTTTAAAAGTGTCTTTGTGATGAACCTCAAGCTCAACAAGAAAGATGTTCACTTGAAAAATGAAACTGCACCTTTTTCCAGTAAGAACTTTAGAAATAGCCTATGTATATGATCTGAGAGGTTTAATGTACATGCATTATTGCATATACTTACTTGACTAAGAACTTCTGTCAAGTAGTCTAACTTAAAATGTGCTTTACATAAAATGGTTCTATTTTAAAAAATAAAACAAAACTAAAAAAATAGTACAGGTGCATCTCAATAAATTAGAATGTCGTGGAAAAGTTCATTTATTTCAGTAATTCAACTCAAATTGTGAAACTCGTGTATTAAATAAATTCAATGCACACAGACTGAAGTAGATTAAGTTTTTGGTTCTTTTAATTGTGATGATTTTGGCTCACATTTAACAAAAACCCACCAAATCTCAACAAATTAGAATATGGTGACATCCCAATCAGCTAATCAACTCAAAACACCCGCAAAGGTTTTCTGAGCCTTCAAAATGGTCTCTCAGTTTGGTTCACTAAGCTAAGGAAAAAGTGTGGAAGAAAAAGATGCACAACCAACCGAGAGAACCGCAGCCTTATGAGGATTGTCAAACAAAATCAATTAAAGAATTTGGGTGAACTTCACAAGGAATGGACTGAGGCTGGGGTCAAGGCATCAAGAGCCACCACACACAGACGTATCAAGGAATTTGGCTACAGTTGTCGTATTCCTCTTGTTAAGCCACTCCTGAACCACAGACAACATCAGAGGCGTCTTACCTGGGCTAAGGAGAAGAAGAACTGGACTGTTGCCCAGTGGTCCAAAGAGCAATTTTTGTATTTCATTTGGAAACCAAGGTCCTAGAGTCTGGAGGAAGGGTGGAGAAGCTCATAGCCCAAGTTGCTTGAAGTCCAGTGTTAAGTTTCCACAGTCTGTGATGATTTGGGGTGCAATGTCATCTGCTGGTGTTGGTCCATTGTGTTTTTTGAAAACCAAAGTCACTGCACCTGTTTACCAAGAAATTTTGAAGCACTTCACGCTTCCTTCTGCTGACCAGCTTTTTAAAGATGCTGATTTCATTTTCCAGCAGGATTTGGCACCTGCCCACACTGCCAAAAGCACCAAAATTTGGTTAAATGACCATGGTGTTGGTGTGCTTGACTGGCCAGCAAAGACCTGACCAGACCTGAACCCCACAGAGAACCCCAAAGAGACCAAAAAAAAAAAAACAGATGAGCTGAAGGCCACTGTCAAAGAAACCTGGGCTTCCATACCACCTCAGCAGTGCCACAAACTGATCACCTCCATGCCACGCCGAATTGAGGCAGTAATTAAGGCAAAAAGAGCCCCTACCAAGTATTGAGTACATATACAGTAATGAACATACTTTCCAGAAGGCCAACAATTCACTAAAAATGTTTTTTTTTTTTTTTTTTTTTTAATTGGTCTTATGAAGTATTCTAATTTGTTGAGATAGTGAATTGGTGGGTTTTTGTTAAATGTGAGCCAAAATCATCACAATTAAAAGAACCAAAGACTTAAACTACTTCAGTCTGTGTGCATTGAATTTATTTAATACACGAGTTTCACAATTTGAGTTTAATTACTGAAATAAATGAACTTTTCCACGACGTTCTAATTTATTGAGATGCACTTGTATTTAATATTAGCCCGACTACACTGTTACACCAAAACTAATAAAAGTAAAAACAGAAAAAATAGCTTTTAAATTAGCTCAGAGGAGCACCAGTGCACCTAGTTGTTTTCACTTCAGAGCGGGGTGATAGTCACATAAACACATTGCATAATTATCCTGATATGCTACGTGGATGTCTTGCTTCCAGACTGTGCGCAAGACAATTACAGGATGTTTGTGTGTACAGAATTTACAGTCTGCCATAACATAAACTTTCGCGAGATGCATAAATTTATTTGCGAAGATATAATGAATACTGCTTATACCTCTTTTAGCTCCTTCTCGATCTGCACCGCACGCAGAACGATTGGTCCGCGGACCGCGTAGTCAACCTTCTTCACGTTGGAGTTCATAGTGTCAACGGTGAGCACTTTCCCCCGATGGGGTAACGCTCCGTTTTCAGACATCTTCTGGTGTAGATGTTCGCTTTGGGCCGCCGGGAATGCAGAAAGATTCCTATGGGGAGAAGAAAGAGAAGGAAGCGGAGAAAAGTTCAGGACCCAGTCTGGAATCTTGGGGTACACCGCCGCGTAAGCCTCACATCTTCCCCATTTCAAAACGCTCACAGTTCTGTTAGATAACATTTTTATAAACAGTTAAAAGCGCAACAGGTTTGCTTAACGGTCTAAGAGGTAGAGCATAAATTTGGGTTCTTAAACTTTGGTTATCAGCGCACGTTTCGCTGTTACGCGCGTAGAAAATCCTACAAAGATCTACTCGAGAAGACCTTTGGACTGTGCATCAGATAGTTCAAGATTTCATAAGAAGCATAAGCAACTGCTGACCCCCACTAAATCCCCACGCCTCTTTTTATCTATTGGGCTCAAAAACAGTACATTCAGTGTTTCTCTAGTTACTTTTCCATGACTGCCCCCTTTTAAATGGGGAGTTTTATAGCCAGTACCTTCCCCCGACAGTGGGCTATATTACGCACCAGAAGTGTAGAAAGGGAAGCTTCCTCGGTTACCGAGACGACAGACAGCAACGATCGACCCGTGTGAAGCGTCTGAAGTGGCTCCAAACTTTGACCGGTGTAAAACTTCCCTTCACACTGAACCTCCTCCCATTGATCCAATAACTGAGAATAAAGCACGCCAGCTCCTCCCATGTTGACTAAGGCTCTGGGTGTCTTGCAGAAGAGATTAACAAACAGTGTGATCACATTACAGAGTTATGTATTCTTTGAAAGAACTGTTCCGCAAAGGTACTGGCAAACTTCAGGAAATAGTAGACCAGTTGGAGAAAATGGCAAAAAGACTTAAGAACTGATGCTGAATCTAATTAATTGTCATGTGATCAGAGACCATGATGTTCCAGACAGCACGCTCTTCATTATTCATCCACTTTGGTCTGATTGGAATATGCGAGAGGGGGATGGTTGGTTGTTATTACAGGATTTATTATGTTCTTCACACAAAGAGAGAGAGAAAAAAAATGGTTCTTTCACAGAAAGTTCTTTAGGAAACAATAGTTCTTCTAAGCCACTACAGTGAAAACCCACTTTCCACCTTTTCACTTTAGACAGTATATATTCTTTCAAAAATTATTATATGACTTTAGTGGACAAAATATCCCTATCTATATAAAATAAGTCTATCTATATCTATATTCACTCAAATAAAAACTGTTATCATTCATAATTTCTACTAACATCAAGATTCAAGTTTGACCATTGTCTTGCTGAATCAGTACATTTAATCAAGCAACAGATGTTTGAATCATTGCTGACTGAATAACATGGAAACTGTTTACTGGAAAGGTTTCCCAGAGTTCAATGATTAGTCAAAAGAATTTTATCTAGTGACACATTTAATTGCACACAACTCAAACATAAGATATTGCAGCCATAAAAGCTTGATGGTGACAAGCAAATTATGTCATGAAGCTGTACCTCAAGCCTAAGGACAGAAATATGCGACCAATCATATTCAGCATAAAGCAGAGAAGAAAAAAATAGTCCTGATGTTTGTCATTAGATTAATTAATGTGGTGATGAAACATTCAGCGATGAAATATAGCCCCACAATCCATATATTAGTATACTTTTCACATCACTTTTTTTTTTAAAATTCCACTTAAAGTCTTTGATGCTATTCTGCTTTAAGTCACAAAAAAGGAAAACATATAAAAGATACACATATAAAAAAAAATGTTGCAATAGTATTAATCAAGGTGGTTTGACATTTCAAAAAGGACAAAAAGGTAAACAGTAGCACTATAAAAGTAAAATAATAAAAGAGTAATAATTGTTTGTATGCATATGTTCTTGTACAGACCACAATGACAATCACATTTATCCTAGCTTAGAGGTAAGATTTTACTATTCATTTAACTGCAATAGATAACCTGTAACTGCCCTGATTATGTGTTTAGAAGCAACAGGCACTCAAGAGTGCTAATAAAGATTAATAACGACAGCTGAAGCTGGTTAGTACACATTTTAAGTTAGGGACTCAAGCCAATGCCTGCTCCTATTCTGTGATATAATGTCTGATCTAATACTCACACTAGTTTTTCATTGAGACGAGGGATAGGCTGGTTATGTTCCTACAGTCAGGGGCCCCATAGACTTCCATTGTGAGTGGATTTCTATCAACACATTGTCTTTGCAAACTGAGGCATGTCACAGATCTGAACTGATTTAACCCGGATTATTCCTTTAAAGCAAAGATAATGAGACTGGGTGTGGATCAACAGCTTGATATAAAACATGCCTTATTTATTTTTATTCTTTTTAGCCTTTTATACAGCTTATTGACTGTACTCCATATTTCAGCTTTGTGACGATCAGACTGTGTTGACCTTTGACTGAAGGAGTGACTCAGGGAAACTGTTTTCCACCAATTGAGGACATAAGTTGAAATTTTTAATGGATAATTATATATGAACAAAACAACAAGGACTATAGCATTATTGCCTGCATAATTCTATATCCTGTGAGAACAAAACACATGAGAAAATGTTTTACAGAAACCCAGGATTGGATTTCTTTTCTAACTAGTACATCCAATGAAAACAGCCATGTTTCCTTTTACATGTCACACGCATTCAATTTATTTTGCCATTATCTTTTTTTTTTTTTTTTTTGTTTCTCAGTTGCGTGCAGATGCAGGTTAACTTTTGCAGGCTGTTATTTATATTTAAAATGAGGTGTAAACATGCAATTAAAATGTTCTTTGCAGCGATACTCACACCCAAAATCCTGTCTTTATTTAACCTGTAAGTGTTTAGGTACTTATTCTTTTATATCACCCACTCTTGTTACAAAAATACACACAAGCCTCTGCTGTAGGCAGGACTGTTCTTGGAACATAATATGATTGGGCAGCAGGGGGCGTGGTTACATAGATTTCTGCTGATTTTTTACAAATAAAATAAAAAAAAAAAACAAATTAATAAATAAAGAAGAAGAAGAAAATTCACACTGTAATTGTTAGTGGTTTGGAAATAATAACAGCAGGTTTATTGCTAGAATTCAGAATGATTGTATTTCCTTGCTGGTGCTGAAACACGAAAATATAACCAAAACATATAAGGAAACAAAAATCTAAAGATGTACATATTTATTCACAACACAAATTTAAGCAGATTAAACTAATTTGTTCACCAGTGTCATTAAGTGAATATTAACATATACAGCTTTCAAAAATAATGTTATGTTGGGTCCTCAATGCCAAACACATTTTTCCATTCATGTTCAGTAGCATCAACACACCAAAGGTAGCATGTGGTATCACAGTGTGAAAGCTACAACATATACAGTTATACAGTAGAGTCATTAAGTGCTTTTGAGTCTATATTTTGATTCACTTTCTAGAATCACATTTGTTCATATCCTGTGTTTTTTATCCAGCTCCTAAGAAAGAACTTAAGCAGTGACAGTAAAGAAATTAGTAACACTTTACAATAAGCTTAAATTTGTCAACATAGTTAATGCATTAGGTATCACAAACTAACAATGAATAACACTTTTACAGCATGTGTTATTCTAGGTTTATGTTAATTTATAAATCTGCTATTGTTCAGTGTTTAATTTATACTTTAAACTTCTTTACAAATAAAATTGTATTAGTAGATGCAGAAATTACATTCTAATATTACAATCATCATTACAGTAACTAATGTTAGTTCATTGTTGGTTCAAATTGAACGTTATTGTAAAGTGATACCAAAAATCTTCTTTTGATTAATATACAACAAGGCATGAGCCTTAACCTGATGATAACAGCCAGAAATTGCCAGTGACCAGTTAAAGGGATAGTTCACCCAAAATGAAAGTTCTGTCATCATTTACTCACCCTCATGTCGTTCCAAATCTACATGCATTCCTTTCATCTGTGAAACACAAAAGGAGATATTTGGAAAAATGTCTTGGCATTTTTCCTCAAAGGGATTCATTGTTGTTTCGAACAATGACTGTATGGACAGTTTTTAGAAAATCAGTTTTTCGCAGAAAACACAAAATCAGATAGGTAATACAAAGACATGAGGGTAAGAAAATGATGACAGAGTTTTCATTTTATGTGAACTATCCCCTGCTATTATTGCTTGAGCTGTTCATTTTTACAAATCCAGTAAGTCTGGTACCTGGTTAAGTAACGCATACATGTCCAAACCAATGCCCTAAAAACCAGTTGCAGCAGTAATCGCTGACAGAGTCTGTGTAGCCACAGTACGCAAGGCAAACGTGGGCACAGAGAGATCCATGAGGAGGAAGAGCTGGTGTTGGGAACTCTGCAGGGCATAACACTTACACTCATCTGAGACAAGGTAACACTGCACAGGGATGTGAGTAAAACCCTGAGAGAAATCCTCAGAGATAGTTAAGGCTGATGTTTCCTGAGGGGTGAAATATCGAGTCATGGCAAACACATAAAAGAGGCGGAGGAGCTCCAAGCGCCTGCCTGTTGAGATGAGAGGCGTAGCATCCGAAGGAGCGCCACTGCAAACACGAGGACAGACGGTGACGGCACGTCGGGATTCACGGTTGATGAGGAGAAGCGCCTGGACGTCCCAGCGAAGGCTAACAGATGGGGGAAGAGTAGAATGTTCGGCCTGCTCCAAACAGCTACGCAGGTTCTCTACAAAAGTGGACCAAAAACGACCGATGAGCTCATTCTCCGCCTTGTACAAAGAGGGTTTGGGGCCACAGAGGACGCACACGTGAACCCCAGGAAGTAGCTGGAAACTGAGCAAGCGAATGGCAATGGTAGGACTTCCTTGGGGCAGGAAGACCGGGTAGTCACATGAAGATGCACTGGAAAGTGAGTGCACCAAGACTGAGAGCACAACAACCTCCTGGGACGTCAGTCGAGACCACCACTTCTCTGTGGCCTGCGCCACACGACCGTGAACCAACAGGCAGCCAAATTCACTCTCCGCTGCTTGGGCGAAAGTGTCTAGGGCTTCCTGAAGCAATCCGGAGTGGGAGAGAAGCAAAGAGTCGGCACACTGCGTCAGATCTCCCATAAATCCCTGATCATCATTGACGCGTTCCAAAAGCATGTCGATCAGGCGGTAGCAAGAGCGCAACTCTCGTTTTAGCCGCTCCACGTTACGTATGTTTGCCAGCTCGTCCTGTCCCAGGACCAGGACCATGCAGTTCCACACGTTCTCCAGCAAGCGGCGCAACTGCAGCTCACTGATGGCGGAGCCCCCGCCGCCACTCACCGCAATCAGCATCAGGCTGTCCTGAAAGACCCCCCAAACCACACGGCTCCCTCGATCCGTCTCACAGCTTGCCAATTGCGCCCCATGGCCGGCGCCAAACATATGGACACCATTTAGGGAGCCGATGATGGAAAAGGGAAGCTGCTTTGCGGAGCCTCGTGAGAACAGAGGGACCCCACTGGAGGCTGTGAGGCACAGCAGTTGGAGGGTCTCAGCTTGCAGCATAGTGAATGTAGACTGGGGTGGAAAGTGGCTCTAAACACCAATCAGTGATGGAGACATCTTATAAAGCCTTTAGGTGCACAAAGACAAAAGAAATAAACACATGAGAACTTCAACACTGAACATACTGCAAAAGACATACACTGACATGACACCTGTGTATAGTAAGATGGGGTGAGGTACCCCCTAATGTGCTTTTACTTTTAAACTGTAACATGTTTAGATTAGTGCTGTCAAAATTAGCACGTTAAAGCAGGCAATTAATTTGACTAGTTTAACGGCATTAAAAATATTTAACGCAGTTAATGCAGGGGCGGAGCTAGGGTTGGCCACCCCACTCACAACTGCTGCTTCTGTCTCTTTTTTCTTGACAAGATTTGCGTTTATTTAGACGTGGAATGTCTTAACGAGACACATCAAATGGGAGAGTTTTCAGACGCGCACTCCACTTCGCCACAGCAACAGGCGCTAGTCAAACGAATGCAGAACCTGTACAGGTGACGAGGAGCTTCAGTAGAACATCAGTGAACTGTGGTCAGATGAGATCAGGTCATATGTCATAAGTACTGAGGTCATATGTCAGTAAAAACAAATTTTCCTGTCCTGTCAGCCGTTATACTGTGCTCATAGCACATGCTCTTCAATTGCACGCACAAATACGTAGCCTGTATTATTTCATATTAAAGCGCGAATGAAACTACAAGCGTGTTAGAGCCGCGTCACGTTCAGCAGCGGCAGCTCTTAAAGTAATAGCAGCCAAATAAACTAATAACCCAGCTGCTGCGATGTCTGTTCATCAAAGAACAAAAGAAAATAAGAGGAAATCAATAAATTTTGTAGCTTTAAGGATTCATCTATATTTAATTTAGAATTTAGTGTTAACTTTATTCAATTTCTGTACATTTCCTACTTGCTGAAGGGCACAGGTAAATATGATATTTATTATCATGGGTTTATGTGAAGATTGTTTCAAGTTCACTTAAAATAGATGTTGTTATTTAAAGTCTAATAAATGTTAAAATTGATAGCTCTCAATTATACCGTAATGTTGAATGGATATTGTCAATGGTTAAATATTAGGGAAAAAAAGAACAATTTCCTAGAGACATCAGTAATATTGATATCAGTGATACTCGCCTTCAGTCATAAAAAAAGATGCCATTAAACAAATATTAAAAATACACTCTTTATGTTGTTTCTACATACATTTGAATATTGAATGTGAAGTTATTGCAATATAAAAGTATATTTAAAAACTTTAATCTTAGGTGGGATTAATCCCGATTAATTTCAGGGAAAAAAAAAAGTGTGATTAATTAGTTAATTTTTTAAATCGATTGACAGCACTAGTTTGGATATAAGTTTAGCATGTGCAGGATGATGATGCATCAGCCAATGAGGTATTAAGGTAAACTGATAGAAACATTTGTTATTTTAATTGTCATAGCACAAAATGAAACATTATTCATTTGCATTTACATTTAATCATTTAGCAGACGCATTTATGCAAAGCGACTTATAAATAAGGACAATAGAAGCAATCAAACAAACAAAAGAGCAACAATATGTAAGTGCTGTGACAAATCCCGGCTAGTCTTATGAAGTAGGCCTATACGCAGCAAGTTTATATATATATATATATATATATATATATATATATATATATATATATATAATAAAAAGAATGAGAAGTAGATAGAATAGAAATAGAACAGAGGGAGCTAATGTTAGAGTGTCAAGTTACAATTATTTTTTTTTATAATAAATAAAAAGAAAACAAGCAGAATAGAAAAAGAATAGAGAGTGCTAGTGTTAGAGGGTCAAGTGTAGATGGAAAAGATGTGTCTTTTTAGCCATTTCTTGAAGATGGCTAAAGCCTCAGCTGCTCGGATCGAGTTGGACAGGTCATTCCAACAGCAGAGAACAGTTAGGTAAAAGATAAAAGTCCACCCCCACCCACTCCTTTACAGAGTGTATGAACTACTTTTATTAATATGTAGATATTAATATTAATACATATTATTAATATATTAATATAATGTTATTAAAAATGATATCAATAATCCTGTTAATTTTATATTATTTATATTAAATATGATATAATATTTTGTGTTATATAACATACTAAATCAACTGTGCTATTGTGTTTTGACAATTTAATAATTGAATAATGGATGACAAATCAGAATTCCAGTAAAATAGATTAATCTTGAACAGTAAATTTATTCTATAACTTACGTAAAGGATTATAAACATATACATGTGTAATTGCCCATATTTTAATCAAAGATATGTCATATTTGCTTTCGAACTCAATGCTCTCAATAAGCCTATAGGTTTTAATACATATCAAAGACAGTATTTATTATATTATTATTAAATAATAATACATGTCACAAAATGAAATCCACAAATCCTTCATTAACTAAAAGGAAAAGGAAAAGGAGAAAAAAAATAAATTAAAAAAACACCCGGTGTTTTTTCATCTTACCCTTTCTTACTCAACTAACTAGAAAGCTGGTCTTCATGTAAATTATAAAGGCAAACGTGACATATCTGCGACAAAATTACATTTTGCCTATGTGTTTTTCGTCAGTGTAAGTTAATTATGCAAACATTGAACAAACCTGCTAATCCACGCTGAAACGTTCACAGGCTGCAGTAATAAGCGTTAGTTCGCATAATTTTGACCAAAGGTTTTCCCTCACAGAATTAAGCCGCTAATGACTTGAGTAGGCCACTGCTAATAGGAAAAACAATTAAAACAATTAATTAATTTTCTTGCCTGACTTTGAGAGTTGTAAACTTCACGTATCCACAGCAACATCTCTGACAACAGCGGTTCCGCTCTTCTTCGCAGCCAAATGAAAGTAAAAGAGAACTGATGGCTCCATACCGCCACCTTCCGGAGACTATATGTGAATGCAAGTAGAGTAAATAAAAAGAGTCCATGCTCTCGTTGTTGGTTCTGTTTACAATTATTCAGCACTGAACTGTAATTAAACGTTTATCAATGATTTGTCTACTCCCAAAACTTACTGTCATATTCTGGAAAATAAATTCTTCAAACAGTGGTAAAAGAGGATGTGGTGCTGGTCATTCAAAAATCACTCTCAACTTATCTGTTTATAAAGCCTACAATTTTTTTTTTTTTTTTTTAAAAATCAGTCTTCATGTATTTCACAGCACTTCAGCATGTTATTCTTATTAAGTGAGGGTCATTTAGGAATTTTTTTACCCAAGCATAGTCTCTGAGAACCTGACACATTGTTCTTCTGGAGACTCCAGGTAGGCTGCGGTTCTGGAAAATAGTGAGACTAAATGGTTCCTGATGGTTTCACACCTAATTCTTCACCTTAATTATTAATTCTTTTGCAGTTAATGTGTCTTTTCTTCTCCACCTGGTTTTTCTGACTGCGCTGACCCAGTCAGCATTTCACTGCCCAGTGGTCAAATTCTATTATTGCATTAGTATTGCATTCTTCTCATGGGCATTTAATCATTTTTGACTTTTAGTCCGAGTTAAATCTCTTTTTTTTACTCATTTTATCTGTAAAAGAAAACATGCCTAACAATTATGCATACCTGAATATAAGATTTTCACTTCCAGCCTTCATGAACAATTATATATCACTTATAAACGATTACAAAATCAATAGTAGTTAAGATTGATGTGGTTTGGAATTGGTAAAATGTGCTTGGAAAAAAATATGACCACAATATCAACTTGCCTAATAGTTCTACACACACTGTACTTGTATTAAGTCAAATCTGAAGTTTTTTTTTTTTTTTTTTTTTTAATTAACAGGAACTAGCAACCAAAAATAAAACTGAAGATATGCCACATGTATTCACTGTGAAAAAAATTTAATCAAATACATTGGTCTTTTTAAGCATTTACAACTTGCTACAGTGTTCTTAGTGTTGAGCAGAGTTCATTCCACTTTGAAATTCACACATTACATAAGAACAATGTTACATTTAAAACACAGCCTTTTGTTTTCATCATGCCACAACTAAAAAAAAATTAAAACATCAAATCAAGAGTCTTTTTCAAAAGGAACAGTAAAACAGTATTTTTAATGCCAATTCGTTTTTAACGAACAAAAAGCTTAGTTCATACCAGAATGAACAACATTCAGACCTTGAAATTGACTCCCATTGTGTGACACTTACAATTGAACAGTGAAGTGTAAACCACTGAATATCTTTGAGTGATGCTGCTGTCTTTGGCATTGCTCATCCATCTAAAGAAGTCTATGAAAGTAATTAATCATTTAAACAGTGTAGAAATCATGACAGAATGTAATTAATCACAGTCCTGGACAGAACTTCATTATTCCTCAACCGCACAGACTTTAGTCAGCAAATTTCCGGTGAGAACATAGTTCCTTGTTTCAGTCCTTTTAAGCAAGTATAAACAGCTCAAAGACGTTTTGTTTCATTTAACCTATTAGATTGCACTCTTATGCCCCTTACTGTTGGTGTATTATTTTGATTATGTTTTTCTACCAGTCTCTTTATTGATAATATATACTGCTGCATGTAGTTTTAATGGGTAGCTAGTACACCTCAGATAACTGTTGGTTAAATTACAAACATTTTAGACTGTTGTTAAGATCATCAACTAGCTGACAATTCTCAAAAACACACACACACACCATGCATGTCGTATTTAACCATTTTATTTTAGCCCAGCTCTGTTCCTCTTCCTCTTTACACCATCAAAGCATACAGTATATAACAATATCAGTTCTGAAAAAGCTGAATTGCTAAGCCTTATTCTATTATGGTAAACAGTACCGCAACGACAAGAATATGTGCCAGAGAACTAAATTATTCAGGTTGAAGTTCCATATTCTAAAAGGAAGGAGGCAGCTCTTAAATTACAAAGAAAACAAGTAAAAGAAAAGTACAATGTGTGAAAAGAGACATTTTTTACATTTGTGATTTAAATTTGCTGACTGGCTTTTCATTCGTAATACTTTATCCTGTGCAAACTACAAAATGGCTGTTTTGGGGGGTCCAAAAAGCAAACAAAAAGACATTAAATAATTTCTGCACAATTATTTCAGGAATGAACGAGAAGTCAGGAATTACAAATCACATCAACGCTTGTGACATATCAAGATTTTTACATTACATCAAGACAGAAAATAACATTACAATTGATCGGAACGCAATTTTATGGCTTTTTGATTTTTCTTCATTAACAAGGCACCAGAGAGGAATGACAGGATTGTTGCACCTCATAGAAGATAAATCAATAAAATCAGCAAAAAGCCTTGAAAAGAGAGGCTCCTTGGCAAAGTCGCAGTGTGTGGAACTGGCCAGGAGTGGATACTTGAGACATCATTGGTCCTCTTTACATGCTCATTCGAATGCTCTGAATGATCTGGAATATTGCTGAGGAGAAGAAAAAACAAAACAGAGACATTACAGATGGCTGACATTCCAGCCTTTGGAAAAGTTGAGGAGGAAGAATATTGAAAAGCTGAACTTGGTGAAGTCAAGGCTTAACATAAATGCCAGCTTCGGGATAAAGAGATATATTAGGCCATTGCGCTAGTGGACATTTATGTTTCTTCACTCTTTTGTCTAACCGAAAAGAGTGTTATCTCTATCAAAGTAAACCTTATGCTTTTGTGGATTGAATCAGATGAAAAGATTGCAAAACCATCCAAAAGATGAGCAAAAACATGCAACGAAAATGTCACTTGTTCAAAGCAAACTGATTCTCAAAGGCAACGGGTAAAAAAAAAATATGCAAGAGCTGGCAGCAACCCAGAAGCCCGGGCCAGAGCATGTGCCACATCAAATCTGTATGAAGCGGTTTATAACATTGTCAAAAAGGCTACATCTTTTAAGATATGTCTCAAAGTGTCCAAGCCAGCTGGCAATGAGATCCATTACTCTTCCTGGGATTAGCTGGCCATGTTCTTCAAAGCTGTTTTGAGAGTAGCAACACCTGCAGGTCCACGTGTTATATCCAGTGAAAATAAGCAGATAAAGTCATGCTATCAGTCCAGCCTTGTCTATGTAAATAGTGTGCATTATTATCTCGGCCTTCACTACAGTGCAAGGTTTCAGAGTGTGCCAAAAAATGAGTGGAGGTCAGCTATGTCTACCTACCTTGGACTAAACAAAAAGTGGAACATATGCAAGTATTAAAATAAAATACTATTCAGTTTAATGTGTTTATTACTTGATATAAGATATGACAGATCACTTGATAATCTGCTGTGCTGGTAAATTACCCACCTGAGCCGCAGACAACAAAGATGAAGAGCGCCAAGAGCCACGGTCCCACCGAAACTTTATCATCACTGACGTTTCTCTGCGTGAATTTACATTTAAATCAGTTTCGATTCACTTTTAGTTGTCATTTAATTGCAGTACTGCAGTGGGATTTAGCGATAAAAGCGTATATGCAGTGCAGCATTAAGAGTCACTATTTCACTGCAAAACCAGTAATTCCCTATATTAATAGTTTAATCAAACGCTTAACTTTAAAATCAGTTAAGTTCATACATTACATGCAGTTGTTACACTATTGTGCATCGTGAAGAGCTGTCATACCGATGATTTGACGTTGCCTCTCTGGGTGATGTTTTTGCTGTGTTTCTCGTTGGCCATACGAATCCTCTGTTTGGCGACCATCGTTGCAAATGCTGGTGGGTTGTAAAAGTGAGCTGGAGACAGTCACAAATATGACCAACACAAACTAATGAGGAAGAAGAGAAAACTACGTCGATTTTTGTCTACGTACCACAGTCAGTGCTACGTGCTCAGAATATAAGCTCCGCCCACACCGGAAGTTCGCAAAAGGACTGACGCTCGGACCAGCCCGCTTTTTATAAAACACTGATTATTTAGTTTTTAAAATTTCGTATCAGCCTTGCGTAGTGTTTTCATCAATTAATAGATATGTTCTGGATAAAGCAAATACTGATTTGTGGGAGGAATTGTTTTTTGAGTGAGATTTTTCAATGAAGTATTTGCTTGGATATGACTAAGCTGGCATATGAAGGTTTTGAATTACTATTCATTTATTAGCTGAATGTTTGCAATTAAATGCACTGGAACATATGAATGTATAATGATGATTATGTACGGAACAGCTGAATTGTTTTGGATTCATTTTATTTTATTTTTTAAATTCTATTCATGCCAAACGACTTGCATAACATTGCACCAACAAGTAGCCTACAGAACAATAGGAACGATAGAAACTAACACATATAATAATAATAATAACAATAATACATTTGTACACTACACGGTTTAACATTGAAAGTGTTTTTGTTTTAAATACTCATCAAAGACAAAACATACCAGTTATAGTCTACTAAAATTGACAGTTTTTACACAAAAATTTGCATTTGTTTTAAAAAAAAGTTATAAGTATAATATTAACAATGTACTGAATACAATAATTTGACTATAACTTGAAAAAAGGAAAATAATGTTAAAATAATATTATAAAAGTATTTATTCATATTCTGTATATTTATATCAGATAAAAAGCTCATTTGTTTGTTAATAGATATTTAGAGAAGAGAAGAGGCCAGACCAACTTCCGTTTAACGTTTATTTAAAAGTTGATGCGGGAATTTTTTTTTTTTTTTTTTTTTTTTTTTGAGAACAGGTTCTTTGAAACGAACCGATTCGTGGAAATGAGACTTTTTTTTTTTTTTTGTAATTTAGACGTTTTTCGTCCAAAAGTGTGACCTCACGTCAAGCAATCGCCAACCAATCCCAGCGCGGCTTCCTGGATTACCCGTATGAAATTCAGTACACCACTTCCTGCCTTCAGTTCAGTAATTAGTCGTCGTTGGGGAAGATGCGTTGGTTATCTCTGTCGGTGGTAATATTATGGGCTTGTTCTCTTTACAGTGCCTCTGCGGATAACAGTGGCATCAAGAAAATGAAGGTACAATTTGCCACGGGTCCACTTCTCAAATTCCAGATTTGGTGAGTGAGAGTTTGGGCATTTTTATGTCGGTCGGTCCCAGGAACAGGCCGACCAGTGTACGACAATGAATGTGTTGATAGTAGCACAGCGCTGCTTGACGAGATTATCCTTGCAGAGATATTAACCACGCTTACTGCAAGCAATGTAAAGTGTACTGTGACAGAAGCGTTAATTTGTCTCATAAAGCACAAGCAGTCTCTCAGAAAACCTCAGCAGGGTGTTATAATCGGCCGGTAATCCGGTGTTAAATGGAGGGCTGTCATTTGTGGATTAGCCCATTAGTCTATATGTCTGTGTGCTTGCACTTAGTCATTTGAGACGCTGCTTGTTTAATAATGCAGCTTTTATGGGTTTATGAAGCCAATTTGAGGCTGCTGTAACATCTAGTCTCCAATGGTAGGTCTTTTTATCATAATCTGAAATGGAAATCATTGTTTATATAGTTACTGCACAGTAGTCGTATTTCATGTCAACTTGTGGTAGTGAGCCAAAGGCTCTGAGGTGTGTCTTTATCTTGTTTGTTTTCTGCAGTGTCTCCTGAGGATACAAGCGGGTGTTTGAGGAGTACACGCAGGCTTTGTACCAGCGGTACCCAGACATCCGCATAGAAGGAGAGAACTACCTTCCTCTGCCTATCTACAGGTAATTGCTTACAAACCACTTGCATGTCTTCTGTCCTGGTGGCCAGGAATTTAAAAATAATAAAAAAATTGCGAGTGTATATATACATATACATGCATACATATACAGGTGCTGGTCATATAATTAGAATATCATCAAAAAGTTTATTTCACGAATTCCATTCAAAAAGTGAAACTTGTATATTATATTCATTCATTACACAGACTGATATATTTCAAATGTTTATTTCTTTTAATTTTGATGATTATAACTGACAACTAAGGAAAATCCCAAATTCAGTATCTCAGAAAATTAGAATATTGTGAAAAGGTTCAATATTGAAGACACCTGGTGCCACACTCTAATCAGCTAATTAACTCAAAACACCTGCAAAGGCCTTTAAATGGTCTCTCAGTCTAGTTCTGTAGGCTACACAATCATGGGGAAGACTGCTGACTTGACAGTTGTCCAAAAGACGACCATTGACACGTTGCACAAGGAGGGCAAGACACAAAAGGTCATTGCAAAAGAGGCTGGCTGTTCACAGAGCTCTGTGTCCAAGCACATTAATAGAGAGGCGAAGGGAAGGAAAAGATGTGGTAGAAAAAAAGTGTACAAGCAATAGGGATAACCGCACCCTGGAGAGGATTGTGAAACAAAACCCATTCAAAAATGTGGGGGAGATTCACAAAGAGTGGACTGCAGCTGGAATCAGTGCTTCAAGAACCACTACGCACAGACGTATGCAAGACATGGGTTTCAGCTGTCGCATTCCTTGTGTCAAGTCACTCTTGAACAACAGACAGCGTCAGAAGCGTCTCGCCTGGGCTAAAGAAAAAAGGACTGGACTGCTGCTGAGTGGTCCAAAGTTATGTTCTCTGAAAGTAAATTTTGCATTTCCTTTGGAAATCAGGGTCCCAGAGTCTGGAGGAAGAGAGGAGAGGCACACAATCCACATTGCTTGAGGTCCAGTGTAAAGTTTCCACAGTCAGTGATGGTTTGGGGTGCCATGTCATCTGCTGGTGTTGGTCCACTGTGTTTTCTGAGGTCCAAGGTCAACGCAGCCGTATACGAGGAAGTTTTAGAGCACTTCTTGCTTCCTGCTGCTGACCAACTTTATGGAGATGCAGATTTCATTTTCCAACAGGACTTGGCACCTGCACACAGTGCCAAAGCAACCAGTATCTGGTTTAAGGACCATGGTATCTCTGTTCTTAATTGGGCAGCAAACTCGCCTGACCTTAACCCCATAGAAAATCTATGGGGTATTGTGAAGAGGAAGAGGCGATAAGCCAGACCCAACAATGCAGAAGAGCTGAAGGCCACTATCAGAGCAATCTGGGCTCTCATAACACCTGAGCAGTGCCACAGACTGATCGACTCCATGCCACGCCGCATTGCTGCAGTAATTCAGGCAAAAGGAGCCCAACTAAGTATTGAGTGCTGTACATGCTCATACTTTTCATGTTCATACTTTTCAGTTGGCCAAGATTTCTAAAAATCCTTTCTTTGTATTGGTCTTAAGTAATCTAATTTTCTGAGATACTGAATTTGGGATTTTCCTTAGTTGTCAGTTATAATCATCAAAATTTAAAAGAAATAAACATTTGAAATGTATTTGTCTGTGTGTAATGAATGAATATAATATACAAGTTTCACTTTTTGAATGGAATTCGTGAAATAAACTTTTTGATGATATTCTAATTATATGACCAGCACCTGTGTGTGTGTGTATATATATATATATATATACACACACACACACATACAGTGGGTACAGAAAGTATTCAGACCCCCTTAAATTTTTCACTCTGTTATATTACAGCCATTTGCTAAAATCATTTGAGTTAATTTTTTTTTTTTTTTTTTTCCTCAATGTACACACAGCACCCCATATTGACAGAAAAACACAGAATTGTTGACATTTTTGCAGATTTATTAAAGAAAAACTGAAATATCACATTGTCCTAAGTATTCAGACCCTTTGCTCAGTATTTAGTAGAAGCACCCTTTTGATCTAATACAGCCATGAGTCTTTTTGGGAAAGATGCAACAAGTTTTTCACACCTGGATTTGGGGATCCTCTGCCATTCCTCCTTGCAGATCCTCTCCAGTTCTGTCAGGTTGGATGGTAAACGTTGGTGGACAGCCATTTTTAGGTCTCTTCAGAGATGCTCAATTGGGTTTAAGTCAGGGCTCTGGCTGGGCCATTCAAGAACAGTCACGGAGTTGTTGTGAAGCCACTCCTTCATTATTTTAGCTGTGTGCTTAGGGTCATTGTCTTGTTGGAAGGTAAACCTTCGGCCCAGTCTGAGGTCCTGAGCACTCTGGAGAAGGTTTTCGTCCAGGATATCACTGTACTTGGCCGCATTCATCATTCCCTCGATTGCAACCAGTCGTCCTGTCCCTGCAGCTGAAAAACACCCCCACAGCATGATGCTGCCACCACCATGCTTCACTGTTGGGACTGTATTGGACAGGTGATGAGCAGTGCCTGGTTTTCTCCACACATACCGCTTAGAATTAAGGCCAAAAAGTTCTATCTTGGTCTCATCAGACCAGAGAATCTTATTTCTCACCATCTTGGAGTCCTTCATGCGGGCTTTCATGTGTCTTGCACTGAGGAGAGGCTTCCGTCGGGCCACTCTGCCATAAAGCCCCGACTAGTGGAGGGTTGCAGTTAGGGCTGCACGATATTGGAAAAAACTCACATTGCGATATTTTGTTTTTCTGCGATATATATTGCGATGTGAAAAAAAAAAAAAAAAAATCACCAAATGACTTGAATAGCTCTATTTGGAGAGAGAAAAAATATTGATTTTGTAGGTGAGTAAATCAGCATAGGAAATAAACAATTTACAAGCATAGATAAATATAATAGAACAAAGATACAAATGAAATAAACAGTGCTTTGTATTTTTAAGGCAAGTCCAACAGTATTCAGGTGCAGAAACTGAATAATAAAATGTAAAATAACACTGCATAACACAGTCTTCATTGTATAAATTAAATCTAATAAATCTGTGTTAAAGCTACAAAAGTGATTTTTCTCTGTTTTGTTGTTTGATTATGACACAGAAAGCAACAGAGACATTAAACTGCTGTTATTGTTATCCTCTTTCTTTCTCAATTGTTTACCTAAGACATAAGCAACTGTTTTTTTTTTTTTTTTACAAGGATACTTGGAGACATGCATTTTGACACGGTTTCGCGCATATGTGTCGTACTACACTGGATGCGGCGCGACACGACGAATCCCCGCCAGTAAACTGATATGCCTCGCTCTATTTATGACGTACTGACACAAAGTTCACAAAGTTGACACGATTGGCAACGGTCGCTTTGTCGCATCCAGTGTAGAAAGACTTTGGGGCCGTTCACGTGGTGCATCTGCAAACGCGTTGAAAACTCCCGCTGCGCCACTTCCTCCTCCTTTCCAAAGCGCTCAGGAGCTTGCGCTTTCCTGGCGCCTGCCGTTGCTAAACATCCGTGATGTGCTCTCCTCGACGACGCGGAAGTTTCAACAAAGGATAAATGGATTTCCAGCACTGAAAATCGCTTGCAGTAGCTCTGCTACTAAATTTATTTAAAAATGGGTATCTCTGTGCAGCTGTCGCGTCCGGAGTAGACACGGTGTCTGTGTGTGAGCAAAGAAAACGATCAGTATAAATATAATGATCAGGCCTACTAAACATCGCACATCCTGCGATGTGACTATCGCGGATGCGCACATCGCGATATCGATGCTGAAACGATATATCGTGCAGCCCTAGTTGCAGTGATGGTTGACTTTCTACAACTTTCTCCCATCTCCCGACTGCATCTCTGGAGCTCAGCCACAGTGATCTTTGGGTTCTTCTTTACCTCTCTCACCAAGGCTCTTCTCCCCCGATAGCTCAGTTTGGCCGGACGGCCAGCTCTAGGAAGGGTTCTGGTCGTCCCAAACGTCTTCCATTTAAGGATTATGGAGGCCACTGTGCTGTTAGGAACTTTAAGTGCAGCAGAATTTTCTTGTAACCTTGCCCAGATCTGTGCCTTGCCACAATTCTGTCTCTGAGCTCTTCAGGCAGTTCCTTTGACCTCATGATTCTCATTTGCTCTGACATGCACTGTGAGCTGTAAGGTCTTATATAGACAGGTGTGTGGCTTTCCTAATCAAGTCCAATCAGTATAATCAAACACAGCTGGACTCAAATGAAGGTGTAGAACCATCTCAAGGATGATCAGAAGAAATGGACAAGCACCTGAGTTAAATATATGAGTGTCACAGCAAAGGGTCTGAATACTTAGGACCATGTGATATTTCAGTTTTTCTTTTTTAATAAATCTGCAAAAATGTCAACAATTCTGTGTTTTTCTGTCAATATGGGGTGCTGTGTGTACATTGAGGAAAAAAATGAACTTAAATGATTTTAGCAAATGGCTGCAATATAACAAAGAGTGAAAAATTTAAGGGGGTCTGAATACTTTCCGTATTCGAAAATCGCACCCCTTCCCCGTCTGCATGCACGTACGTATTAAGCTAACGTTACACACCCATAAACAGAGCGAGAGAGAGACCATTCACGCTTTTAATTTGTATGATAACAAACTGTTTAATTTTATTAAAAGAGAGGCTATTTTAACTCAAGCCATATAATGATTGTAACTGAAACATATTAACATAATAAATGACGTTTAAAAAACAGAATGACGACACTTATTAACATAGCAGTCTATCGATTAGCATAAATCAACTGGTCATAAGGTAATAAACTGCTCAAATATATTCCAATACTTTCTCTCGCAATTCTATCGTTGGGCAATTATACTGTTTATTAACTGCGGGCATCAATGAGCCGTTATTAATATGCAGGGCATTGAAAACGCATTTGAATGCACGTGCGCGACCGAGATTCGCGATCACATGTTTATACTATGGAGCGGCAGCACTTACCACACATTTTACAAGATTAGATGTTTGTCAGTGGTGCTCAGGATCTGCGAATCATTCATTGTCCTATCAGTCATCTCTCCTTACTCTGTTGCTGGTAAGTGAAATTGCATGTACTGTAATGTAACAGGCTACCGCTAGCATCCGGCTAACCATATGTCCCTTTAGTGGCTCCGTAGAACGCGTTATTTGTTTTCCGTGCCTTTCCCAGTATGGATTCAGCACACTTCTAACCCAGTCCGGGGTATTTGTGGTCCACACAGAATTCCCTCTGCTTACGCGTCACCACCGCATCAGCACCGAAAACATGGGGAATTTTTAAGACAATAATCGCACAACCTATTCGATATTCTATGAATAAATCAACTGATAGAATATTCTAAAATCGTGACCCATCCCTAATATATACGTGTGTGTGTGTGTGTGTGTATAACAGAAATACACACACACCTTTGCAAAAGAATCATCGTTGATTTGTACGTTACTCGCCTGACAGTTTAAGTTTGAAAACATTGATTTTTAAATGGTTTTTAATGAAGTCTCTTGTGCTCAAGTCTGAATTTGTGTTCACAAATAAAAATTAAAACACTAATATTGTGAAATAGTATTACAAGTTAAAATAACTGTTTTCTATTGTAATGTTTTAATGTAATTTCTTTATTTGAGGGCAAAGTTTAATTTTTTTAGCATCATTACTCCAGTCTTCAGTGTCACATGATCCTTCAGAAATCATTCTAATATGCTGATTTGCTGCTCAAGAAACATTTATCTTTATTATTAGCTTTATTACTATTAAAAACAGTTGTACTACTTAATATTTATGCAGAAACCATGATATACTACCGTTAAAATATTTGATAAGATTGTTCATAAAATAATGCTTTTATTCAGCAAATATGATTTATGTATCAAATGACAGTAAAAACAGTATAATGTTACAAAAGATTATTTTTCAAGTAAATGCTGTTTATTTGAACTTTCTATTTGTCAAAAAATCCTGAAAAATATTTCTACAAAATATTAAGCAACAAAAACAGTTTTTAACATTGATAAGAACGATTACTAATAACTGAGCACTAATAATAATTGAGCAGCAAATCAGCATGTTATATTGATTTCTCAAGGATCATCTGACACCGAACATTGGACTAATGAAGCTGAAAATTCAGCTTTGTATCAAAGGAATAAATTCATATTAAAATGAATTTAAAGAATTATGGGCTGGTGCTTGATGTTGTTGGTCATTTAGTGTTTCAGAAAATAAAATAAAAAAAGGAACAGTAATACTACTACAGCAATAATGCTCTACTAGTTTATGTATGTGCATGTATTTGTCAATGAATTATTTGTTTATATAGTGTCTCTTTTTTTCCTCCCTCCAGGCACATTGCTTCCTTTCTGTCTATGTTTAAGCTGTTGTTAATCGGCGTGATCATTGTGGGCAAGGATCCATTTGCTCTATTTGGCATGCAGGCTCCAGGTCTCTGGGTTTGGAGTCAGGAGAATAAGGCAAGACATCAGACTTTTCCTGCTGAGATATTTTGGTTTGGTGGTTTAGGTTCTAGTTCTTAACTAAAACATATTTAGTATGTTCCAAATACAAACTTTTTCCCTATGGAGCTCATTAATCTGTAACTTTGTCACCTCAGTGACGTCTGTGGTTACAGGAGAAAATGTAATGCACTAGAGACCAAAGAGCAAGCTCTCATGTTAATGTTCACCTCACTCTTTCTGCACTATTTCTAAAATGTAGGCATCAAAGTACAGAAGAAAAATTTTGAAGTCATGTATAAACTATCCACAAAATAGTCACGTACAAATAAACTAGCTGCAGTAATGTTTATTTAATGGGATTTTTTTTTATTTTATTTATTTATTTATTTTTTTTAGATATATGCCTGTATGATGGTGTTCTTCTTCAGCAATATGATCGAAAATCAGTGTATGTCTACAGGTGCTTTTGAGATCACGCTCAATGGTAAGTGTATTTGATTCAAAATTTGAGTATTTATATTATTATTTAAATGTATATAATTTGAATTTTTGTTCATATAATATTTGTTTACTTTATAACAACAATAATAGTTATTTAATTTATTTGTGGCATATTTATTATATATATTTTACCTGGAATGGCTGATTGATTTTATAGTTTAGAAAATCCTTATGACCCCTTTCATAACAACATAACCTGTCTTAACCCATGGCATTTTTTATGCCATATTTTTTGTGGAATAGCACATAGAAAATGTATTATGTAAGAAATTATTAAATCAGAAGAATTAAGAGTTGCTCTCTGTCTACTAGACATGCTAAGCATTAGGGGTGTGCCCGAAGCCGAATACCTTATTCGGAAAGGCACGGATAATGGCTTCAAAAATGAATAACGGATAACGAAAAATTCTGCCCGAATATTCGGCTGAGGCTGGCCCAGTCTGGTGTTTGCTAGATAACAGGTGAGCCAGGGGATCAGCGCGATATTTTACAGAAACCTCTAAAGTCACGCAATAATGAGTGTGTGAAGTGAATGAATGTTAACTTTATGAATGAAAAGTTTAGTTTTGCCATAGAAAATCTATAAATTCACTCTGATTACACAGAACAGCAGCAGGAAGCGCGGGAGGTTGTCATGGTAACCAGATACACTGCACGCGAGTTATTACGGCTGCGCTTCTATTTTGCCACACTACACTTAGCAATAAACACATTGAAAATAATACACAATAAACATGTCTGTCAAAACGATCTCAAAGGAGGCTTTTAGTAAGCAAATCAAGGAGTGAATTACTCATCCACTGTTTAAAAAAGAAATACTTTAGCTGGGTTTCCACAGGCAGGGTCACAGTTATCTATAGTGTATGAAGCTAAAGGTGTTTGGGTTAAGGTTCATAATGTAGAACATTTTTAACATTGTATGCTGTATGTGCATAGATAGCTAGCAAACAAGAAATACAGCTGTTAAGCTAATAGTCACATTTAACTGAGTAAGATCATGATTGAGAAATGTTGGATACTGCTGGAAATGCTGGTGTTATGGGGTATCCTATTTATTATTTTAGGATTTTTTTTTTAGTTTGCCCCAGGGAAGCATTTCTATTAATATAACTGATTAAGTAGTCAAACTCATTCCATATCAGCAGAATAGTGTGGTACAGAAAGTCTCTGTCCATAGAACAAGTACTGAATGAATTGTTACTGATACCTAATGGTCAAAAACAATAAAAAAGTAATAGGTCAATATTATTAAATTGCAGACAAAGATTTTGAATAGTTAGGTTGGCTTGTACACTATATTGCCAAAAGTATTGGGTCATCCCCTTCTAATGAACAGGTTTGACTACTTTAGTAATTTCCATGAGACCAAATCTTAATGTTTAAGCATATAACGATATTCTAGGGAATTGTGTGCTTTTAATTTTATACCAATAGGACAGGACTCTTTTCTATTCTAACACGACAATGCCAAACACCAGTAACTTGTACATATGGGTACAATCATTTTAGACACTTCCAAAACTGTGCCAACAAAGATGGAAATACAGTTTTTAAATACATGAATTATGTGTCCATCTTTGTTGCCACAGTTGGAAATGCCTTTTTCTGTTCTAAAGAAGGAGGTGTCCCAATACTTTTGTCCATATAGTGTATGTACAAGTCATTGGTGTTTGGTGATGAGTTTTTGGCTCAAGGTATGTATTTGAAGTCACACCAGAGGTGTTCAGCTGGGATTAGGACTTGGCTTTCTGCAAACCAGTCAAGTTTTTCCACACTGACTGAATCAATCTTATTTATTTATTTATTTTACCTTGCCTTATACACAGAGACATTGTCGTGTTAGAATAGATAAGGGTCCTGTCCAAACTATTGGTATAAAATTAGAAGCACACAATTCCCTAGAATATCATTATATGCTTAAACATTAAGATTTGCATTCATGGAAATTACTAAAGTAGTCAAACCTGTTCATTAGAAGGGGGTGTCCCAATACTTTGGGCAATATTGTGTATGTTTGG
>CM077235.1:8542101-8544601 GCA_039654775.1 Spinibarbus caldwelli | reverse complement strand
ATAAGATCATTTACATAAAAGAGAAGTATACCACAACCTGAAGGGAAACGTTTTTAAATGATACTTAAAGGCCTTTTACTTATTAAAAAATATGAACTATCAAACAGATGAGAGAAGACGTAGTAGATTGTGTACAACAGGCTTTTCAGCAATGTTTTGATCATATTGATAATTTTGAGGCCTTGGAAATTTGCATATCAAATATTATACAATATAGGCTTTATCTGTGACAAAGAAAATCTTTTAAAAGTTTAAAATGCCCGTTCCAAGTTCTTAGAAATGTAGTCTTTGCATTCATTTAAAAAAAAAAAAATAGTTGAAACTTAACGACACATACAAATTTTATGTGTTGTAACCAAGTAAAAAAAAAAATTCCTTATACACTGAATACATGTACACATCTTAAACATCAATATTTAAAAAAAAAGTTTTCAAATATATTTCATATTACCAACTTATTCACTGAAAAAGTCCCAACTCACAATTTAGTCTTGAAGAAGTCATGAATCAGACATCACTAAAACTAATCCAAATTTGTGTCTGTTCACCACACAAAGTTACTGTTCGACTTCAGAAGATTTATAGAATATAGTCGTATGGACCACTTTTGTGATGCTTTTATTTGATGTTTTAATGGTCCATCCATGGGCATCCTGTCCAAAACATACTCAGTGTTCTTTGATGCCAATAAACTGGAGTGAGCATCTCTGTCATGTCTCTGCATCTCTCTCTGCTGCTGTCTGAAACTAAGCCAAAGGTGGGAATGACAAGTAAACAAAATCATTTAATTCTGTCAAAGCATATTCCACATTTCCATAATAATATGCTTAAGTTACAACACAGTAGCCTATTTGCCATGTCAGTATGTACGATTAAAAAAAAAAAAAAAGTTTTTGAAAGAGGTCTATAATGTTCAACAATTACAATACATATAAAATTCATTACAATACACACATTACCAGTCAAAAGTTTTTTTAAAGAAGTCTTCTCACAAACCTGCATTTATTTGATCCAAAGTATAGCAAAAAATATAAAATTTAGAATTATTTTTACTATTTAAAATAACTGTTTTCTATTGGAATATATTTTAAAATGTAATTTATTTCTGTGATTTCAAAGCTGAATTTTTAGCATCATTACTCCAGTCACATGATCCTTCAGAAATCATTCTAATATTCTGATTTGCTGCTCAAAAAAAACATTTATTATTGTTATTCTTGAAAACAGCAGAGTAGAATTTCTTCAGGTTTCTTTTATGAAAAGGAAGTTCAGAAGAACAGCATTTATCTGAAATACAAAATCTTTTGTAGCATTACAAATGTCTTTATCATCACTTTTGATCAATTTAAAGCATCCTTGCTAAATAAAAGTATTAACCCCCCCTCCAAAAAAATAAAATAATGTTACAAAAGCTTTTTATTTCAGATAAATGCTGATCTTTGTATCTTTCTATTCATCAAATAATCCTGAAAACATAATAATAATAATAATAATAATAATAATAATAATAATAATAAATATTTCCTGAACAACAAATCAGCATATTAGAATGATTTATGAAGGATCATGTGACATTGAAGACTGGAGTAATGATGCTGAAAATTTGATCACAGGAATAAATTAGATTTTAAAATATATTCAAATAGAAAATAGTTATTTTAAATAGTAAAACTATTTCAAAATTGGACTGTTTTTGCTGTACTTTAGATCAAATAAATGCAGGCTTGGTGAGACTTCTTTAAAAAGCATTAAAAATCTTACTGTTTAAAAACTTTTGTCTTTTAGTGTATAAAAACAGTAATATTGTGAAATATTATTACAATTTTAAAATAACTGTTTTCTATATATATATTTTTTCCTGTGATGGCAAAGCTGAATTTTCAGTGGCTGTGAGACAAATTTTGAGGCAACAAAGAACAGAATTTATTTAAAATAGAAAGCTTTTGTAACATGCATTTCCTTTACCTTCTTTACTGTCCCTGTCAATTCACTGCATCCTTGTTGAATAAAATGATTAGTTTATTAAAAATGTATTGTACAACACAAACCTGTATTTTCCTCTTTCTTGTGCTTTATCTTGTAGTTCTTCGTCCTCAGTGATGAAGGGGTCATCTAGTCGAGCAGGTCCACTAGGCCTTGCATCAGAACGTTTCATAGCTAGATGCTTTTCATGGACCACAATCTCAAACAACTCTCTGTAGCTCTCACAGTAGAAGTCCTGAAGTCCAATTAGACACTCATAAACTCAAGAAAAGTGTTGAAGCAGTAAGAGTTTGTGTGGGCTACATAGATCCTTTCTCAAGAGACGAACCTCTCGTGTCTCTGCATAAACCAGATCCAGAGGAGGCCAAGCTCTCGAACCACAGAACTGACAGCATATTGGAGAGTCTCGTTGCTGTTGGGCCTGGGTAAAACAAGTTATTTATTTTAAAAAATCAACAGTTTTATAAAATGTTACACTTTTACCATGGCAGTGATCAAATGAATGGCTACCTGAGGA